>WOVY01016180.1:400000-514599 GCA_013436015.1 Rhipicephalus annulatus
AATTATGACATGCACTTCTGGTAGTATATGTCTACACGCCACGCTCATGGACTGCTCATGGTCATTTGGCTAGCTTCACATATACGAAATCAGGTATTACATGACGTGAATGGAAGACGAAAGTATATAACTGCTGCGAACATGATCATCATGAGATTCGTGTCATGTAACAACTAGACTACATGCCACGCTAATGATGCCCTGGCGGCCGTTTTGCTAGCTTCACTTGTAACAAGTTGGGTATTACGGGACGTGTATAGATGCAAAAGATAAATGACAAGTCCAATAACAATAATTATGATACGCGTGTTGTGTAAAACATGACTATACGCTACGCTCATAGCATGTCCACAGCCGTTTCCTTAGCTCCCCATACACAACATTTGGTGTCACGTCAGGTGAAGAGAGAAATAAGGTGAACGACACGTCCAAAGATGACAATCAAGTCACTGCAGTAGTGCACGTTATGATCTACGTCAACCTAGTAACGCTGTGATGATTTTAAACTGACATATCAATCCCACGTTTATTCGTCCTTTGCATATCCTTGATTTCCTATGTACGTGAAATCTGCCAATTTTCTTACTGTTTTTGCATATATGTATATACACTCAAAAATATCTAGCCCATTACGAGAATTTCGACAGCGAAAACGAGCCGTACGTATCCGTATAATGGCTATCGCAATAAAATGAATGAAAGGGGGTAGTAAAAAGTTGTAATATATATATATATATATACATATATATATATAGGTATGGGATATGGCACAACGGGAGCGTTGTCAACAAGGATAAATATATTTATTTTCCAACAGTTCCGGGAGGGGTCCTCCCTTCATCAGGGGATGAGTTATATAACTCATCCCCTGATAACGGGAGGACCCCTCCCGAAACTGTTGGGAAATAAATATATTTATCCTTGTTGACAACGCTCCCGTTGTGCCATATCCCATACCTTCACGAAGACTAACTGGCCCATTGAATTATTACTCCCACTATATATATATATATATATATATATGCTTTTCTGGTGACCATGGACGTCTGCTCACTGTACACCAACATACCCCACCTTGACGGAATGCCGGCTATGGTTTCTGAATTTGTAAAATCTGACTCATCAACTAGTGTAAGTGGCGAGGTACTGTTTACACTTCTTGAACATGTACTAAATCATAACCATTTTGAGTTCAACGGCAAGCATTTCCTTCAGGTCAGTGGCGCTGCAATGGGCACGAAAACGGCCCGAAACTTCACGAGCACCTTTATGGCTTCACTGGAAATCCCATTCGTTGAGGGACGCACCTTGAAACCTTTCTACTACAGAAGATACTTAGACGATATTTTTATGATATGGAACCATGATGAGGGAAGTCTTTTCCGCTTCATAGAGGATTTTAACAAATGCCACCCATCAATAAAATTCACGCACTTAATTTCCAAAACTAGCATTAACTTTTTGGACCTCACTGTCACGGTCGAAAATGACCGCTTGTCAACAAACCTTTACAAAAAGCCTACAGACCGTCACATGTACCAACATAACAAAAGCAGCCACCCAAAGCATTGCAAAACGGGTATTTCATATTCTCAGGCCTATCGGTACCGAAGAATATGCACCAATATGCGGGAATTTGACATACACACGGAACACCTAAAGCATTTCTTATTGAAACAAAATTATCCGGAAGACATTATTGACGATGCCATACTACGTGCTCGCAACGTGAACAGGAATGATATAATTAAGGGACCAAACAGAGTATCTAAAACGACTTCCCAAACGAACCTTGTACTAACTTACTCCTCATCAGCGCCACGAATCAACAACATACTTTCCCGCCATTTCAACATAATCAGGCAAAGCAAACGACTAACTTCTATTTTCGCGAAGCCACCTCACGTGGTGTACCACCGGGATAAAAATCTGAAGGACATTCTTGTCAGAGCAAAAACAAACACCCCCAAAATTCAATCAGGGTGCCATCCCTGCGGAAAAGCTCGATGCAAGGTATGCCCACAGATTGTCACAACACGTGAATCCAAAGCGAACTTCTCGGATTTCAAATTCTGCATAACTGAAAGCCTTAATTGTGACTCCAGTAACGTAATATACATGCTACATTGCAACATCTGCGGACAAGAATGTATCGGCCAAACAGACACGCCATTTCGGCTGCGGTTCAATAATCACCGGTACCACGCCACTTCACTGCCGAAGCTACCTTTATCTAGACATCTGCGCCTGCCAAACCACAGTTTTGAAAATGTCAGTGTAACTCTTTTGCAGTCCGGTTTCTCAAACAGACTCGAGCGCGAACAGCGTGAGGCATATTTTATTTTCAAATTTCGTACATTAGTAGCCGGCATCAACGAGGACCCCGGAAAACTCAACTGCCTCCGAGAAGTAAGCCAGGAGAAAATTGGTGACAAAGATTGATAGCTGGAGACCATGCTTTTTTCTGACTGACTCGTACGTGTACACTGTCCTTTCTTGTTTTTTTTTTCCTTTTTTTCTCTTTTTTTTCTTCCTTTTTTATTTTTTCCACATGCACATACAAAGTGTTTACGTTCGCCTACCACTTAATGACTATTGAAGGGAAACGGACGAAGAATAAAGGTAAATAGCCGACCGAGAAACCCTTCCTTTACGAGAAACCCTTCCTTTTTTAACGAGAAACCCTTCCTTTACGCACGCCGCCCGCCGACCGACCCATTACAAGGAAACCTCTTTCTTTACGCACGCCGTCACGGACCCTCCCGGCTCCGCGGCAACAATCTTGGGTGGCCCGACACACGTCAAGAACTGAACAGCACGTGATATGAACCGTATGTGGATGTAGACGGACAGTTGGTTTCGTTCTCAGTGTTGACAGTGGTTCTTCCTCTTTTTTACTTTCTTTCTTTTCTTTCTTTTTTTCTTTTTCGCGTTTTTTCTCCCCCTTTTTGTTTTTTTTTCCTTTTTCTAGTTCCCTCTCACTCTCGCAAACATCTTTCAAGGCGAGAGGGACGCGGCAGCAACGAAGTTTGGAAGCTCATGTCAGTATAACTCATCTCCTGATGAAGGGAGGACCCCTCCCAAAACTGTTGGGAAATAAATATAGTTACCCTTGTTGACAACGCTCTCGTTGTGCCATACCTCATACCTTCACGAAGACCAACTGGCCCATTGAATTATTACTCCCACTATACATATATATATATATATATATATATATATTGTCACGGGGTCGTGACGTGGCCGAAGACAGGAGACTTCTTGTTGGGATTTAACTGTTTATTTGGGCGAACCTGTGCCCGGTAAACAGAAAGTCCAATTACAGCAGCAGTCTCGCACAGATAGCAGTCTCAGACTGATAGCGGCGAACGGAGCGTCGGCCTTCGATCAACAACTGACAAGCGGCGAAGTGCGTCGGCATTTATACTCCCGCCGTCGAATGTTCTCGCGCTACCGCTGGCGGTGGCGTACGTTCCAGAACAATCTGTACCATTCGCACAGTGGGCGTAATCTTATCGAAATCATCTACTACAGTCCGGAACCCTCTCGAAAACTGCAGGCGCGGTTTGCGCTGAGAATCGTGTGGTATTTTGGGACGATAACAAAAACTTGGGAAATGGAACGTGGCAATATATATATATATATATATATATATATATATATATATATATATATATATATATATTGCCACAGGCATGGAACGAGGCTTAGCCATGTCAATGCGAGTATGTGCCATGGTGTGAAAAAAAGAAGAGGACTGTTGGTGTGCTCGTGCTCTAACGTTCGGTTCGGCTCGACGTCCAGTGCTGCTCCTGTGAACAGATGTTGTGGTCGTTCTGTAATCACATGACATTTTCTCGTGGAGGTGCTGGGCAGTGTTGTATGCACTGCAATCAGCAGCAAGGTCCCGACACTAGTCGCGACTTGGAAGAACCAGCCGACCTGCGGCATAGCAGGCGACAACTAGGCCTACCTCCTGAATTCGGACCATTTTCACAACTCGGCAGTTCTATGGCTAGTGCGGAATTGCAAACCGAAGAGACATCAAAGCTGCCTCCTTCATGGTTCTTCAATGCCCCGCGAACCCCGAAGCTGTTCCACGGTGACACTTACGAGGACGTCGACGACTGGCTTGACGACTACAACCATTGTGGCAGCGTCAACAAGTGCAGCGAGTAGCGAAAGCTTCGGTATGTCTACTTTTATCTCGAGGACTCTGCGCGCACTTTGCTCTAAAACCATGAAGCCAATATGACAACCTCGCCATAGTTTTGCAACCAGGTGGGGAATACCTTCCGAAGCTCTTACCGAAAGGAGCAAGCGGAACGGCTCCTCAACTCACGAAACCAGCGTCCGAACGAGAGTGTTGCCATGTTCGTTGAGGACATGTCGCGGCTCTTCAGGCGAGCTGACTCCTCAATGACGGAAGAGAAGAAGGTGCGTCTCCTAATGCGGGGAGTGAAAGAGCAGCTGTTCGCGGGTTCATTGCGGAACCCTCCCAGCACTGTAGAGGATTTCCTCTGCGAAGCCACGAAAATGGAGAGAATGCTAAGGCAGCGTTCGTACCAGTATGAGCGTCCTGGCAGTCTTTCGTCAGTGTCGTCGGCCCTGCCAATACCTGACGTCACGACTGTAAGAGACCTGACGAAGCTCGTGCCTGTATTGTGCGCGAGGAGCTGCAAAAGCTGCACGTGGTGTCTTCTCCGCCCTGTTGCTGCTCTAACGGATGTCGTTCATGAAGAGGTCCGGCAGCTGGTGCCCTCCATGACGACTCTGCGTGCAACCCAAGTCCAACCCATGGCGGCCCCGCGTCCAGACGAAGCTCCGCTATTAACGTACGCGGAAGCAGTACGTACTTCTGCACCGGCTTTTGGCTATCCGTCCCGTCTGTCCACCCTACAGACGGCGCCATCATTGTACTCAGGACCACCGCAGTACAGCAACCCACTCCTTACATGGAAATCCAGTTTATGGTGTGCTCCCTACAACTGGTCTCTATGTTATCACTAGGGTGAACCATGTCACATGTACCGTGAATGCGTATACAGGCACAAGGGTTTTCCTGGCTTTCATCCAGATGCTCGTCGACCCAGAGATGGTGAGCGGCCCCGTGCTATCGCCAAATACTTGGCAAGCCAACAATCTTCAACCCTTCCGCGTCGCCAATCCCGCTCACCGTATCCACGGCGTTCCACGTCACCTGGCCAACAATCGACTTTTGCGAACGTCCTTGCAGGAAGATCGCCTAGATCCACAAGCCCGTGCTCGGGAATATAAGAACAGCGACTTCCGGGGGTGAGGCCGCTGTTGATCGACCGTTACAAGACCCTCCCCCGATCTGCCTGCCGACATCCGACGACATCCTTTAACCGACGTGCGCCATCGACGACAAACGTGTCTCTGCTCGCATCTCTGTCCTTGTCGACATTCACCCGCTGACCACTCTGGTAGAAGCGGGTGCCTATTATTCCGTTATAAGCGCTGACCACACTGCACAGCTAAGAAAGGTAACGACACCTTGGGGACAGGGAACCAGCCTCTGGACTGCGGGTGGTCACCTATTGACACCGCTGGGAATGTGCACTGCCCGCCTCCGAATTCGTGAGTCGACGTACATTGTTTCCTTCATTGTATTGCGCGAAAGCTCCCAAAACCTGATTCTCGGAATGAATTCTCTCCGCGAGCATGAAGCCATTATTAACCTTCGCGACCTGCTCATAACGTTATCTAACGACCATACAGCCCTACGAAAGGATGCAGTTTCTCAGACCACAAGACTTTGAATTGCTGACGATAACATCGCACTTCCGCCGTGAGCCAGTATGTTGGTTAGTTTGGAGAGCGACTGTGACAACAAGAGTAGTGGCATCGTGGAAACTAACCTCTCGGTGCTCTTGGCTCGGTAGATTTGTGTCGCGCACACTATGGTCCAACTGGAACACTGGAGTACTCAGCTTCTGATCACGAATTTCGGCGGCCAGTACCAACACTTGCCAAAGCGAACAGCCATCGCGAACTTTGAAGCCATTGATGACGAAGAATGTTCTACTATCGCTCCGATTGCCACTGCTGCCGAAGGTAACACTGCATTAGCCAGTACAGTTGAAGTGAATCACCAGCTATCCTCGGCGCAGCAGCAACAGATACGCATGATTTTACGTACGTATACTGACTGATTTGCGTCCACCTTCCAAATCAAGCAGACCCCAACCGTCAAGCACCACATTATAACGCACCCTACCGAACAGCCTATACGACAGCACGCCTACCACGTGTCGCAAAAAGAACAAGAGGTGATACGTTTTCAAGTGAAACAGATGCTCGGTGACGACGTGATCCAACCCTCGAACAGTCCATGGGCGTCACCCGTCATACTTGTTAAAAAGAAAGACGGCACTGTTCAATTTTGCGTCGATTACAGGAAGCTCAGCAAAGTGACGAAGAGAGACGTCTACCTTCTCCCACGCACAGATGATTCACTGGATCGACCTCGACATGCCCAATATCTTTCATCAATGAATGTACACAGCGGCTACTGGCAGATTGAGGTCGATGAATGTAACAGGAAAAAACAGCACTCATAACGCCCGATGGCCTCTACGAATTCAAAGTGTTACCATTTGGATTGTGCTCTGCACCGGCAACGTTCCAAAGGATGGTGTACACCGTCCTGTCCGGTCTGAAGTGGGAATCCTGCCTCGTTTATTTATACGACGTCGTTGTTTTTTTTCCAAAACATTTGAGCAACATTTACAAAGACTTCAGTCTGTCTTCTTCGCTATTCGATCCGCAGGCCTATCGCTAAAACCGGAGAAGTGTCGTTTCGGCTACGAAGAACCGAAGTTTCTCGGCCACCTTATCAGTCACGATGGCATTCGACCAGACCCAGAAAAGACCATGGCCATTGCTGCATTTCCTCCACCTTCGAACAAATAGGATTTGCGCCAGTTTTCGGGTCTCTGCGCATACGACAGGCACTTTGTCCAGAGCTTTGCCAACATCGCCGAACCCCTTACCCGTTTAACGAAGGAGGATACTCTTTTTGTGTGGGGCCAGAGCAGAGAGCCGCTTTTTACAAGCTTCAACAGTGCCTTCAGAGTGAACCCCTACTAGGGCAATTTGATGAAGATGCTGCCACCAAACTTCACACTGACGCAAGCAACATCGGTCTTTGTGCAGGGCTCGTTCAGTAGCAAGACGGCGCTGAACGTCCCATCGCTTATGCTAGTCACCTTCTGTCATCTGCGGAAACTAACTACTCGACCACGGAGAAGAAATGTCTTGCTGTTATTTGGGTGATAACAAAGTTCCGACCGTATCTGTATGGCCGTCCTATCAGAGTAGTTACGGACCATTATGTCCTCTATTCGCTGGCCAATCTGAAGGACATTTCAGGGCGCCTCGTGAGGTGGAGCTTGCGCCTTCAAGAATTTGAGGTTACAGCCATCTACAAGTCGGGCCGCAGGCACACTGATGCTGATTGCCTTTCGCGCGCTCCCCTCGCGATGAAATCGAGTGACTATGATACCGATGGCCATATTCGTTGTGTAGTCAGTGAATCTCACTTGGCCCAACAACAGTGGAATGATTCAGAGATCCGACAACTTATCAAATACCTTCAAGGTCACAGCTCGAGTCCACCATTGACATTCGCACGTTCAGGGTCATTTTGTCTCCGCAACGACATCGTCTACAAAAAGAACGTTGAACCCTATGCGACCTAATACCTCCTCGTTGTTCCACCAGGGCTACGTGCTGACATTTTATCTGCCTGCCACGACGAGCCTTCCTCCGGCCACCTAGGATTCGCACGTACCCTTGCCCAGATTCAGACTCGCTACTACTAGCCAAAGCTCATCCAGAATGTCAAGCATTACGTTAAAACGTGCAATCATTGCAAGCGCCGTAAAGCCCCACCTGTGCGCCCTCTGGTTTATTGCAGCCTGTTGCACCCCCGTCACAACCGTTTCAACGAATCGGCGTGGACTTGCTTGGGCCCTTCCCGAAGTCACATGATGGCAACCGCTGGATAGCATGATGGCAACCGCTGGAGACTATTTAACGAGGTACTGCGAAACGAAAGCCCTACAACGAGGCACCGCCAATGAGATTGCGTATTTTTTCATCAAAAACATCGTCCTCCAACATGGAGCGCCAACAGTTCTTATCACTGACCGTGGAACTGCACTTACAGCCCAATTGATGCAAGACGTCACGAGACTTAGTGGAACAGCTCATCGCAAAACGACCGCATTCCATCCACAAACTAATGGTCTGACGGAGAGATTAAACAAGACGCTCGCTGACATGCTATCTATGTACGTCGACCGTTATCAGAAAAACTGACATGAAATTTTGCCATACGTAACGTTCGCTTACAACACTTCGGTTCAAGAGACTACGGGTTTCACTCCCTTCCGGTTGCTTCACGGCCGAGAAGCAATTACGATGCTGGATGCCACGGTCTTGCCTGACATGACCGATATTCCTACTGATGCGAATGACATTATCCGGCTCGCCGACGCGGCCCGCCAGCTTGCACTCGAGCGATCCGAAAATAACAACGCATCGACTCGCAGAGGTACAACTCCCGTCATCGCCATGTTATTAACAAAACCGGTGATCTGGTGTGGCTGTGGATCCCCGTTCGCCAAAGGGGCCGCTCGAAAAAGTTACTTCATCGCTACTTCGGTCCTTATAGAGTACTACGGCGCCTCACAGATGTCAACTACGAAATTCTGCTTGAAGACACAGCTCGGCGATCTCGATGTTCCGAGCAGGCTGACATTGTTCTTGTGTCACGGATGAAGCCACACTACCCCGAGCTACCTGGCACTGCTTCATCATGCGTATTTGTGCGTGTACGCGATTACTTTAACTTTTAATCGGCGTTGGTCATCGGGGTGGTACTTTTTTAAGGGGGGAGTAATGCCACAGGCATGGAACGAGGTTTAGCCATGCCAATGCCAGTATGTACCATGGTGTGAAAAAAGAAGAGGACTGTTAGTGTGCTTGTACTCCAATGTTCGGTTCGGTATGATGACCAGTGCTGCTCCTGTGAACAGACGTTGTGGTCGTTCTTATCTCGTGACAATATATATATATATATATATATATATATATATATATATATAGATATATATTGTGACGATGGAACGCGTTTATTTACAATATGGGTAATGCAGAGGTGTAGCTCAGCCAAGGATCCACAGCGTCGCTCGCGAGCCAGACGAGTCTCTTCCTCCTCTTCGTCGAATCTTCGCTAGCGCGTTTCACTTCCCGGTTCGCAGACGATGCCCTCTGGGCGAGTCACTCAGATGGTTGATGATGGCACGGTTTAAGGCGCGCAACGTGTGTCAGTTGTGTTTTGCTAGAGCGGCGACCATTGCTTGTGACGCTCGAGATTACGTACGTGACGTCGCTGAGGCGGTCAAGAACGACGAATGGACCGGAATAGTGAGCCAAGAACTTTTGGCACAAACCACGTTTGCGGACTGGTGTCCATAACCACACAAGATCGCCCTTGCTATAAGATACGGAGCGATGGCAGGCGTCGTAACGTTTCTTAGAACGCTGCTGGGATGCCAAGGTTCGGAGGCGTGCGATGCGACGGGCTTCTTCTGCGCGGCAGAGCGTCTCGGCTGTCGAGGTTTCCACGTCTAGTGTAAAAGGTAGTATAGTGTCGAGACAAAATCGTGGGGAGCGAGCGTACAGCAGGTAAAATGGAGAGTAACCTGTAGTCTCATGCTTCGCGGTATTGTACGCGTACGTGATGTAAGGTAGCACTTCGTCCCAGTTTTTGTGCTTAGAATCGACATAAATAGACAGCATGTTCGTGAGAGTCCGGTTCGTGCGCTCTACGAGACCATTGGTCTGCGGGTGATATGGTGTGGCATGGCGGAAATTGCAGGCAGACAGACGCAGGATCTCTTCAACGACGTCGGCAACGAACTGACGTCCGTGGTCGCTAATGACAACGCGTGGAGGACCATGGCGGAGAATTACACAACGAAGCATAAACTGCGACACGTGCATGGCCGTTGCAGCAGGTATTGCAGCAGTTTCTGCGTAGCGCGTTAGGTGGTCAACACAGACGACGACCCATCGATTGTTACTGCTCGATCGTGGAAATGGACCGAGCAGATCGACACCAACAGTCTCGAAGGGAGAGTTAGGAGGTGGAACAGGATGGAGAAGTCCTGGCGGCGTAGCCGTGGGACGTTTGTGTCGTTGGCATTGTTCGCATCCAGCAACGTATTTTTCCGTGTCGTGTCGCATCTTGGGCCAATAGAACCTTTGCTGGATTCGTTGAAGCGTTCTGGCGAAGCCCATGTGGCCGCAGGTTGCGTCGTCGTGTAAGGACCGAAAGACGTGAGCCCGTAAAGTGCGTGGAACAACTAGAAGCAGACGGGCGCCTTGTCCGGAATAATTCTTCTTGTAAAGGACGCCGTCATGAACCACAAAAGAGCTTGGGTTTGCGTGTTCATTTGCGGAGGCGAATAGAGAATCTAAGGAGCGGTCCTCTTGTTGGGCTGTCCGGAAAGTCGCGAGATCAGGGAACTCAGAGGCAATAGCGCCGATATACTGGTCGAAGTTGTCAGCGTCGCACTCCGTCATCGGTAGAGGAAGGCGCGATAGGCAGTCGGCGTCTGCGTGCCGGTTACCGCTCTTGTAGCGTACTGTGAAGTCGAACTCCTGTAAGCGCAAAGCCCATCGCGCCAGTCGTCCAGATGGGTCTCGGAGGCCTACCAACCAGCATAGAGAATGATGGTCGGTGATTACCGAGAAGCGACGACCGTAGATGTATGGGCGAAACTTGTGCACGGCGAAAACAACTGCGAGGCACTCCTGTTCTGTGACTGTGTAATTTCGTTCTGCCTTGCTCAACGAACGACTCGCGTAAGCGACCACGTGTTCAGCATTGTCATGGCGCTGAACAAGCACTGCACCAAGGCCGATTCCACTGGCATCTGTGTGAATTTCCGTTTCAGCAGAAGGATCGAAATGGCGTAGTACCGGTCCTGAAGTCAGTATGAACCGAAGCTGCTTAAAGGCTGCTTCGCAATCCGGTGTCCAGTGGAAAGGGACATCCTTTTGCAGCAAGTCGGTCAGTGGTTGTGCTTTATCAGCGAAATTCGGAACAAATCGACGAAAGTAAGAACACAGGCCCAGGAAGCTACGCAACTCCCTGGGGGACTGCGGCTGCTTGAAGTTGCTGACAGCGGCGACTTTCTGCGGGTCCGGTCTCACGCCATTTTTATCCACCAGGTGTCCCAGAACCAAGGTTTCACGTTCTCCAAAGCGACATTTTTTTGAGTTCAGTGTAAGCGCAGCTTCCTCGAGACAGGTTAGAACGAGGTCAAGGCGATGATTATGTTCTTCAAATGTTCGGCCAAAAATCACGACATCGTCCAGGTAACACAGGCAAATTTCCCATTTGAGGCCCCGTAAAACGGTGTCCATATATCTTTCAAATGTGGCGGGGGCATTACACAAGCCGAATGGCATAACATTAAACTCAAACAGACCGTCGGGTGTAACAAAGGCCGTCTTTTCTTTGTCAGCCGGATCCATGGGGATCTGCCAATACCCGGATCGCAAGTCCACCGATGAAAAATAGGACGCTGAATGCAGGCAGTCGATGACATCATCGATGCGAGGAAGTGGGTACACGTCCTTCTTAGTTATAGAGTTGAGACGTCGGTAGTCAACGCAGAACCTCCAGGACCCATTTTTTTTCTTGACCAAGATAACAGGCGCGGCCCAGGGACTTGACGATTCTTGAATTACGCCAGAGGTTAGCATCTCGCTGACTTGCTCTGAAATTACCTTGCGCTCTGACGCGGAAACTCGATAAGGTTTCTGTCTGAGGGGGTGCGCAGATCCGGTGTCGATCTTGTGACGAGTGCGTGTGCTGGGCGTCTGAGGTCTATGCGACTTCCGTGCAAAATCAAATACTTTAGCGTGCCTGGCCAGCAGTGTAACCAACACTTTGCGCTTATGCGAGGGAATAGACTTGCTAACCATCTTATAAAATTCGTATTCCGTGCCGGATACATCAGCATAGTTCGAATTTGCCGCATTGCTGAGAGCTCCTATGCAGATACTGCACTGCCCTTCAAACATGGCAAGGCGCATTCCCTCTGGTAGTACAACAGACTCGGATGAGCAGTTAACTACCCATAATTTAGTTTTTCCCTCGGTGAGAGACACAACGCAGCGCGGCAGAAAGATGTTTTTCTTCATGCAAGGCAAAGGCAACGGCTCAATCACAATATCAGGAGAACTGAAACTCGAGTCGGCATTCGAAGCAGCAACGGGCACGCTGGCAGTAGACCATGCTGGTAGAATAGTGTCTTTAACTACAACGAGTTTGTCGTCTCCGCTACGCTGAGGCTGCTGGGCGAGGGCGGACAACAGAACCTCGCCTGCCCCGCAGTCGACAGTCGCACGGCACTCTTGCAAGAAGTCAATTCCAAGGATAACGTCATGCGTGGAATGAGCGAGCACTGCGAATTCTGCCTTGTACGCTTTGCCAGCAACACGAACAGACACAGTGCACACACCTACTGGACACAAAGCCGTGCCGCTGACTGCTCGAAAAGTAGAAGATTTATCCCAATAAAACATAACCTTGCGGCCAAGTCTCTCCTTGAAAACTAAACTCATTACAGAAACTGTTGCACCGGTGTCTACCAGAGCCATCGTGGGAACATCGTCAATGAATACATGAACCTTGTTGTGAAGCATGTGAACTAATGGAGGCATACTTGTGTGCAAAGCGGTACGTCCAGCGACCTCGCCTCCATCGGCCGCGCCGGCTAGTTTCCCGGTGGCGGAGAGGAAAGCCGCGGCCGGGGACGGGGAGATGGGGACCGTCGCTGGCGCGTGGTAGGTGGCGTCAAGCTCCTCACAGAGGCAGGCGAGTCACTGCGGATGTTCGGCCGGTGCCCGTGCTTCTGGGCAGTTGAATCCGAAGGCCAGTAGGCGTAATCGGGCTGTTGACTTCGCCGTGCAAGCATCGCTGGTCGGTCAAAAAACGTCGTGCGTGGGCGACGTCGCGATGGGCAAAACCGGGCGATATGTCCGCGAACACCGCACTGGTAGCACACGGGGCGTTCCCGAGGCACATTGAATGCCGCGGTGTGGAGAGGATGCTCAGGGAACTGTTGCCACTCGGACACAAACGGAGGCGGTTGGCTGTCGTAGCTATAACTGCTGCGGGGCGCATAAGACGACTCGACGTAAGTAGCCTGTGGTGGCGGAGCCCTCAGCCGTGGACTGCGGGTGGAGTAACTGCGCTCGTCGAAACTCGCAGCATTGATGCTTGGGGATAGAGTATCACACTGCGGGTCTCCAGCTTGCATGGGAACAGAGACATGGCGACGCAGTTCCTCCCGTACAATCTGACGAATGGTGGAGGAAAGGTCGGCAGGTAGAGAATTCTGGCAGACATCGACGGTGGCAACAGTCGTGACGTTGGCCAGACGTCCGAACTTCGATGTGATGCGACGAGTTTTAAGAGCCTCGAAGGTTCGGCAGTGGTTAATCACGTCGGCCACGCATTCCAGGCTCTCCTTGCCAATGAGGAAGTGGTAGACGTCATCGGCGATGCCCTTGAGTATATGGCCCACTTTGTCTTCTTCCGTCATGTGGGCATCCACCGACTTGCACAACTTCAGAATCTCTTCAATGTAGGTTCTGCATGTCTCACCGGTGACTTGAGCCCTCTGCGACAACGTCTGCTCGGCACGTTTCTTCTTCGTTGCTGGGTCTCCAAAGCATTTCTTAATTTCCTCCACAAACTGGTCCCAGGTTGTCAATGTGTCTTCATGGTTCTCAAACCATACCAGCGCCGTGAAATCGAGGAAGAGCCCCACGTGAGACAGCTTGCTAGCCGCATTCCAACCGTTCGAACGGCTCACCCGCTGATAGTGGCTTAGCCATTCGTCCACGTCATCGCCGGGTTTCCCTGTGAAGGTTCGCGGCTCCCTGTAGTGGTAGGGCGACGTCCTTGCGGCTGGTTGCTGGTTGTCTCCGTCCGAGCTCATTTCTTGAGGTAATGGTGCCAAGCCCGCTAGTCGACGGCTGCGGCGAAGCTCGTGTAGCGGTTCCGTCGTTAGGGGACGGTGCCTCTCCGGTATCACTTGGTAGTAGCTAGCTTACCCAGCACCTTCCACCACAATTGTGACGATGGAACGCGTTTATTTACAATATGGGTAATGCAGAGGTGTAGCTCAGCCAAGGATCCACAGCGTCGCTCGCGAGCCAGACGAGTCTCTTCCTCCTCTTCGTCGAATCTTCGCTAGCGCGTTTCAATATATATATATATATATATATATATATATATATATATATATATATATATGGAAGTAATAATTCAATTCAATATATATAATATTTATAATATATATTAATTATATATTTATAATATATATTTAGAATATATATATTTATAATATTTAAGCAAACACTGTCTATATGGGGACAGAATTATAATAGGATTGTTCTTTATAAATATAACGTTCTTGCGATCAGAGAAGCCTTTTTAAATTACTGCTTTATTGTTAAGTTTGAGGGTCCTACTAGATAATTTTTATAGCTTGAAAATTAGCAGGCACGACGACCAAAATGCGTTCTATTTACGGAAAAAGATGCAATTTATTTCTCATTTCATTCCTTGCAAAATGCGACTAATTCAATTTTTATTCCATTCCTGCAAGCGTTTTCGCCATTCCCACCCTATTCACAGGTAGAAAAATATTGCAATGATTCCAGAATCATTTTGATTCTTGAGTGGACTCCGCAACACTGGCATCTACTTATCTATTTCACTAGCAGCTTATTTCTGGGTGCTCTCGTTATCGCCCCCATAAACTGGCATGAAGTAAAATTTGTATGGGTGGGTAAGAAAGTTTGACTATCCACTTAAGTTTATTTATGTAGTAGCATCCAGGGCTACCATCCTCGCGAGCCCCAGCTCTTTGTATAAGCTTATCGCTTGTGGTGTTGCTCATACGTGTGCCCCTGCTAGAATTGATGCCAAGTGTGAAAAACTGGTTATATAAACATTCGCAGCTGTTCAACGTATGACTGTGCGTGCGAGATTCTTACATACTATTTGCGTGATTTTACAACGTGATGCTCGATCCAGACTTACAACATGGTTACCTTCCCTCCGCATGGTTCGCACAACGTTGATTCCTAAGGTACATAGAATGTGCTGACTTTTTGTAACAATAGAATTAACAATGAGTATGTAAAGCTGTGACACAGATGTCCTGCCCGGTTAACGTTTATTGTGACTTTATTATTTACTTCGTTTTTGTAGCAGCGATTTAAACATTACTTGTGTATTACCGTGGCTCAGCGAGCTGTATTGAAACGTTGCTCGGCCTCGCGGGAATCCACACTGGCGAAAGTTACATGTGATATTTACATCGTCGTATACGTAAATCACCCTTCGTTTATTATTATTCATGTGTGTACTCTAACGTAAGTACTGATGTTATGTTAGACCATAAGTTACCCAGCGTGCACTGTACTGGATGTTCAACATAGGTTGACAATGTGCACACAGCTTCTGCAGGTAACGTACATTCACCTCATTTTATGTGGCTGGAAGCCTCATCCCCTCCTTCCCCAAAAATGGTTAAAAAATGAGCGTACGCACCAGCCTTACGGTTGTCTTAACAACCATCAGGAACAACAACGCGCACTGCCGGCACCACTGCTGGTGCTGGTAGTGCTAACGCCAATGGTGGCGTCGTTATGTTACTTTAGACAGCCAGTTTTCAAATTTGCATGCTTTCTAGATACTTCACCCCGCAAATATTTTTGAATATGTTTTTTAAGTACTTAAACAGCCCACTTCACAACGTTATGCTGACATTTAAAGTGGCACATAATGATATTGTTTCAAGCTTCACTGTCTTTGTTCTCTGTCTATGTGAGACCTGCTGAGTTCAGAAAGCCATATATTGCCTCCTACTGTGAGCATGGTTTAGCTTCGTAGAACATGGAACACCAGGGCCTTCTACAAGCAGCATGTTCAATCAGTAAGCCGAAGTATATTTTTATTTGCACTGTTATACGAAATTCCTTCACATCAAATGAAGTAAGTTTTAGTGCGCCATATCTATGAGTGCTAACTCTGAATGAGCTGCTGAAAAAGGACAGGGTGAAAGATTTTTGCAACGAGAATGACAATTTTTTTTTATTCTGCACTCTCAGCAACAATTTTCCTATGGAATAATTAAAGGCATGGTGCTAAATAAACGTGAACTAACTACTCCTCAAAACATAACCTCTGTAGAGGTCTTCTACTATACATTATGCAATTTGATTCGTGAAATTCGATGTCCTACTGATCGAGCTTCAAGAACCCTGCAAAGCCAATGCCGCGAACGCCGGGAAAAAATCCAATGTAACCCCGATGTAGTAGTGAATTGTGAAAACACTAGTTGTGAATTCCCGTACATTCGGAGTTCCCAAGTACGGGCAATGAGAGTCGACCGTATTTTATTTGCTATATTAAAACAGCTACAAACAAGACTAGTGCATATTTAACAAGAGCACTAATTTTGAAGTAGTGTGAATGCTCCAGTCAAGCCTTGTGTTTTTGAGCACATGGTTATGAAATAGAGAGTATACGAACAAACGTACGTATGCTCTTGCATACGTACAAATCGTAGGTAATAAAGTTACCTTTCATGTTCCAAGTAGTAAGTTAGCACCATGTACTGAAAAATAGGAAGACTGTCTCGTGTGCAGATAAAACAGTGGATTTTAAGTTAGGAAAGCAATGTCGCACAACGTAAACGATTACCTTTCGCACATATATTTCTCTCTTTCTTCGATCTGCGTTAATACTGAATTTTGCGTTCTTGGTTTAAAATTGCACTTTTTTTGCAAGCGAAACCTTGGTTCGATGACTTCAGTGTCTCCTGGGCCCCGCCGTGTTAGTCTAATGGCTAATGTACTCGGCTGCTGACCCGCAGGTAGCGGGTTCATATCCCGGCTGTGGCGGCTGCAATTCCGATGGAGGCGGAAATGTTGTAGGCCCGTGTGCTCAGATTTGCGTGCACGTTAAAGAACCCCGGGTGGTCGAAATTTCCGGAGCCCTCCACTACGGAGTGTATATGTGAGGTTTCACGTCCCAAAATCACCATATGAATATGGGAGAAGCCGTACTGTAGGGCTTCGGAAGTTTCGACCACCTGCGATTTTTTAACGTGCACCCTAATCTCAGCACACAGGCCTAAAACATTTCCGTCCTCCATCAGAAATGGAGCCGCCCTAGCCGCGGTTCGATCCATTGTCCTGTAGGTCAGCAGCCAAGTACCTTAGCCACTAGATCACCACGGCGGGGTGACTCCAAGCAGGACTGTACAAAAATAAAATGACATAAAGTGATCGCATCAACGGGAAATTAGACAAACATAAACGAAAAATCAACGCATGCTCAGTACAATTCCAATACAACCACGCAATGACACCTTCATACAAGTATTTTCCTCAATTTTGTTACAGAAACTTTTATACTGGGGCTATTCACAACTTCTTCTAGTAATTTGTTCTAGGTGCTAATGGTTCTTGGAAAAAAGAATACTTAAATGCACTGTTCGAAGAGATGTATTCGTGTATCATCTTGCCGTTGTGAAAATAATCATTTGTGCGCACTGTGTAGTGCCTAATATAATGATGATCGTTAAATTGTATTGAATTACATATATATATATATATATATATATATATATATATATATATATATATCAGATACAAGTATTTTTCACTGACTTCAGCACTCCAAGCTTCAAGTGTAACTAGACCAATGGAATTCATCGTACGCAAATATTCTTCCGGAGCATGAATTTGAAGGCGTCATAGCTACGGCAGCCACTTTGTTTCTTGTCAAAATTTGGTTTCGGCATAATACTCAGCCTCACCATTTCGTGTTAATTTGCCCGCTATGTCCATGCACGTACGAGCCCTCACTTAAGTGCGCCCGCACATATACGCTCTCGAGCTTCTTGAAAGGCTCATAAATCACAACCGCTAACTTGTATAGCGACCTAGAAGACAGGGAACAATGGAGCTTCATGCGAGCGTCCATCCATTTTTCAGTAAGAACGTGTCTGCTGACAAGCGCAAATGTTTGCTGGATATGAACGTCGTGAGGGGATCACCGTCCAGCGTTTAAACTAAGCCTGCAACATCTCGGGCACACGGAGTTTTTGAAGGACGACGCTAAGGCCGAACATGTTAACACCCTCTAGTCCAAATAGGCGTCAGTAAACTTTTCTTCTTGCTGCTATATACTGGTGTGCCAGAGAATTGACCAACAAAGATATATAGCTTTCGCACACCCAGCTCGCGGCAAATGTTGTGTACCGCGAGGAGAGAACGTGCTTGTAGCGCTCCGACAACGTCGTGTTCACACTTTAGCTCCTGTCGATATCGTTTACAAGGTCCGCGAAAATTCTTGTTACTTAAAACTGCTGCTAGAAGATTCCCAGCGGAAGCCTGTGAAATGTTTCAAATTACTTGAAGTCATTCATACAAGGCGTACAGAGCTTCTAACTCCGTTTAAATGTAAACCAATTGTCATTTTTTTACTTTAATGTAAGCTGCCTTTGTAGTCAAGCATTTATTATTGTGACGGCGTCATCAATGCAACCTTATGCGACTCATTTCATTATTTTGAAGTTCTCACTGAACAAGTGGGGACGGAAAAGCGGCTACAAGTGTACACTATCGAAATGCGTCAAGTGGCCCAAGGTTCACCACTCCCAATTCCCTATTTATTCAATAAATGCGAAGCATTTCTTTGCGAACTCTGGCGACCTTGAGCTTATCTATCTGCCCGCCGTGGTGGTCTAGTGGCAAAGGTACTTGGCTGCAGACCCGCAGGTCGCGGGTTCGAATTGCGGCTGCGGCGGCTGCATTTCTGATGGAGGCGGAAATGTTGTAGGCCCATGTGCTCAGATTTGGGTGCAGGTTAAAGAACCCCAGGTGGTCGAAATTTCCGGACCCCTCCACTACGGCGTCTCTCATAATCATATGGTGGTTTTGGGACGTTAAACCCAACATATCGATCGAGCGTATCTATCTATCTATCTATCTATCTATCTATCTATTTTTTATTTATTGTTTTATTTATTGATACTGCGATCTTTTACAAGATCATAGCAGGGGTGGTACAAAACATAAACATAAACATCAGTGGAAACAGGCAAACAAACAATCAAAAACAAATGTAATACAAACTTATGTAACTGATAGCTGCAGTGATTCTTCTAGACAAGAGAATCAACAAAAAGCAAGGTACAAACATAGATAACAATCATTTCTGCAGTGACTCTTCGAATGCAGACAATGTATTTAGGGTAACAACATCGTTATGTAGACTGTTCCAATCCACGATAGTCCTCGGAAAAAAAGAATATTTGAAACAATTTGTTCGTTGCATCAATGGAGAGATAGTAAGATTATGTCTCTGTCTTGTTCCGTAACCCGATGAAAAGTGAACGATATGTGATGTGTCAACTGCATAGTGACCTTTTATTAACTGGAAAAGAAATTTTAAGCGCAATATTCGATTTTGGTCCGGAATGTTTGGAAATTTGCTTTCCAAGAGAAGTTTTGTAATTGAAGTGGGACCGTACGAGTTATAAATGAACCTAACAACCTTTTTTTGCACCCTTTCAAGTTTTTGGATATCATTCTGAGTGAACGGGTCCCATATGACCACAGCATACTCCAGTATAGGACGGATAATGGCATTGTAAGCGAGGAGACGAATACTTGGTGTGGTTGATCTTAAAGAACGCCTTAGGAAAAAAAGTTTACGGAGAGATTTAGGTACTACAAAATCTATGTGCTTTGACCAGGATAGGTTTTTTGTAATCCAGAGACCAAGGTACTTGTATTGAGTTACTTCTGACAGAATTGCATTGTTTGTGGAGTACTGGAACAAAAGAGGTTCTTTTTTAAGGGTAATTCTCATAAAAACTGTTTTAGCGAAATTAACAGGCATCTGCCATTTGTCACACCACGAAAAAACTTTTCTATCTATCTATCTATATATCTATCTATCTATCTATCTATTTATCTATCTATCTATCTATCTATCAAGCTGCTTACGACTTTAACTTTCCTGGCTGTTTCGATAATGATATCAATACAAAACTTGGTATGGTGTAACATTGCTGTATGAAGAACATATGTGACTAGTCATAACATGAAAATAATGACATGGACGTCATGAATGTCATGATTGACAGTTCATGGTCCTGCAGCTCTTCGGTGGTTTCGTTCGCAAGGTATGTTGAAAAACTGGTATGGTATAGCATAATTACATGGCAAACACAAGTGACTACCCTTAACATGAAAATCATGACATGCGTGTCATGTAACAACATGACCATATACCACGCCTGCGATGCGCTCGCGACCGTTTCGCTATGTCACATATACGAAATTTGATATTACGAGACGTGAATGGATAACGGAGGTCGTATACTGGTGCAAACATGATATATATGAGATGCGTGTCATGTAACAACATGACTACAAGCTACGCTAATTATGCGCTCGCGGCTGTTTCACTAGATTCACATGTACCAAACTTGGTATGACTTGACGTGAACGGACAACATAGGTGAATAACACATCCAAGCATAATAATGACGATATGTGCCCCACGTAACAATATGACTACATGCCACATTCATGATGTGCTCGTGGCAGTTTCGCTAGCATCTCATAGGCCGAATTCGGTATTACGAGACGTCAATGGATGACGAAGGTATGTGACTGGTACAAACTTGATAATCATAAGATGCGTGTCATGTGATAACATGACTACATACCATAGTCAAGGCGCCAATACATTTCGACGTGATTCGGTGCGCGTGCTTGCCGGCGGTCATTTCGTCGGGTCACGTCGGCGTTGCCACCCCAGGCACCAGTCCTGCCGTATACTCGCAGGCGCGCGCCGTGCTGCGTTGCTTTGACGCATTCGCGTTTCAGCACGTCCGGCGGCCCGTCGTCACGAATAGAGGGAAGCGCAATGTTATCTGAGTAACGCATCGGCGAGAAATGCAGCATGTCGAATTTGGTGCCAGTTGCCGTCGGACTGCGCCGACGCTGGTCGTGCCGGTTGCTCTTGGTGTCAGACTATAAGTGCTCGCGTTTGGCTAACGTAGCGTCGCTATGCCCAGTGTGCGCGCGCGTCAATGCTACATTAGAACACATTGGGCCCTTCATTCCGCACTTGCGGCCGTTTTGCTAGCTCTACTCATAGGAACTTTGGTGCTACGTGACGACAGAGGATGACGCAAGTATATGACTGGTGCAAACATGATAATCCTGACACGCGTGTCATGTGAGAACATGCTCGCGGCTGTTTCGCTAGCTCGACATATACTAAATTTGGTATCAGGTGACGTGAATAGATGAAGAATGTAAACCACACATCCAAGCATGATAATCATGACATGGATGTCATGTACGACATCATTTACCTCCACCTTGGAACGTTCTGTTGACTTTCAAGTGACATATGAATTTTTCTCATTCGTGGTGCGCATATCGTCGATGCCCACTGTACGTGGGATCTGGCCAATTTTATATATGTATATATTTACAAATTTATTTATTTATTTATTTATTTATTTATTTATTTATTTATTTATTTATTTATTTATTTATTTATTTATGGCAAGGGGTACAAGTGCGAGCCTCGGGAGTGAGCCCCAGGCCACTAGTCTTTGCCTTCTTATTCAAAACATGGCTTGTGCCGTACACAAGCATAACTGTTTAGACAGTGTTATTTCGCATATATGACATGAAAAGACGCCAGGCCTGCACGGAACCCGCCACACAGTCACACCGAAAACTGAACGTTCCGCTTTTCACAGCCTCTTTTTCACAACTTTTTTTTGATAACTGCTACAAGCACACTTGCAGAGAACCCAGTTTACCATAAATCGTCACAATTTTGGTGTAGAAAGAGGACATTCACCATGCCATTCTTCGTCATTCTGTGGAGGAGCGTTGTACCCACTTCACGATTGCAAGAAATTTTGAGAAATTTTTGTTGTTGGACTGATGCCTATGACGAATTATGCCTGAAGATTTTGTAAGGGTAGGGGAGTTTGTTGAACCACTTGTTACGCAATACGTATTGCGTTACGCATGGTTGTTCCTTTGCCTCTTAGAATTCATATTTTCGCGAATAATTTCCCCACATCAAACCTGCCTAAAGCCAATTTGTGATGGAACTTCAAGCACAGGCATGGCTCTGTGTTAGAATGTTGGACTGGCGCGAAGAAACCAACGCGAATCATAGTGTGTACATGGTGTTTTTTTATCTTCGCTTAGTTGAGTTCGGTTTCTTTCGCTCGATAGAGGTTACCGACACCGGCGGCAGCGGCGGTGGTCAGCTACGGCACACGCGTCCATTGTTGCGATCTCATATCAGCTTTCACTGCGATACAGATATGCTATGGCAGAATATCGCTAACTCTGCTACCACGGATGCCTATGTGGAAGCAAAAGTGGCAGGAATTAGTTCACCGCCTTTTTTGTTCGTAGAGAATTCCAACACGATATTCTTTCAATAACTTGGGGGGCTTAACGTCAAAAAGACACTTCGATTATGACAGAGCCAAGAAGCCACTTGTGTGGCATGGCCGTTATAACTTTTTATTTATAGCTCTAACGCATTTGTTCTTTATTCATCAGATCGCGAGTGTAATAATAGTGCCGACTATTAGAATAATAAAGACTGCTGTGCCGTCACGTGTATAAAGCCGCAGCCCGCTCAGGTCGAAGTAACGGTGCTCTGTAAAAATGCCGAAATAAACAAACGGTCGTATCCTTCTTTCCGTTCATTCAGACATTGCTGTCGATCATGAAATTTGATAAAAGAAGACCGAGCGGATTTCGGCCGTCTTGTAAACGTAGTTGTAATTTCGTTCTCGCTAAGTGCCATAAATTTGCGGTCACTTGTTTGCAGTCATCCACTACCGATCGGTTGTCGTTTCTGACCTTGTTCGAAAGTGATTTAGTTATCCTTCACGAAGCACACTGGCTTTTGCTTGAAGCAAATTAGTCATTTTAAGTTGTTTCTAGAATGAACCTTGGCGCCGGTGCTCCCAGTACCGCTTTTCTGCGACACACTGTGTTTGGTTGAAATCAATGAAAAGTTAAGCATTTCTTAGTGAACCGAAGGAATGATCTACCTATCTATCTATCCATCGATCTATCTATCATCTATCTATCTATCTATCTATCTATCTATATATATATATATCTATCTATCTATCCATCCATCTATATATCTATCTATCTATCTATCGATCTATCTATCTATCTATCTATCTATCTATTTTTATATCTATCTATCTATCTATCTATCTATCTAGCCACCTACGCCTGGCGGTATCTGCTGTTCTGCTGTTTGTATGTGAACTTGAGATCGTCTATTATTGGCATTGAAAGACCGCAGTATCTGATGACATCAATATTTGCGACTTGGCTATCGCGCACAATATAAAAATTATATATTGACCAGTGACGTGTTTGACACACCTGGACATCGCCGCCACTGGTATACCGGGTACGCGCCACCACGACTTTGGAAATTGTAACGCGATAGCAGGAAGTAGCCCGTACCGCAGTAAATGTGGTGACAACGTGGGCAGCATTGTTTATCAGTGAATTATTTTTACAGAAGCAGCGAATAAGAATCAGGGCCCGAATTCACAAAGCTTTCTCTTTGGCTACGCATTTTCTTAGCCAAAAATTCTCTTATCTGGAGGGATTACTATAGCACGGGTATGAATTTAACTTATTCGGCACTTAAGAGGGCAAGGAGGACCGACGATAGCCGATGAAACGACAAGGAAAGAAAGAAGTGTGTGCCGATAATATCAAGGTAGCACGCAAAGCGTCTAGCATCGAGAGTATACGATGATAGCCAATGATTTGCTGCATCTAAGTATCAGTTCCGCGAGCGTCTGCTACAGCGCTTACGGGATGCCGCGTACGTTGTAATAGACGTTTTGGTGGGCAGTGCAAAGTCAAGCACTCGCCTTTAATCAACGACTGTAGCTAAAAAAAAATAATTGCTCGATGGCCTTAAGCCACCGAGAAATCCATGCACTATCTCGCCAAGTACAAGTAAACAACACTCCAGGTGCACCACATAAATGAAACCACACATAAATCGATGCATGCAATGTTTGAAAATGTGCCTTGAATGTCTTTCCTTATTTAAAGCGACCACTTACCTTACATTTCATTGAAGCTGCGCTGATACATAACTAATTCCGGGCAATCTAGCACGGTATAGTGGTGAACGTAAGGGTGTTTTGTACCTATAGTCAAAGGTAGCCTTTGTTACAATATTCTTATTACAAGACACATGAGCGACTTTGGTGCCTGCAGACGAATTGTGCTAAAATAGATAACAGCAGTAATCAAATGAAATTGTGAGCGCAATTTCGCTGGTTCCATGCACCGCGGCATTTTTATAAAGCCGGAATGCGAGAACGTGCATACGCTTACGCTTAGGTATATGTCTACGAAAATTGAGGGAGACTCGTCGGGAGGTGTCTCAGTGCTAATGCTTTTCACAAAACACGGTGCAAATATTTCGTCCAGCGTTGTTTGAGTGCGCAAACAAAGCAAGGGACGTGTATACGAGTCTTGAGGTCGAGAGACGTTATCACACGTGCGAAAAGGATGAAGAGAGAGAGAGAGAGACTCTCGTTTCGGCTTAGCGAAAGCTTGAAATTGATAGATAATAAAGACAATTTTCTGGCCCAGCAGACGTCAGGGAAAGTCTCCGCAAAGCAGCGTCAGATGCTCGGAGAGCATAAAAAAGAGGAGTACGCGTTATATGGGAGTGACAGCCACTCAGAAAGCGAGATGAAGTGTGACTGTCCTTAGATGTGAGAATCAATGCTAATCAGAAGAGTTGAGATAATGAGCCAAAACTTTTCTAAATAACGATAATGGAAGCAAACTGAGCATTCATCTAGTGAAAGTGACACTAGTGACAGTGGACTCATAATAGTTGATTAGCGTTGTCACAGGCTGTTATATATTTTTATTTTCTTATTTATATTTGGCAAACTATGAGAAGGTAGCCTACGTTAGAGCCGGCTATCCCAACGTCATGACAGTAATGTACAAGAATAAATAGCGCACGGTTATACAGTCACACGTGGCGGTTTCTATCTTCTAGTAACCTCGGGCAAACGCATTCTAACTATTTTTTCTATTTTTGACAAAGTTTCACCGGACGTTTTTGCATTTGGCTTCATTTGAAGGAAAGACGATATATCAGCAATAGGGCGAATGCAAGCACTGCTGCAGTGGACGAGCGGTTACAGCGCTCAACTACAATCTACGAGGTACTTGGTTCGATTCGCAGAATCACTGAGAACTTTTTTTTTTCAAGAAGTTGCCCGGCCTGACATTATGCGTGGTGGCGGGTACTAATTTTTTGAGAAGTAGGCTTTCGCACTTGCTTCATTCACTCCCCTTTTGACCCAAAAGCGCTGTATTGTGCTCCTTCAAAAATTAAACAATTCAGGGTTCATAAGTTTTTCCTCCATTCTCTCTTATCGCGAAAGTGTCCAGTGCTGAAATACCAAATTATACTTGGTATATTACTTTTCACGTGTTTGGATATTCGACCAGCAATCAGTCTTCACGGTGTTTTGAAAAAAATCTACACATGCAGTGAGCTAACTGCTTGCAGCCAAGTTGACTGCCTTTGTAGGGACACGCTTTCGTGCTAATTTGGTGGGCATCATCACATGCAGCAAGACCAAAGAGCACGGACAGTTAGCGCTGACGCGAACAGAGTGATTAGTTCGTGTCTTCTCTCCCGCTATTTGTCATGCTGCACGCTTCAGTGTAATGTCGCTGTCAATGGTTAAAATGAACTATAGCAGTTAATCGAGTTCTGCTGAGAGGGTCCCCTATTGTTCAGAATGGAACAGAACAATGGCAATTTGATTTGTGTGATAAAGAGATACCCTGCTTTTGGTTACTAGAATAAATTTCTAAACTGAAGTTTATTTTTATTAACAACAGTTCCTGTGCAGATGAAAGGTGCATGGACAAAATTCGTGTATTCAGCTTGACTAGGTTTGTGACCTTAATTGTAATTGCGAACCGGTATCACAGTATGCATAAATATCCCACACATATACAACCACGGGTGATAGCTTGCTTATTCTGATTAAAATTGAAAGGTTGAAATCGACATATTCAACCAACGCAATGTGTACGAGATATGCCATGTAGAGTAGCTATGCTCTAAACTAATCTTCGCAGGTCCGTTCCATTTTACCCAATTTCTTGCCCATGACTGTAGGTGGTAAATAAAACAACTTCTTCGAACACACATATTCTGTGTAAGGTTACATTTATTTTTATGCAGTACAAAATAAATTGAAATATGTAATGGCTCAAAAGAGAAATAACTAGAAACAAATTTAGCCATATCATTACCAAACTTACTCACCAATGATAAACGGATTCTCATTTAAAAGATACATACATACATACATACATACATACATACATACATATACGCACACACACATATACATATGTACACCCATACATACATACATACACACACTCAGGTGTAAATATTAAAATGAATGGCTATAAAACAACAATTCTAATAAACTCATTTTGAATATACTACAGAAAGTAACTTACGAGAGAAATCCACCGGCACTGTTATGTCTGAACACGGTGTTTCTCGAACCATCTCGCAAAAGCTTGATGTATAGTTTTCCGCTGATGCCCAGTGACAAGCACTCTTTATAAAGAACACAAGAATAAAGCCCTTGACAATGTCATGCTAAAGAAAAGGGCTGTGCATCAATATTTTGTACATGTCTGCAATATCACTCTATTTACATAGCTTGGCTCATTCACAAGCCACTAACAAAGCATGTTAGGACACTTGGGCTGAAAGTTGGCACAGCGCGAGTGAATTCTAGACAATACATGAATAATACAAATATAAGCTACTAAGCTCCTTGGTGCAAACAGTGTTTATATTGACAGCTATAGGTGCCATTTCGTTTCCCCAAAACACTTCTCAAAAGTAGAATCAACTTTATTTAGCTAAAAGTTTCTATTCTGGCGCGTCGTGGTGGCTCAACGGTGAAAGTGACTCTTTCGGCCAAGAAAACAAAGACCAATTATTTTTCCAGTTAGTGAATTCACCCCATGCTAACATTGAGGCAGCTGGTAGGAGTGCTTTTGGAGCGAGGAAACCACCACATTCCCACCAGTTGTGGCCTTGGGTAGCTACTTCACTTGGACAAAAATGATGAAAAACACTCCTCAAGAAGATTTCAAAGTTTGCACACCAACACAGTTCCCATACAGCTGTCTATTAGTCTGCTTGAAAAATATTGAGTTTACTGGTGGGCAAAGACTGTACACTATGCGAGGTGATGCTCCAGTGCACTGCATGTATGTCTTGCTGCTGGCCTCAACTGCGATGTTGCTCAGTACATATGTGTAAAATAACAACTAATACTGTGCCACTGCCAAGTAATTATGGGTCATTTGCATGAAACAGGGACCACAATAAAAGAACATAACATTTGCCTTCAGAACGTTCAAAAGCTGTAAATAAATTTTCACAGAGTTTTCACGGTTCATCTGAGGATAGTAATATTGGTTGTAAACACATTCTTACTTCCACTAACAAACTATTTTAAGATGCCAGATTCAATATTAGAGTATACCAGCACTTTTGTAGGGCTAAACAATTGTACAGGCACCTAGAAAAACACAAGTGAATGCATGCTATAGCTACTTATAAAAGTACTTTTATTTCTAGTCTGAGTAGAGCTGCATAGATGATTAGTCACTTGCATTACATTATGAACAAACCTATCCGAGCAAAGTATACACTTAAAAAGTTACACTTACACAGTAGATAAGTAGACTGTTGAAGGACGGACAGGCAGTGGGATAATACCCAAGCACTAAAATCTACTGTTAAGATATACTAGGAGTAGTGATGATCCTCTTCCTTCCAAATAAAATAATCCACATAGATTCACTTCCCAGAGCTTATACACTCATGGCATCATTGGTGCTATACAAATGAGTGTACACTGAAGGATTACATCGACTAAGTACACGATTACTGCATCCATGGCTTTACTTCTTGTACTACAAAGAATGCAAACACAGTTACCATTGGCGACCATGGATGCTGTGATTTCTGGCATGCAAATGTAGAGGCACGCAGGCACTTAACACACATGTTAAAAACTTCAGCTCAAAAATATTTGCCCACTAACACTACAGCAGCCTTTAAATTAGTGTCACAGTTTGGTATCCTTTATGCAAAATTTAAATAATTTCGAATGCAAGCAAAGGAACTGCTGAATAATGCACTGCTAAGAAGTTAAGCAGCAGCTGCTCCTGACATCACAATGTGCTCTTTCTGCTGTTGTAAACTTTGAGCAGGAGAACAGTCACTGCCAGTCTCTTTATACTTGTTAGTCTTCTGTGCTCTGTTCTTGATACACTGTACATGACCGTGGAGCACCAAACCCCTTGTTACTGCTGGAACTTAGAAAAATACAGATCATTGTTACAACCATGCTACATGCAAGAGTGTATAGTTGTCAATTATGTGCTCATATTTACAGATATTGTATTTTCAGAAGCCAATGACAAGCCTCAACACACACACACGCACACGAACAGTGAAGGCTGAAAATATATTTAATATGATACAAGAGCAAAGCCACAATGTTATAGATGAAGGCATGAAACTTCTGACAGGCATAAAAAGCCAACAGAGTTTTTTTTATTACGACTTTACTCTAGGTGCGAGAAGTAGACCACAAATAAGTTCACTAAGAAACACAAGTTAGACTGCATTACAACACAACAGCCAATGTTGATAACTTTAAGGCTATCTAACATAGCCAGCTCACCATACCGCATATAGGAGCAAATGGGCAGTCTAGAAGACACAAAGAACTTGCGGATTATGAGTGTGCTTGTTTCTGACATCTATTATTCTAAATGAAGAAAACCTTTCAAAAATGCACTTCATCAGGGGAAATAACCATACACAACAAACACAACGGGCTCCTACAGGTGCCACCAAAACTCACCATTATTGTTGATACCAGTGTCTTGCCGGATGGATATGCTGTGTCCTGCACAGAACACCAAAGGAGCGCTCCATGACTGGGATTGCATGTGTGCTAGCTGCATCGCTCTGCTGCTGAAATAGGCTAGCCACAGTCAGAGAAATGAGAAGCCATGGCTTTGAAACCCACTGAACGTCGCCTTTAGGGATCAACAATGCATACTTAGGTCAGGTACAATTTGTAGAAAAATATATATCACTATGCAATCGTGGTGAACATGTTCGGCTGAAACACAAGCAACAGCACTGAGAGAGAAAAAGCTACATTAGGTAAAAGATGCAGTTACTGGCCTTATGTCATCTGAGGCTTCTTCAATAGTTCTTTCTCCTTGCAAGTTGTGAACAGCCAGGCCATTTTCACCCACTTGCTATTTCCTTCCAGAGCACTTGATCCACAGAGGGAGTCACAAGCTGGTGCCCCGCCGCGGTGGTCTAGTGGCTAAGGTACTCGGCTGCTGACCCGCAGGTCGCGGGTTCAAATCCCGGCTGCGGCGGCTGCATTTCCGATGGAGGCGGAAATGTCGAGGCCCGTGTGCTCAGATTTGGGTGCACGTTAAAGAACCCCAGGTGGTCAAAATTTCCGGAGCCCTCCACTACGGCGTCTCTCATAATCATATGGTAGTTTTGGGACGTTAAACCCTACAAATCAAATCAATCAACAAGCTGGAGAGCTCAATAAGGAATCAAAGTATTTGTGCTCGTTTCAAAGCACAAGCTTTTGAGTCTCAGATTATTGGAGTTTCATTCATAAGCTGCAGGATTTCAGCTTTCAACATTCTCAATTATCTTGCAATTTAGTTCTATAAATGTTGAATAAGAATTATGTGTAAGAATATTAGAGGTATCCACTGAAAGCAACCATGCTTGGGTTTTCAATTTGTGCACAGTAAGTGGTGTTCACGTAATCGTTTGTATTAAAGAAAAACTATCCTTGCAGCCAGCCGTTAGGCAGTTTTGTGCCCTCGAAGCTCCCAAGCAGATTGCAGTCCTTCCAGATGAGGCTGCCATGCATGCTTCCACGCCACATCCGCTGAATGATAACAGTCCGAGCAGTGACATAGGCTTGCACAGTTAGGGAGAACGTGTCCTTCCTATTTTTGTACAGGTGCTCCAAGTAATGATGAGGATTGATGTGCCAGAATGTGCAACCGATGCATCAGAGGACCTTAACAAACCAATCTCTGCGATCTGTGAAGAGCCAAAAACGAGATAATTAAAAACAATCATTAAAAGCACTCACTTCTAATACTTATTTGAGGAAGCTATCACTTCGTTAAAGTGACCAAAGTCTGCTATAATCACTTTGAAATAAACTGAAGCCTCATGTAAAATTTACGTACCGCAATATATATGTCCTACTGAAGTATAATACTACCACAGTGGTAATCGTCTATAGAACTAATTTTCCAAAATAACATAAATTTTTAAGTGCAACCTGGCTCCTGAAAAATAAATTCACATTAACTTTTCAACTATCAAACGTGGTCAATCGACAGGCCCAACCTCATAATTAAACAAGAGCTCACTTGTATCAAATCACAAAAAACTTTTTATGTATTTGCTCCATAATATATGTATGTATATAACAGTAGTAGTAAATTTTCCACGCTTCAACTTACCATAGAGAAACATTACATCTGATGGGCTTAAAAACTTGCACACGTTATAGAACTGCGTGAATTATAGTACCGGTGAAATTTAGTTCTGCAAGGTGAACTCACCGATGGCAGCATTTAGTGGCCGTCGGTGTCATAAGGAACCAAGTACGGCGAACTGGCAAAGGGCATCTGCAGACTGGAAGCTGCCGATGACAGCAATGAAGGGCTGGCCAGGCGTGCACGTCCATTGATAAAGTGTAAGAACTGGCCATGACCGGCTGTTGTCAAGGCTCTAGTGCCGTGCAAAACGATGGCCAGACGAACTCGGAAACCTGTAGTTAGGCGATATTGGCCTACAACTTCATCCAAAGCAAGGCACCGGTGAAATCTTTGCTTTTTTGGGGGGCTGGAGGGAAGCTTGACGTTCACGGGCTCTCGCTGCCACATAGAACTCTTAATTTGTTACCGAAGAACAGTCTAGGCGCGCTTCCAAAGTAACACGATCCACAACAGAATGTAGCATCTCGCAGTTTTGGTTGATCACATCACAGCGCTAGGACTATGGTTATCACAAAAAGGAGAAGTGACGACTTAACAAACAAAAGCGCCAAGCTGCCCCACCACGACTTCGCAGGGCAAAACAGTTATCAACGCTGTCTTTCAAGTTTCGGTCACACGAGCACAGCTTGTTCACAAGTCTTGGAACGTCAACACAGTACCACTGTTCACAACGAACATCGTTTCACTCCCGAACAGTACATTGCTCTCAAGTAAATAGAAGCGTGCGGGCTAACTAGTGGCGAAGCAAGAACCGAGCGCGTAGTTCATACGTTTCCGTACGTACTTGGGGTCACTCAAGTAACGTGTCAAAACGCTGTCAATCCGAAATGTCGCACAGCACCGAACTGAGAGACTGGAAAGTCAAGCGAACGAACTGTTACCGGCACACAAACACACATTGCAGGCTTCTCGAGTGCCAGTTGTCGTCGATACATCGACACCGATCCCCGCTTGATAACCACACCGACGCACAGGCTTCGCTGCGCTTCATCGTACACTATTGCACTGCCACAGCTTTCCGCACTTCTTACACGCACCGAAAGAGCTGCTGTAATCACAACACATTCGGTCAAACGCTGAAGTAACTCGTGCGAGAAGCGTTTGCTGAAAGTCGCACCGACCGATATGCTGTTTACGACGCCATGTTGTTTTCGACAACTGCGCAGCACATAAGATGATAAGAGAGCTCTTACAAAGTACGTGCACTATTTTCACGGCGTGAAAAAATTTTCTCTTATGTGCGAGGGGGGTGATATGACGAACAGGACAGGCGTGCCAGATGAAAGAAGTGTTTTGGCAACGTCACGGAGTGAGCTGATGTAGAGGGTATTGCTTCACAACCAATCACAAGCTGTGCCTGTCGACCAAGCCGTCGTCTGCTCGCGTTTGTCGTCTGCTTCGATCAGAGCATGCGACAGGGGATTCGCCTTCGCAACGCTATTGTTCTCAGGTCAAGTGGTCGCTATGTTGCACAAAATACATGTCAGTGGCTCGCTCTACCTTTGAATGATGTTCGTGCGCCAAGATAAATGGCTGGTAATTGACGCAGGGATGAATTCAGCCAAGGTTTGCACTAGAATCGTGAAGGTTTGCATATTTTTGGTGTCATACAAAGTTACTAGGGTCATTTCATTCCGATTGCTTGCCATAGTATCACGGTCCGTATCGGTGTCTGAACAGTGAAGGTGAAGATGCATGATTTGTTTGTAGTTCCATGGGTAATCATGCGCACCCCTAATACGCTTTGGTTTACAAAGTACGCTTTGTTCCAGATCGTCCCAAAGTCTATCGACAGCTGTATTTCAGAGATCGCAATCATTGGACAGTTAGAGCCAATGAAAGTACACTAGAGCACAAACTTTAGGAACCACTCACTGAAAACTTCCTCTCATTTTTATTTCCAATAGCGTGCACAGAATGTGCTCCCATTAACCTCTTTGGTGGTAATTTCCGCCAATGAGGCAAGGATCTCGAGTCGCACTTTTAATTGGATGAGATGGGGCGCAACACAACAACATAACAAATAAGGTTGATCCTATCCCATGTCGCGTTCGAATGCACCGACAATTCACGTATCACATTGGTTTTCATCCAACCACAAATTTTTACATGCGTAGTTTTATGCCATTGACGCCCAATAGAATTCTTCAATTACTGCGACTTCGAACTTATTGGACGATTGTGGTTGTCAACACCATCCACTGCGTACAAGGTAAACAACACGCGAAGCTCAAAGCGCCGAAAGAAATAAAAACGCACCAGCAGTCATAAGGCAGCCCTTGATGGGCGTGAATTAACTCAAAACCAGCCAGGGCACCAAAGTATACCGCTGCGGCAGCAGGTTCTAAGTAGCCACATTGTTCCTAAGAGTGGTCCGGACCACTCTTGGGATTTTCTCTCAGCCATGCTGTTTTTACGCACAATTTCGCTTCGTGAATCCACTTACGAGCACTTTTCGGTGACGTAAGCAAATATAGCAACTGCATCACCATCGCTGACATGTTCCCGGGCAGTCACAGCGCGCTTTATTTGCAGCGGCCGATGTGACAACTATGGCCTCTTACGACGTTTTTTCGTTTCGTGAATCGACTTACGCAAGAAAATTTCTGTTGCGCAAAAATGTTTTCGTAAGTGAGTTTTGTGAATCCGGGCCCAGAACTCAAGCCCGAACCAAGCCTAGGCATTCCGCATGGCAGAAAAGTATTTCAACACCGGGCCACGCTATAGAGCTTCAAAATGCTTCGGAAAAAACAAGAATTATGTTCAAGCGTAATGACAGGACAAAGCCAATTATAGTTGTTTTGTTGACTCTATTCTTGTATATCAATGTATATAATTCAACGGCCACTTGACACGCGCAATTGAGGCACGCTTTACCAGTGTTTCAATCTGATGACCTTTGCCGCCAGCTTGCTTGCTTGCTTGCTTGTTCCTTTGTTTTGTGGCTCTCACCCACTAGAGGGGATTGGCCAAGAAGCCGGCGGTTAATGCAAGTCAATACCTTTAGGTTTTCTAGACTAGGGGAATGTGATTACTGTGTTTGACTGTGAAATTAGTTTGGCACAATGTAGAAAAGAAAAAAAGGGGGAGAAAAGTAATAGAATTTGTTGAATATCTGAGGTGGAATCGTTATATGAAATTCTCCTGAAAGTTGAATCATTGCAGTGTATCAGATAAATAATAAGTGGTAGTGTGGCTAGTAAAATTCGAGAGCTGATCACTGACTCAGCAGGGTAATCTTCTTGTGTTATATATGAATTCGAAGACAGCCCCGCAGATGTTCCTGTCGCTGTTTCCCAATGAAGTGGCCACAAAAGACAAAATATTGGGAGTATGAATTGATATTCCTAGTTTTCTAAATAAAATTTCGAAGCAGTTTTTTCTTTGATTTTTGAAACGGTGACTTGTGATAAGAAAATGGTCGATATGTTCAGGTTCGTTACAGCTTGAGCACAGAGAGGATGGCACCAGCCTTGTCATTCCAACCCCTTCATCTTCATCTTTACCTCTCCTGCAGCTCTTTTCAGCCTATGTCTCACTGCTCATTGCTTTATTCCGTGCCAATACGCACACCTATGACTCCTAAAACGCTGCACACGTGCGCCTATATGTGGCTGCTTTACTTATCGTAGGAACAACATCACTCCGTATTGTGCACTTTGCGGTGATAACACTGACGTCTCCACTCCAACCTGAGCCCCACCGCTACACCAGAAAATTACATATGACATATGCTCACACCATTGTACATGCCTTTCCTGATAAACGCATAACTGTGCACGTTGTGCGCGATTCTCTGCAGTATACAGATGGACGTCGATGCAGCTTGGCTGGCTAAAAGAAAAAACCTTCTCGCGCAGGTTGCTTCACGTTGACTTCTCCGCAGAAATTAGATTTGCGTAATGCCTTGGATATGCGTTTTCTAACCCCCAATTCCTCTTTTTTTGCGATACTGCCTGTAGATTTTTTTTCAATTCATTTCGGCCCACTTTAAATTATCGCGAATCATCAAAAGAATTTTATAGTATTGCTGTCTCTGCGCTAACCAATACATGAGACGTCAAGGGGCGTTTAAGAAATGGGTATTGGTGCCGTCATCCTTCATTCAAAGTAATATTGAACATATGCTCGGCTGTAGAACATCAAAAACTCACCAGGGGCACACAACACACGTCACTGCTCAAGCAACAAAGCCGAGCTGACACACAGCGGGGCTCCGCTTAATTGTCTCAGCCGGCAACGCATCGTGGATCGTCGCGGCTTCCATTGCTGACATAAGCTCAGCACTCGCATGTATTACCTTTTGTGCCGAGCGCCTGTTTACGTATACCACACTGTCGAGGCTACACTGGTGCGAGCCTAACGAACGCGAAAGGTGTAGCGGGATCAACCTAATCGTGTCATAGCGTGTCGACGGACATCTAGACATTTCTGTTGGTCGCATGTCGAGAATGGTCGGAGTGCGATGGCGGTAACAGCGCTTTTACTCGGTGTTACACCATCCATTAGGTCACGCACCTATATAGAGTATTGGTGAATACGTAGTTGCTGGTTCTCTGAAGCAGTTTCTATTTCCCGTGTTCTAATGCTATAAGCTTGTCCAACTCAATAAAAGAAAGCTGAGTGAGTGTCTGGTGTAGTTCATGTCACGCTCTACCAGAAACCTCAGACCAAAGCTGGTCACATATTGTCTGTCCCTATCGCTTACCTAATCAACTACTATCTTTTTCAGTGCTAGTTTCACCTAGCACATTTGTTTTTGTCTCTTGCGCACGCTTTCAGATTTAAGTGTTTAAAATAGGTAGATATCCAAAATTTCACTAACGAAAAAAAGTTGACGATTAGTGTTCGAGGGAGGCTCTTGCGAACATATCAGCGAAACACCATGGCGCGGCTTGGGTTGGATTCAAGGTCCACTACAGGTCACTCACACTTGCCCCGAGAAATTATGCTATATGCTCAATTTCTATCGCATCATTATCACGCGAATCCTGGCATTGGCTGGTTCAAGCCCCGTGAGACGCATAGTCACCGCAGGCCTGACGGCATTACGGGACTTGCCCCCATTGCGCTCTGCAGTACTGTAGTTACACATTTTATGAAAAAATTTCTAAAGCTAAAAAAGAGAGGCCTTGTGCTAGGGAAGCGAAGCTACAAAAAAATGGCAGCATATCCACGGAGTGAATGATGGAGAGTGGGGCGAAGCATTCGTCCGTCCATGCGTCCGTCTGTGTGACTGTCCATGCGTCTGTTTGTGCGCCCGTCCCTGCGTTCTTTCATGCATTTGCCCCTGCGTCCGTTCATGCGTCCATCCATGCATCTGTTTGTGTGTCCATTCGTTCATCTATTTAACACTCCAAGTCCCACCATCTCGCATCTTTTTATCATATATTCCCCACATAGAAGCACCGCCATCCAGCGGACATTCCAAGGACTAAACGAGAGGTGGCACACGCACACTTTCTTACGGCCTGCGCTTTGGGTCCACTTCCCACCTTTAACCACCTCGAGTTCATGGTGTATTCTACTTCACTGTATTCATGGCACTGCGACCAAACGCTCGCTAAACCTTTCGAAAACCAAGGAGGTTACGCCCAGCGAGTATAACGTAGCAACCTTTCCCTGTCAGATAGGGCTCAATTTACATGCCAATGGCTGCCAATGAGAAATGAGAGACAGGAGAATTCGGCTTTTACTTTCTTACGGCTTGCGCTTCGTATCTACTTCTCATTTTTAACCACCTTGAGTTCATTCATGGTATATACAAGTTCATTGTATTCATGGCACTGCGGCTCAACGCTCGTTAAACCTTTCTAAAGCTAAGGAGGTTACACCTAGCGAGTATAATGTAGCATCCCTTTCTTGTCCGATAGTGCTCAATGTACATGCCAATGGCTGCTAATGGGGATCGCAGCGTGCGCGTTGACTAAAATCCGAATGCTCATGTCTCTCATTCCCCATTAGCAGCCATTGGCATGTACATTGAGCACTATTTTTTATTGTTAAACAACGCACAGAAGAAATCTCTCACTGGCACCACCTTGGAGGTCAAGTGTTATACCTATTTCGGGTATGTGCCACTGGTGGTTACATACGAGGGACGCCCAAGCCACGCCATAAGGGGCTTCGCCCCTAAAAAGGGTGGAGCTGGGCAGTGTTCTTTGCTTCTCATAGGTTTTGTTCTTCTTTCTTCCTGCCCCGTCGTGGTGGTCTAGTGGCTAAGGTACTCGGCTGCTGACCAGCAGGTCGCGTGTTCGAATCCCGGCTGCGGCGGCTGCATTTCCGATGAAGGCGTAAATGCTGTAGGCCCGTGTGCTCAGATTTGGGTGCACGTTAAAGAACCCCAGGTGGTCGAAATTTGCGGAGCCTTCCACTACGGCGTCTCTCGTGATCATATGGTGGTTTTGGGACGTTACACCCCACATATTAATCATCATCAATCAATTCTTCTTTCTTCCTCTCTTTTTTATTTTTGTAGTGTTCGGTCTTTTTCTTTCTTGGCATCTTCCTTTCACCTGATATATTTCTCTCTGTTTTGGTCTTTCTATTTTACTTGCAATATTCAACACGGAAGTGTTTTATGACGGGACGTACCAACGATTCAGTGACATCGTCACCAAAAATACACATGATGAGAAGACACATCTTTCGTCAAAGGAAGTTGAACCCACAATCTCCAACTCTCCCACAACAAAGACAGCGCACGCTACCCAGTGCGCTACGGTCAAACTTTTTGTAGTCATTAAATATGTGTAACATTTTCCTCCCGTAGTGTTCGCGGCAAATTGCAGTGATGCTTCATGGCAGTCACATCCAAGATTAGTTCCTTGAACGCGTCGTTTCACAGCGTCCACTTCATTTGGCGAGTTTACAATATAGGGGAATTGCAGTTTTGTCAACTCATTGAAACACCCCGGTGGCGATCTCATCCCAAGCGTTGACATCGCTTATTGCATCGATTCATACCATAAGAACTCTGCGACTCCCGCCGCCTTTGCCTGGCTTTAATTGGGGCTCACCCCGCGAAACATCGCGGCCGGCAAGCAGGGAAGGGTCGGGCAGTGGTGTTCAAGAACTCCAAAATGCCGAAAGTAGGCGGCCTTAACCCAAGTTGGGCGTCCAACACGTCACGCTAGTCTGCCTTTGACATCGCTTTCTCCAGTTCCGCTCTCCCCGTTAACTACTAAAGCTAACGCAAGCATCTGTCACCACAGGGGTTTGTTTAATCATTAAGGACGGGCGTTAGTCGTCGGGATGAAGATGTATGACTAGCGTCAACGTGCATGTTTTCAATTAAAACGATGCTATACCTGTCTAACACCAATGTACATGGAACGAGCACTCTTAAAATAATGTACAGAAAACATGAAAATCTTCTGTACAGACACTATTTACTTTATAGTCACACCGATTCCTATGACGGATAGAATAATGATGTTACTTTCCTTTCTCCCTCTTTCTATTTCGCGACCCACAGGTCACGGCATCGAATTCCTGCCATGTTGGCCGCATTTTCTATGGAGAGGAAATTCTCGAGGCCCATGCACTTTTAATAATCAGCGCGTGAAGAACCATAGGATGTTCGCTTTTCCGGATCCCTCTATTACGGTATCCCTGATATTCATGTGGCCCGCTTTGAAGCTAAAACTCAACAATAATTATATATTTCATACTTGCATCCTCGGTTTTTCTGTATTGATACGTGTTTTTTCGGAGTTACGCAAATCATACTAGTTGTTGATTATTATAATGAAAGATTATGATGAAAACACTAGAAGAAAAGGAAGAACATTCCTCCTTTGCGTGAGCGCGTTTTCATTATGCTACACATGGAGCGTTACGAGAAGCAACGATGAGAGCACACGGCAGTATGCGACAGACAGGCTCACCAAAGTGTTTTGCACTTGGAAAGCAAAGGAAAACAACGTGCTCAAACTAACTACAGGTGGTAACATACAAATGTACCATCTCGACGCCTTGTCACATGAAGCCCCCCCTTTCTCTTCCCCTCCCATCATACCCCGTAAAACTCCGCGGGATGAACGGAGAAAGAAAGTGCTCAATGCATGCTAAGAATCTCAACACCATATGACTCTGCTACTACTTGACGCATTAATTCTATTTTTAGAGTACTATGCAATTTTCGAAGACACATCCCCTAATAGACAATGCAGATTTGAAAGAGTCTGAAAAAAATGCTCTCGCTGTCTTGCTAGCATAGGTCGTCACTCTGATCTTAGCAGTTCTCAACGGGCGGTTAGTAATCAGTAAATGATTCAAAATCAATCAATTAATAAACCAATTAACCTACCAAATTATATGTATTTTATAGCAACCATCTACTCGTCACTCAGACAAATAAGCATTAAAAATAACAAAATGCCGGGAGCACGTAGAAAAGTACCGAAAGATTACAATAACAATAATATTAAAATATTGTAAAAATATTAGTTATAGTTTAATAATAACTATAATAATACCTTTTTGCCATAATCAGTGTGAATTCTCACAATATTTTATTGCAGGCAACAGTGCAGGAACATGTCATACACAGCCTGACAAGCAATAAAAATATATATGTGCTGGCGCCTTGTCCTCTGCGACGTATAGGACAGAGGGCCTGGTAATGCTTCTTTGTGTGACGATTATTTGACCAACGCAACGCACTACTAAAGTGACGAGTATCCGCTCTTACTATCAAACCACAATTGTGTACTGACTACTACTCTTTTTATTTCTCGATTACCGAGCCATAAATTTACCAGTTGTTCATCAACTGTTCAACTATTGTCATTGTGTGTGGCAAATTAAGTGCATTTACTTGGAAAGCTCAAATAAGTATACATTCATCATTAAGCCTGGCACCACTACGAGCCTAACGCAATAGGCAATAACTCAACCGAATAAGAGAAAGAGGTGAATAAACTGAATCAGTATTAGCAATTGTTACTTGCGCTTAGCCAACGCCTCCTTGACTTAGCGTAAGAGGGTGACAATATTCACACATGTATTTGAAACATGCAATCGACCCAACCGCTTACGCCGGTTCTCACCCGTAGTGTTGAGGACAGACAACAGTTTCCGACATTACATGGGAATGTGAGTTAAGGCCACCCAAAATTACCACACCTCAGATTCCGGCGCGAAAATTCAGACCGCAGCAGTGGGAGACGTTGCTCGCCAGGAAAAAAAGGAGGCCCACGTGGCGCTCCTGAACCAGGTGAGGCGGGCTGCTGCGGTCAACGGAGCCGTGGAATAGGAGTACCACCCGCCTGCTTCGAGCTTTTTATTCCTTTTAGGGCCGAAGCTCCTTAAAGCGGCACCCGTTCGTCCCTCATACTCATAGTCGTAGTGTGTAACAAGTGTTACATTTTGACCTGCAAGATGGTGCCGGTTGAGAGATTTCTCCTGTGCTTTGTTGAACAATCAAAATTTTGCGGCGTGCGCGTCAACTAAAAGCCGAATGCTCCTTTCTTTGATTCCCCATTAGCAGCCATTGGCATGTTCTAGTAGGAAACAATAGTAGAAGTGTTAAAAGCCGACTTCTGCTGTCTCTCATTCCCAGTAGCAGCCATTATTTACCTCCAAGGTAGTGCCTGGTGAGATTTCTCCTGTGCGTGAATAAACTATAAAAATTTTTGTTCAAAGCGCTGTTGATTGATGAAATGAACCAACGAAAGACGCCAGATGTTTTCTAAAAGCAAAACGAAAAGACGCCAGATGATTCTAAAGCTAAACAAAAAGAACATGCCAGCTGCTTAACGAAAGACGTCAGGTTTTTTCTAAAGCTATGGTTTTATTTTATCGGGCAAACTAAAGGATTAAAGGAAAAAAATTTTACAGTAATACTTCCAGGAGCTTCGCCCAATCTCATCATCATTCACCTCGTGGATCTACCGTCAATTTTTTTTTAATCTTTCATCAACGTTTTCCTGTCACATTGCAATCTGCTCACGATGGACTGCTTTTTCCACAATGAACCAAATTATTCTGCAAGACTTCGATATCTTAATGCCACAAACGGTTAGCGTCCATGTTATCACATCTCTTTCTTTTGTCTCCGTTTTTTTGGCACTAAGATATCGAAGTCATGTATATTTACCAACGCGCCCCAATCGCCGCACTCATCAGAATTATTCTGGCTCGGTGTGACGTTCCACAGTAACAAGCACAGTTCAGTCCTGCAAAAAAAAGGAGGGGGGAGGGTTCACAGGCGCCCTCACTCGTTGAGAAACTCGGAACTGTCACAGCAAACGACATATACGAATGAGTGGTGCCCATTTCGCGCGGCACCGGAAGAGCGAGAGATGCGCTGCAGATTAAGCGGTGAAACGAAACGAAATCGGACAGGAGGCGATAATGCGCATGTTCCGTGACATCGTGGATGGAAAGGAGGAGATGCTCGGGAAAACGGAATGGGCGGCTCAACTCAAGCGCGCCCCCTGGCTCTTCCGCACCCAACTTTCGTAGGAGATCGCGAGAGGGCGGCAGAGTGAGAGCCGCCAATGCCATTGCCCTCCTATGTCCCCTGGCGGTGGTTTGGCTCGACTCGAGCGCAGCCGCCGGCGAACTGCGGTAGTAGGGCTGCTTGCGGGCTCGGGTCCGTGTCGGGTGCTTCTTCATTGCGCGCTCGGGTCACGCGGCGTGCGGAGGCTGTTTGCCAGCGTGCTACATCGTCACTCCGAGCTCACGTTCGCCGGCTCCTTAATGGAGCGTATGAGCGTCGCTGCGTGTGCCGCGAATGGAACAGCGGTTGTCGGCTATGGAAGCGTTGCGGATTAATTCGTCTCGCTATAGAAACAACGAAGCACGATTGCGGTGAACGTTTCAATCTACACTGTCATCTCTTTTTTCGGCCGGGACGTTCGTTTAACACAAGAACTACTTGGACTAACCTGCACTAAAGTATAGAGTCACGTCTTCTCAAAATCAGACCATGGATTTGTAGACCTTGGTCTTTTTCAACTGTGTTATCAGCGTGGTTGTTTTGTGCAAACGACATTCCCGGAAACTGTGGATTATAGGACGCCTGGTCGCGCGGTGTGGAATTCGAAACAAAAACTCGTTCGTTGTGTTTGTGTTCCCTCGTGTGTTTACTTGCGCATTCCAAACGGATGAATTACTGAAACATCGCCATGGAACTAGAGCACAACAAAAGGCCAATTCTCATCGCTGCAGATCAACCAAGGTAGGGCTAATCATTTTTGGGAAAAAAAGGACGGGGGTGGGACTGCGAGTACTTGCATTCGATATCTGTATATTTTTGCATGCCCTGAAACTTCAGCTATAATGTTGGCTACATTCAAATCTAACATTATTGCAATGGTATAGAGTAGACGGACAAATCTAGTGCAGTACGTAAGAATAAAATTGATTTAGTAATTCTGTTTGATTTCTAGATACGTGACAGAGAAACTGGTAAAAATATGTTAAAGTAAAAGGAATTATCGTCTTTTTAGGTGACTCGTTATCACGCAAAAGCACACTTGGCGAACTCCAAAATTACTGCATAAGTGCTTGCTCATAAAATCGCCCGCTTTCCTTACGCCGTTGTGGTTGAATGTTGGCTACCGTTTCAAATACTATCAGTTCGCTTATCTACTGCAATGAAGAATTCCATTTTAGGCGAAAGAGAAAAGCAATTGTCCTATAAAATGCTCACACCTTCAAAACCCATCCTCCAAAAAGCGCGAAGGAATGTAGAATTAGCTAGTAAGAACACGCATGACCCATAAACCCCTTAAACCTAATATAATTTTTACAAAAAAGTGGAAGTATGGCAGTCAAGTTCCTGGTGGCTTCTGTTCATATTTGTATGTAAGGTTGTGGTTCACTACCGCAGCTGCATCATCGACCAGACTTTGCTCTAAGCAGTTTATCACGCTACAAGCATAACATAATATCATCCAAGTTTACAATGTCACTTAACGCGTTAATCATATAGAATGAGAATTGACGTCAAATGAAGCTTCTTAAGGAATAACGTTTTCGCAAGGTTTTCAAGGATGGAGACAGTTCACAGCGAGACGTATCCCGAAAGGCATCTTGGAGATAGGTGAAGAAGATGACTTTATTGTGTGGCCTCTATAGTTATGAGTAGCATCATCTTACAATTCCCGGCCGGTGTTTTATTCACCCCATAATCATCAGAAGGGCCTTTCATTCAGTCTTCGTGTTCATTGTGCAGAAGTGTTCCTTCGTTATCCGTGTTTCGAATTCAATTTTCTTTTCTGAATGCGCCATCATCAGTGTGCTGAAGTGTTCAACTTGCGGTGGTTACTGCAAACCGTGCACACAACGCGTGTGCATGTAGTTCTGTCTGAATGATGAGTAGTCTGGGCTATAGCGTTGCTTACGGCTGGGTTATAGGGCTGCCATTTCCAGGTATCATCATGTTGCATGATTGCGCTTCGGGCATTTTAATTTCCGTGGCAATGAGCGTTCCCCTAGCTGGGAACCAGGATTTTCAAAGCTGAAAAATAGGTATGGTTTCACGAAAATACTGATGGCATGTTTCGCTGCCAAATTACTGTGGAAGGGAAAATAGCCACGTGTTGTTGAAAAAAATTGATAGAGGCGGAATACACTTCATTGCACGATCACTTATTGCAATGCGTTTCGAAAACCAAAACGTCCACTGTCTAATCTTGCTTCTTAAAAAACAAAGGAACGAACCCAAGCGGAAATTTCACTGCTAGCGCAAAATCCCAAAAAGGGAATTGGTGCTTAAAACGGAAGACTCAGAGTTTTCAAGAACTAAACAGAGACGATGAATGGTAGGACGAATGAGTTAAGGCCGCAGGTGACCAGAGAGGGGAAATTGCACCAGAAACCGCAGCGCGTCGTCGTAAATTAGGCGTGTCCCTCACGAGTTCATTTATTCTCGGCGAAGATAGGTTTTCCGCGGCAGAGCTTTAGGTGGGGGGCCACTCTGAGAACAAAAAACGACGACCAAAACAGATCGGCGCGCTTCTAAATAGTGGACCAGTACCGGATGTACCAAGGAATGACCTAGATCGGTTGCCTTTGCGATTGTAGCGAAAAGTGCTCCTACGAGTAATTTGTAACCGCCAACTATTGACGGAGTTAGCCCTCTTATTTTGTTGAATTTGTTTAGGTTTGTTTTATTTTTCTAAGTACTCTGGTATGATCATTCGAAAAGATATTACCTAGCAATTCTATTACTTTCGCCTTCTAAATCCCACTTAGTTCGTTCTCAGATTTAGTTGCAGTTTGCGATAATCCTCATTTTCCTTGTTGCCGAGAAGCTGCATACTTCTCAGTTGAACTTGAGGAGAGAATTTCGCAGAACTTGCCTCTGCTAAAACACCTCCCTATAGAACAGGTTTCCTAGCGAATATGACTGTAGATTGTGTAAACTAATTTTTCTCAATCTCTTTTTGATGCGGTAAAGGCAAAATTTCAGCAAATAACATTCATAAATGCGTAAAATCTAGAAAGCCAGTTTGTGATTGGCAAACAATTCGGAATAGAAAGCTTAGGATGGTGGTTAAGATAAACATTACTTGTCGCGGCATCTTCATCCCGTAATGTTTAAAAGGTGCTTTTATGTACTTTTGCCCACACAAGCCGTTTGTAAAATCTAGATTTATTCGTGGTCATGTTCATACCATGAGTTCAACGGTGTTACGTTGGACACGGAGCTAGTAATATACTTTAAATACAATTACACTGCCGACTGATTCACACTGACGTGGGTACTCATTATGCGTAGACATATGTCCCACTTCAGAAGCTTTGCTTCTAAATTGCTCCTTTCCACTACCTTTATAACTGGTAACGCAGAAAATCGTTGTTCAACCAATCACAGCAGTTTTTTAATTAACACTCAATGACTATAATAAATTTGTAAGCATAGAGTGGGTACTGAAGGCGGTGCTTATACGAGTGGACTTGTCTTTTCCAAAGATGGAACTTCATGCCTTGCAAGGCTTGACTCAATGCATGCAACTCAATGACTAATAATACGTGCTTGTAAAACAAGAGACATCGTTTGTTCTTAAGTAGGAGAAACGTTAATATACCCCGTGCCTAGGTAAGAAGCTGCTGTTCTTCTTATGGCGTCAGTTTTTAAGTGCGCCTTCCTTTTTATACTCTACTTCGATTATTCGTGAAAACGCAAAGTGTTAGGTACCAACCAAAATGCGCTGTGAGGCCACATGCTAAGCTCCCGGAGCGCTATTCTTAGTGCTGGGCTCAGCATATTTTATTCTTTTTAAACAGTGTGCTGTAAACAGCGCGCTCGGGAGCGGGAGCATATCTGCGCAAATGTGTCGCGTGATATAATACGCCGACGACCAGGCAAAGCCAGCGTATGGTGGCATTGCTATTCAGTAGTTAGGACTGCACCTCCTTCGCCTTGGGATAACAGTTGAAAAAATTCTGTCAACTTCCCTTGGCGGACGCTGTTTTTTTATGTGGTTCTTAAAGGGAAAAGAAAAGTGAGCCCCGTAACTGTCTGTTGAGGTGTCTGCCGTAACACCTCAACAGTTGCTCACAAGGAATGGGGGTAAGAAGGGGTTAAAAGAGTAGGAATAAAAGACTAATTATGAAATGGAAGCGCACAACGTAGATGCAGACGGAAAGACAGGGACAAGCGCTAACTACCAACTGAAAGTTTATTCGGAAAAAATATGAAATATATACTAAAAGATGATACAGTGTCAAGGCACATACGATAACACTAAAGCACAGACCAAAAATGGCAACACCGATAGAATATCTTAGTGCGTCAGCCCTACCTTACCATCGCTTACTGTGCTTTACATTGATTAGTTAACTTCTACGGCATCTGTTAATGTTTAAAAACGCTAGCTCCTTATCGGACAAAGCGATTGATGGTTTGCTGACGCAAGCCCCGTGTTCCGCTATGTGTGCTGCTTCAATTATAAGCCTTGTGCGCTCATCTTTGTGTTTTTGGAGAACTACTGTCTTATCAAATTGTACTTCTGCAGACAAGTCCGCTTCTGCCATACACGTCGGCTCATAGCAAACTTGTAAAAAGAGGCATAGTGAGTACGTGTTTCACTAATGCACTTGACCGTTCCTGTATGCATTCAATGGAGGCCAGCTTCCACAATCAGGTGGCTAGGCTTAAGTCAGCTGGGTATCCTGAGGCGGTCTTGGTGTCCGTGGCCGAAAGTATCCGTAGAAAACGGAGAGCTAAAGATGGCCAAGGACATGGTGCAGTAAGACGTGACAACAGGACCCACGAAAAAGAAAGAGAAAGAGTAGCTGTTGTCCCTTACATGCATCAGGTTACCCACCGCCTGAAAAAGGTGGGGCAGCGCATGGAAGTGCGTGTAGTTTCCTCTGCACCACACAAGCTTTCTCAGCTGGCTAGACTGACATGTGGCGCTAGACACAGGGAACAGCGGTGTAAAACAAAGCACAGGAACCGTTTTGTCAACTGCATTAGTGACGTAGTTTACATGATCATACTTTCGTGCGGTGCCTGTTATATTGGGCAAACTGGAAGATGCCTCAACGACAGGTTGCGTGAGCATGCGTGCAATGTTCGTAGCGGCAACGATGGTTTTCTCGCCCAGCATGTCACTAGATGTGGCTGTGAAGTACAATTTGATAAGACAGTAGTTCTCCAAAAACACAAAGATGAGCGCACAAGGCTTATAATTGAAGCAGCACACATAGCGGAACACGGGGCTTGCGTCAGCAAACCATCAATCGCTTTGTCCGATAAGGAGCTAGCGTTTTTAAACATTAACAGATGCCGTAGAAGTTAACTAATCAATGTAAAGCACAGTAAGCGATGGTAAGGTAGGGCTGACGCACTAAGATATTCTATCGGTGTTGCCATTTTTGGTCTGTGCTTTAGTGTTATCGTATGTGCCTTGACACTGTATCATCTTTTAGTATATATTTCATATTTTTTCCGAATAAACTTTCAGTTGGTAGTTAGCGCTTGTCCCTGTCTTTCCGTCTGCATCTACGTTGTGCGCTTCCATTTCATAATTAGTCATGTATCACCAACTCGCCCAATCAACCATTTTGAGGAATAAAAGGCATGTATATAGAGACAGGGGAAGGAGAGAGCGAGGTGCAGGGACAGCGAGCGATGGAAGAGAAGGTAGAAAAGATGAACCCGATCGCTGGAGTCCGAGGACAGGGCACCACTCGACGAGAGCTATGATCGGCGTCAGGAGATGGCATAGGGCTAGCCCAGTCGGCCAGAGCTGCACTGTCGTCGTAGATCGCGAGGGCACGACCTGTCGGCATGAAATCCGGCAAGTGAGACGGGGACACTGTTGAAAAAGCGATGGTGGTGGCGTGCAATGGGGTTGAGTGAATTCGAATGAAGTGGTGTGATCAGCTGAGGAAGGACCTGAGTGATGAAGTGGGAATGACGTGGCATCGAGTAACTGAGTGAAGTAGGAAGATAGGCGAGAGCCGTAGTGAGCATAGGGCTGAGTAGTGGGATTGTTGAGTAGTCGGAAAGGCGAAAAGAGTGGCATACTTCCACATTGGAATATGCCTACTTTCTTTGGGTAAATTCCAATACGATCTACGATAGTCACCAAGCATCAAAGCATCAACCTCTAACAGCTTCTTAGCTGAGAAATAAGCAGGTAGTTTTATTAAATCTTTCGTGTGGGGCGGGGGAAGAGCGCATTAACACCAGTTCCACCCCATCGTCCGACGAATTCAGAGTGAAAGCGCGCTTACGCTGCGATGAATATTTTCAAAAACAGAGCCGATATTTTTTTCTTGCAGTGTGGCATTGTTGTATGATCTCGTGTCAATGTATATAAAAATTCATTCCTAAATTCTTCCCTAAATAAAAAACTGGGCTCTAATATGTAAGCCTAAATGAAATAACTAAATAGTTGAACTGATTCTGACAGATTAAAAAAAAAATTTTGTGCGCAAGGAATTCTGAGGGAATAAGTTTTCATGGTATCGTAATTTCATGACTACTAGAAAAACTCTTGCATGGCTCCTTTTTCAGCGCACAAACGACCGCAATTGGCATGACCGATTGAGGATGGCAAGCGGCAAACAGGAAACGGGAAATCTGCCCAGCCAGCTCCACTTAGCCACCACTGATTTAACGTTGAAGGTGTGTTGTGGCAGTAGTGGAAGCAGGGGGACCAGTGTGGCACATAACCGTTGTGAGATATACCCACTGTTTGCGGGTAAATCCTAATGTGATCAACTATGGCTCCCGGTCATGAAAAAGTTTGGTGTTGAAAAGGAATACTCGTCGATTATCGCATCCCAGGCGTAAAAAGTGGGTAACGGTAGTACTAAGCAGTTGGTAGTGTACTGTTTGCGACTGTTCTATTATAGTATATCGCCTCTAAAATCTTACTCAGGCCCGAGCACTCAATAGAGCCAGGAAAACGAACAATTTCTTGTTTACTTTTTTGATATAGCTATAGCCTACATTCATATTGTAAATGCTTAAGTGTAAATTATATGGCCTAAGGCCTACGCGGCTAAGATTCATGAGCAAAGTGCACAAAGGCGATGCGTATGGCGAGTTACAGGAATATCGAAAAAAAAACTGCGTCTGTGGTCTCTCTGAAGCAAGCGCCTGCGTAAAATCATTTAACGACGCGTGCGCAGTCTATCTTGCGCGTATATACGGAGACGTTCCTGCTATCTGAACGGTGGTAGTAAGAATATTGTAGAACACTACGCTGGAATTGTGGTGCGCAATTAACTCCATTGAGGAGACAGGCCATTACCTCCTCTGTAGGTATAGTAGGCTTAATGTGAATGTCTTTTCGAAGCTGCACGAGCAAGAAAGTACACTAATGTCGAATGTGTATACAGTTTGTCACAATGTGCAACGATGGACTAATGCACATGCTTCTTTTACAACACGTGCGCCGATTTGTTCAGCGTGGGAGGCAATAACTCTAAGAGGCGATATCAGCATTACTAAGAGAGAAACAGAGAGACAAAAAGAGAAATAAAAAAGGGACATAGGAAAAGAGAAATTCTTGGAGGAGAAAAATTCTCGTCAAGGCGAGTTTCCAATGCGCGTAGACTCAATGTAAAACTGGGCGTAGTAATCAATTAGACAACCAGGCATTTTGGCAGAGCATATGATATAAGATTGTAGCGTAACAACAGGGCGGAAGAGAACTGAGGGTGAGGAGATGGGAATGCAAGAGGAGAGAAACGCCACCCTCTTTTTTCACTCTTCGCACAACTGTTGCGCATCTTCATAATTAGTATTTTTGTCACTAATGTCTTCTTTCGTAAGATATGAAAACAGCACTCGAACGTTGGCTATAGTAGAGTGGGCTCTCCCATATTTATCAAAGAAGTATTTATTAACATAGACAGAAAAGAAAAAATTAGGAGAATAAACGAATAAGAAATAACATGATATATTCAGAAGCACTATGTACAGATACAGTATGAGGCGTATAAAGCATGACCATAAATCATGGCCATAGTGCAGTATATGAACAATGATCTTATTGCGGATAGAGACCGTAGAAATAATTTTTTTTGAACCTGAATATATCATCACTATGAGATATGTTCATAAGTCAACAGTAAAAAGAGCAGCAATAATAAGTACGCGTGTTGGTAACAAACGTGCTTTGTCTGTAGATGCAGTTTATTTTCTTGCGTCAGTTCCTGCTGATGATTGCGTGGATGGTGCGGTGATTAAAAAGATGAAAAACAACAGAAAAAGCTACTACCGCTTAACAAAAACTCCGCTGGGTTAAATGCAGCATGGTGTTATGGCGCAGATGCGCTGTCAGGAAACATCTTGAACGCCATCCTTGCAAAGACAGTAACCAAATTCACAAAAAAGCGACATTCCAATCGATCGCAAACAGAGCAGCCCCCCTAAAAGCTTGAAGGAGGTCGGCGTAACCTGATTTCCAAGGCGACATGTGTGAAGCCACCAGGGACCATCGAGAGGCAGCCGCTTCCGTAAATGTCTATGAAAACCTGAATATCGAGTTGCCCTCGAGAAAATGTAAACTGTGGTTGTTGACTATTTGCATTTCACTTGGAAGCGCTGCCGAGAAAAAAATAGAAAGAACGAGGCGTTAGGCGATCTTTAGGCTTGAACGAATATCTTGTTTGTGGCTGGCGAGCCAAAGGTAGCACTAGCTTAAAGTGGTGCCATCGGCTTATTTTTTTTTCATCTTTGGAAATACGACTTTGCTCACGCATGTATTCGCATATCATTGCTGCATGTGCCTTTGGTGGCAAGTTTGCTAGAAAAGTATTTCTAGGTGACGTTGTTGCTGTTGAAGGGCGCAAAACACGTTCATATTTTTCGCAGTAAGAACAAATTGTTTCTCAGAATGCAGTAATATAAATGATTAGTTTTGACAGATTTTCAGCTTTGTAGAAAAAATCTGGAACAGTTGTCTGTGTAGGATATCTATATTATTGGCGTATTGTAAAATAAAGAAACTGAAGACAGGCAGAGTAAACCTAAAGAAGGTCAGTATAATACCTTCTAAGAAGCGGTTAATTCTCATCTACTTTTGTCATACGCGCCTTTCAAAAGAAAACATGTAATGTATGTTCAACGCAACGTTATTTTTTTCTGGGGATGCCCCAGCTGTTGTATCGACATCTGAAGCCCCTTTGACCAATGCCTACAAAGTTTAAGCAAAGTATGAAGGAAAGTAATGCACGATCCCAGTTCGGGTTCTTTTCTGCGTAAGCTGTTCCAAAACGCATTCTCTCTCTGCAGAACTCACTGTGATTGACATAGCCGAAGCTCACAAATAAGCTCTTTGTAGTTCAGAAAAAGTGGAAAGTTGCCTACAACAAACCATATTTCTCGATAAAGCTGGCATGTCAGTGAATGCACGTCGAAGGGCGGCACAGCGAATGAAGGAGAGTAGCTCCACAGAAACGAAGAGTGTTTCTTTTTTGACTATTCCACAATGGCGGTTGTTTGCAATTTAGAAGCTCTATATCGCTTCGGTAGCTTGGTCCAAATGCACAGATCACCCGCGTTTCACAACAGCATGAGGCTGTGAGAAACAAAATGTTTACCCAAGACTCTGTAGAAGTCGCCCTTCGAGGAACAAGCAATGGAAGATATAAAGTACTGCAGAATGAGTTTCTGGGGTGGGCGAGTGATGGTGTTACCATTCAGTTTGACGTGCAGGCCGCCGGGGTCCAGCTGGAAAGGAAACATTCTTTTCGCTTTCTCTGTAAAGGCAGTCATACACCCGCTTCTTGTCGATAGACCACTGCAAACGGTTTTCTTCCGCTACAGCGAGCGATCGTACCAGATGGGAGCGGCGAACAAATTGCAGGCTTTCTATGCGTGTTTGCTAAGCCTAAAGAGAGGGAAAAAAAGAAGGACAAAGATCGTCTGAAGCGGGATTTCACTGGACAAATGGGAAAAAATCGTTGCTCAACTCTCCCGTAGTTTTCTCTACCAATCGAACGACGTCACGGGTTCTGCGCAAGCGAGATGATAGGCCTGCGCGATATGTCAGACTGTGCGCTATGCGGAGATCATCGGAACACTCACGGTCATGAATTAGGTTGTTCATTCCCATTGTTTGCTGTGTACAATTTTGGTGCAGTTCTTGTATCGTTCCTTTTTATACCTACTTTCTCGTAGTGAGATATGAACTGAACGAAGCCTTCAGGAAAATGGCAAAGCTACTATTCTATATTGACAACATTGTCCTAAAAGCCAACTTCATGATAATCAGGCGTGAGAGCTGGTGCAATAACGTAGTATTTACGTACCTCCTTAAGCTTATTTGCAGAATGGACAGAAATGTTCCACGCCAATGTAGCGAACTTAGCATGAGAAATTTCTCATATAAAGGTACACAGGCACTACAAATAGCTCTTCCTGTGACAAAGGGAATTACATAAAAAGATAATCATTGAAAAACTACTTGCATGCGCTACCAAAATATATCGTTTAGGTGCTTTAGGCAGGTTGTCTCCGCTTTAAATTTGTTGCTTCTCAGACATAAATGGTAGCCCGATCAGACATAAAAAAAGAACAGAGTCACTGGAGACGTGGGGAAAATATTCATTACACGTCTCCCTCATAATTAGTCACATGTGTTACTGGAAGAAGAAACTGAAGCATGCTTTTATACCTGGAAATTGCTAGTGAATTTATATTTTCATTGATTAGGACTTTGTGGCCGGCAGATTAAACATAAGGAAAGCGGGTGCACTTGAAGCAAGGTATAGACGCTTGTTTGCCAAACTGCTCTTCTCCACGGGTACTCATTGCACAATACCCCCGTCGAGCCTTGACATCTGAATTAGACTGTGTGGCGCTTGCTAGATTGTGTTTGTTTTGTGTCACGTGATAAAATGCGCTGCAGTGTTCATGAGCAGCTCCAACAGAGCGGATTTCACGGTCGACCGACAGCGACACCCATGGAAGGATTGCAAATGAGGGGGCGCTGCCGTCGGAAAGACGGTGTGCACACGTCAGCGTACTCTCCGCATCGCCATTATACATACCACTCCGGACTTTCCCAGTGTTGGAAGATCGTCGGTTTAATAATCGGTAAGTGGTAACGTTTTATCACTGCGTTAATGCATGTCATGTATATATATATATATATATATATATATATATATATATATATATACTTTTGTGTGCGTCTGTGTGTGTGTGTTTCGCGAAATGTTGTGTTATCAAAATTGGCTCCCGCTCCTGCTCCTCCTTAAGTCATCACCTTTTGGCTTGAGTGTTGTAGCCAAGCAACATATTTTAAAAGTAGTTGCCATAGCAGTTGACTGTTTTAGAGACTCTATTCACTCCTTTCTCCCTCAGTATCAGTCTTGCGGTTTTTGTCACGATTTGCTGTCTGTGATTCGCTTCTCACTTTATTTATTTCCTCATGTAGGCGTGAAGCACAAGGCAGTCGTAAAATCACGCTTTTTTACAACAGTTGACGCTATCGACAAATATTCTTTTTTCCATTTTTGAAGAACCTCGTGACGCGAAGATATTTTAAACTAATAAGTGGATGGCCTAACGCGTATGGCTGACGGTGCCCAACTCAGAAAAGTTTCCAACTTTCCCTCACAGCCATAAACTTCACGAAGACATTGGTGGGTGCGGTCGATGCCTCGGATACATGCCGCAATCGCCGCCAAACGAAATATGGTGAAAAAAAAAATACACACTGGAACTAAGCACTCCGAGCGCTTCCAACGCAAGTTATGTTATGTAGTTGTGCAACACTGCAGTGGCGCTGTCGTTATCAGTATACCATCCCTGCATAACTAGTTTCAACCGCCCCTTACGCAAGTCGATAGAGAAAATCTCTTGCGGAAGACTTTCGCACATACACAATTTTTTTCTTGCATTCCTTCCAGCATGTCTGCTTCTTCACTGTCGAAGTTATCCCTAGAGACTCTGCCAGAACTGGAACCGAGTGCAAAAAAAAGGAGTGCGAAATGGTTCTCTGTCCCGAACAGCCATTTGAATACCTGAAAAACAAACATACAAACAGAGCTAAGGGACTCGTTTGCTTGTGTTCAATGCCAGCGATGGGTTGGTTTATTTTGTTTTCTTTATAGCCCCGCCCACTGATTTTGCGACGCAATATTGTTGCACGCTATAACCATGGCACGCAACAACATAGCGATTTGTTTTTCGTGTGTATTTCTGTTTTTATTTTGCATCGTGAGCATGGTTTTTTAAAGCTTGATAGATTTGATGAATTAACAATGAGGCTTGCTTCAACTCTTTTATGCACACTTGATTTTTGCCGGGAAACAAAACCCAAACGAAAAACTTGCGAATCATCTTGCAGAAAATCATTTTCTCGCAGTAAATGAAAAAAAAAAAACGGCAGTCCTAGTTCCACCGATATGAGGTGGCCATCTGTTGTAACTACCGTGCAGTAATGGTCCACTGGTCACTTTCGAGGAAACTACAGCACCCCACTCATATAGTCCTTAGCTTTAACTACTTATAGAACATGCTCTCCTGCACCATCGACATTCTAGCAACAGCACATACTTTTATATCTATAAAAATTTCTCGGGTCCAGTATCTAGCGCGCTCTGAGGACGAGCGCAGCCGGAAGAAAGCAAAAGTAACAGGTCACATTGAAGGCCAAACGAAGTAGCGTCATCTCTGTCATATTGCCGAATGCTTCAAAATATGCGCCATTTAAGACTCGAGAAGCGGGGATCAAGGTTTTGAAGAAGGAAAAAAAGTCTATAAAAGGTGATTACCTGGGATGACCACCATAGATCGAAAGTGTTAAAGGCACTCAAGTGGCAGGGCTGCAGGCAGAACTTTTTTTTCGGATATTCCACCTTCTAGATTTCAGTGGGAGTAATCGTATGGTAGTTTTGGGATGTTCGAACCCACATATCAATAAATCATCATCAGATTTCAGTGAGAGAAGGAGGGGGCACAGGCCCGGTCAGCCACCCTCTGGCTTCGCTACTGTCAGGTGGCACGAAATTCTTTTTTTTGCATGTCATCATCGGGGGCGTAAAATACACAAAATATTTTTGTTCGCTCTTTTCGACTAAGTTCTTAGGCTGTCTGAGTATGCCGAATGGGTTTTAGGTATCTTTGTCCGCATGTCTCCGCTTACTCTACGTATTGTGCTTATTTCGGATGCCACCTGAACGCAGTGCTATTATGTCTCCTTGATATTTAAAACACTGTCAGCACCTATATTTAAGTTGAGTGTAAGTGAAGTGACAATATATGAGATCATTTTTCTGTAGTGCGTCCGTACCGCTGGTAGTCCGGTAGTACTGAATAATGATATAAGTACTAGACTGATAGGTACTTTTAGAAGATATATTCATTACAATGGGACAGCTTACATCAAAGGACATGTCGGCTAACCAGACACAATTTCATGAATTTAACCAGATTGGAATCTAGTGAGCATGAATTAAAAAAAAACTCGGATGAATAACTGGATTTACCGGGCACGACAATTGATGGTTTGTAACGCAAACATATCAGCAATAGCTATGTGTTGCTGGGAGACCCTTACTTCATTTAAGTACTGAAGTAAGATCTCGCGCCATAGAGGAACTGAAATGGTGAGGCTGACAGCTGTATATAATTGATGTGCAAAAAGTGAAGCAGGTGCACTTCTTTTTTTGTTTTTTAATGTGAAGAACTTCATATCGAAATTCAGCAACTTTGAGCGTCTCTATCTATCTATCTATCTATCTATCTATCTATCTATCTATCTATCTATCTATCTATCTATCTATCTATCTATCTGTCTATCTATCTATCTATCTATCTATCTAATAAATGTGAAGCATTTCTTAGCAAACTTCAGTGACTTTGAGCCTAGATATCTATCCAGCTATCTATATATCAAGCCGCTCACGCTTGGGTGCTCTCGTGGTCACACCTTTAACTGGGCGTGAACCAAAATAAGCATGGGAGGGTACGATGGTCTGACTAGATGATGCGCTGGTCAAGACATCAAAATGTCCTAATCGCGTTGCGCACGTCGTCAAACACTTCGCGCCTGACAGTGGCACATACCAATGGGCGGTTATGTGCCACTGGTGTGCGGGTAGGTGCCGCATGCAGGTGAATTACAATTTGTATATACCCTGGAACGACGAGAACAGACATGGGTATTTTATTGTCCAAGCGTTAAGAAATACCCGATATCGGGAGCCTATCTCAGGGTCCCAGCAGGAATCAAACCAAAGCATGCTGCGTGGTAATGAAGTATTTTACCACAGGGCTACGCCAGGTCTCGGAAGTAGTTATAGTATGATAGCAAATATATGGACGCTCTCGGCTGGTTTTGCCGCCGGCGTCGACGTCGGCGTGGGCGTCGGCATTGGTGTCATGAACCGTATATGTATACGTATCGATACATATGAAAACGCAAGAAAGAAAATAAATATTGGCGCCGTATATTCATGTTTCTCCAAATGTCGTGTAAAGACGATAATCTTGCGTGTGTAGAAAGTGAACGAGACATTTATTTGATGTTCTGCTCAAGAAAATCTGTGAGTGGTATTCTGGAGGCGCTGCGTTAGAGTGCCTCGAGCATGCAGCGGAGGCGAACGAGCGCATCAAGTCACGTCACACGTGAGACATGAGCGTCGTCTCGCAGTTTTCTTAGAAAACGAAGCGCATGGCTCCGAGACAGGTGTGCGAGCCCATCTCAGAGGTGATAAGGTGTACAACGCAAGGCGACGGTTAGGTGCCACCACCGTCTCGTCTTAGCAAAGCATTGTAAACACTTCCCGTTCCGTGCATGCGTTGCATAGTCAGCGCAGCGTGATAAGCGCTACGGGCCTTTAAATTACTCACGTATACCTTTTCTAGTGACCGACGCACATGCAGAATATCTACGTGTTGGTATGGTGCCCCAGACATGCACAATAATTGCTTTTTAATTGAAAATTGCACAAGCACGAACGCTCCTTGAGCAACATTGGTGGGCGCTGTGGATGTGGACGGCCGTTTGAAGTACCCGATGCCATTTAGAGTGGACAGACAGACAAATGTATAGACAGACTGACAGATTAATTGTTTTGCGTCGAAGGTCCCCAACAAAGACTATCGTCTTTAAAAAAACACTCTGGTGTACGGAATCGAACATGGGACCTCTGTGTTATGAAAGCGAGGTGTTAACCATTGAGCAACCCCGGAGCGAAACTTTTGCCATTCAAACGGCACGCTATTTATATCTACCACCTACCGCTGCTCACGAGCATCTCGGAGGGGGGGGGGGGGGAATTGTGTTTTCAGCATTACCAGCAAGATGGCGCAATGAGCGCCTCGTCGCCACATCGCATGGCGGCGCCCGCTCTAATCTCCTACGCGTACTTTGCCCAGCTTCGAGAAGGGGAGTGACGCTCCCCCACGCGCCGTTATCTCGCGGCGGTGATGAGGGGAAAGTCATACGCCTTGGCTGGCCTAGACCTTTACCTGGAACGATTCTGCTGTAGCTATCTTGTGCACAAGGTCACTGCAATCATTGTAGTCTCCATTTGCGAAAAGCGCGCGCTTTTTAGATACAGAAAGGTAACAAATGAGACCCTTCTTCGCGTGAAACCGTACGCGTGAGTATGTTTTGTGCATCATTTAGACGTGAAGAACACGGGGCATTTTTAGATATGCTTTCAATTCTGCGCGTCACCTTTTGATTCATTGTTATTGCATTCATTAGCTTCGCCTTTCCCCCCACCGCGGTGGTCTAGTGGTTAAGGTATTCGGCTGCTGACCTGCAGGTTGCAGGATTGAATCCAGGCTGTGGTGGCTGCATTTTCAATGATGGCGAAAATGCTGAGGCCCGTGTGCTCAGATTTTGGTGAATGTTAAAGAACCCCAGGTGGTTGAAATTTCCGGAGCCTTCCACTAAGGCGCCTTTCATAATCATATGGTGCTTTTGGGGCGTTAAACCCCACATATCAATCAATGCTTCACCTTTCCGGGAAAGCCATGACTTTCTCCAAATAGACGTTAATCGCCGTGAACCTTCAATAGTGGTCGCAGTGTTGCCTACGCAGTTTTATAAACATTACACATGTACTCCTGTGATCGTCAATTGTGGTTAGTAGCCATGCGCTGAAGTTGATTTATGTAGCGTGTCCAAGGCCAGCATCTTCGCGAGCATCAGCGCTTCATATCAGCTTCTGGTATCGCTAATTTGCATGCTCTAGTTGGCATCGTTGCACAGGTGCGAACAACTGGTTACATAAACATCTGCAACTCTTCAACATATGTCCTTGCGTACAACAATTTTAGATATATTTAGCATCATTTTATGACGTGTCGCTCAATAATAAAATTGCAAAACGGTCACCTTCCCTCCGTATGCTTCGCATAAGGTCGATTCCAAGTTACGCGGTATCTGTCGAATGTTCTATCTATCTATCTATCTATCTATCTATCTATCTATCTATCTATCTATCTATCTATCTATCTATCTATCCGCCAATGACTTTAGCTCTCCTGGACGTTTCGATAATGGTGTCAATACCGAAATTGGTATAGAATAACATGACGGTATGGCGAGAATAAGTGACTAGTCACAACGTGAAAATCATCAGACGCATGTAATGATTTTCATAATTTACAATATATAGTCTTCTTTCTCTCGCGTTAGGTTCGTTCACATGACATGCTGCAAACTCGGTATGCTATGGCATAAATGCATGGCAAACGTAAGTGACAGCTCCCAACGTTGCTATCATAAGTTGCATGTTTTGTAAGTCATGACTACATGCCACGCTCATGGTGCACTCGTGGTCATTTGGCTGGCTTTATATATACCCAGTTTGTTATTACGGGACATTTATAAATGAAGAATGTATATGACTGGTGCAAAGTTCATAATCATGAGATCTGTGTCATGTGTAAACATGACTACGTCCCACCATTATGATGCGCTCACGGCGATTTTATAGCTTCAAATATACCAAATTTGGTATTACGTGACACGAACGGACGACGAAGGTAATTGACACGTTCAAACATGATAATCATGAAATGCCTGTCATGTGAAACTTTACTACATGTGACTCTCATAGTGCGCTCATAGTCGTTTCGCTAGCTTCATATATACCAAATTTAGTGTTGCGTCACGTTATTGAATTAAGAGGGCAAAAGACTGGTGCAAACATAAATATTGAAGACATGGGCGGCACGCAAAAACATGACAACATACCCTGCTCATGATGCGCTCACGGCCATTTCGCTAGCTTGACATATACTGAATTTTGTGTTATGTGTCGTGAATGAACTATGTTCAAAATAGATAATTATTTTAAACATGTCATGTAAAACATGACTACATGCTGCGCTCACAGCGCACTCGCAGCCGTTTCACTAGCTCCACGTATACCAAATTTGGTATTACGTGACGTGAATAGGCAACGAAGGTAAATGACATGTCCAAGATTGATGATGACACAGAAGCCATGTACGGCATAATTTAAATCTTCCTCATAACTTCGTGCTGACTTTAAAATGACATATCAAGCTTCTCATTTGTGCTTCGCATTTCATCGATTCCCACTGTACGAGTGATCTGCCAATTTTTTTATTCTGTGCTTCGAGTGCACTATAGCACGTAGAAAAACTTGACATACATTTTTACAGCTAGATAAAGAGGATTTCTTTCCATTATTATTAAGGAAACTTCGGTTTTAAGTAAAGGGGGCTTCTTATGCCATATTGATCAAAAGTTCTTTCTGTGTAATTTTCTTGGGGCGAAATTTCAGTCGGTCCTGCTCCGGCGCATATATTTATCGAAGTCGACCAGTGAATAACTATGAGCATTCCCAAACAGAAGGCTCTAGCTGTGAATACAGTTGTTTTCACAAGGACATTTTGGTGCTAGAATTGTTGAATTAAGCATTTTGTGGGGCTTATAACTAAGCTTCGCCTTGATATATGATGACATGGTTGGCATATGCTGTTTTGTTACAGTGATTTACCCGGTAATTTGATATCACAAACGCGACTGTTGTCTGTTAAGTGTTATCTATTGTGCTGACTGAATTGCAGTACTATAACTTCAGGGAAAAAAGCACAGGCTAGCAGAGCTAATAAGACGAATAACTTCAGCCATCATAGCAGCACCTACTTTTCCCTGTCTGCAAAAAACACGTAGACCATCCAGCTTTGTGCATGTGACAGACAGTTTGATGTCATTCTCTCTATGACGAGAGATTGCGGTAGTTGATTACATCCTTGCCATTTATTTTGTCACGTCACCCTCTCTTTGCCCTATCGATTGAATTATTTAGTGCCGATCTTTGAAATGACGTCCCTCTGCGCTTGTCTGCAGGAAGGATTACCTACGCCCATTCAGATGCCCTTCACTGTATTTACTTGAAGTAACTTTTACTGTTATGTACAAAAAATTCAGTACTTCACTCACTGAAATACAGCATTTAGCAAAAGTGAACGAAACTTTCTAATGAACCTAAAGAACTTAACCATAACACTGCGAAACTCCCGAATTTTCAGTGGATTTCACAAAAGTTGATTTTTGCCCGCAATAAAAACCTAGAATCGTGAATGCTGCAATGACGAAATATAGTTGATTCATTTCCCCGAAAAATCATGGGAGGGAAGGAGACTACGTGAACAAAAGAAGGGAAGCTTTTTCCATTGGTTTGACTAGGCGTGGAATGGGCGTAGGGTTTAAACACCCTCCCTTCTTCTTCTAACCGAAAAAAAGAATTCTTGGCTACGCCCTTGAAGTACGGCATTATATTTCTGTCAAAAACAGAGCTACACTTTTACTCCATATCATCTGCCAGAACATGAGATAATTAGATGACGTCTATAATCGTTTCCACACCAGGTGAGTCATTAGACTCGCATTCTTCAACAATATACAAACCATTCCAATGATTCTCGGTAAACGTTGATACTGCTCGCCCGATCTAGCCTTTTATCTGGTTCATGGCAAAAAACACTGGTTATTTTCTCTTTCCTACCCAAAATTCATTATCAAAAGTATTCACGCCATACGTTGTTTTGTGTTGCGATACTGTTATTATGTTTCGGAGGAAGGGATGCGGCGTGTAAAGGGCCACCCACCAAATACTTTTTTAGTTTGTTGCAAAATTATTGTTTTCAAAAGCTCCGCACCGTTACATTGCTTTTGTATACAGCATAATTAACAGTAACAACAAAACACCGGCGGGACCTCTTGTCCAGTCAGGCAATTGGGGTCAGGTGAAGCTTGGCGTGGGCGCGCGTAAAGTTGTATTTTTGTTTCTTTGCTCCTTTTCTCTGCCTCGTTGGAACAGTGGTTTGGGTGCTTGGCTGCTGATCCGAAGGTCACAGGTTCTGTAAAGGCCTCGGCGCTAGCATTTCGATAGAGGGAAACTGGTAGAGGCCCATGTACTGCATGATGTCAGGGCAATTTAAAAAACATTAGAGGGTAGAAATTTTCAAAGCGCTGCGTTTCGGCGTAACTCATAATTATGTTGTGGTTTAGGTCGTAAAACCCGATATATTAGTAATCTGTGTCCCTTCTTTTTTTGCGCTATCTCATTATGCGACCCTTCCTACCAAGTTTAGAGCTCAATCCGATGTGCGGCATGACCACACTCGCAGCGATTTCGGGTTTTCTCCGTCTTCCTCTCTCGCCTCGCACCGCCCACGCAAAGAGCCTGTGTTAGCCAACGCTCGCTCCCCTTCTCTCCTCTTTCTCCCAACGTAACGCAGACGCAGGGAGCCTCTGCAAGTCTAGGCTGGCCATCCCTCTCTCTCTCCTATTGACATCCCTCTTCGCAGCCTTTACATGCCCATTGCGCATGTTTGCCCCCTCCCTCTCTGCTCCCTCCTCGTTCGCCTCGCAACGTCGACTGAGAGAACCTCTGCTAACGTGACTTAAAAAACTTAACCCTGGCGCTGCACAACCATTCACTAGCCATTCTTGATATAGACACGGGATATTGACCTCCAAGGTAGTGCCGTTGGGAAGTTTTTCCTGTGCGTATGAGAACAACAAAAAATTCGCAGCGCATGCGTTAACTAAAAGTGGAGACCAGGTTCCTGTGTCCAATTGGAGTCTTCTATCTCTCATTGCCAATTAGTAGCCATTAGCATGTTCCAGTACAAAACACCAGTCCATCACGGCGTGCTTTAGGCTTCCGCAGGTTTCTCTCCCACACAACACTGCGATGAGCGCCGGCATCCAAGCCGCCGCCAGTGTAGGCGTTAGTGCCTGCTGCTTCACATCTGCACATGGTTCTCTTTAACATGAGATGGTGTAATTCTTCCTAGTTCCGGGAATCGAACGCTCAACCTCGTGCTTATCAGTGGCACACTTTCTTTGCTACCGGCAATAACGATAGTAATGCAATCGTATCAAGGCGACAGTGACGCGTGCGAGTGTGAAATGACAACTAACCTCACCACAAGATTAGATCACCATAGCAGAAATGGCTGATAAGTCCCATAAGTCCACGACTGAGTGCAAATAAGGCATTGAAAAGCACAGCATACAAATGCGCATGCGACTGATGGAACTTCGAGGGTCACAAAAGTGCACACTCGCTGGCACGTTGCTTTCCGGATACGTCACCACCACCGAAATGTACGAGTTATAAACACGGCTTCAAAAAGCTTCTTGAAGTCATACTGGGAAGCACGTGCTTAAGAAGTTTCCTCATTAGGCACCAACTCCGAAGCAACATGGCGCCCAAGAACGATGAACTTTTCCAACAACGTCATCTGCATGGTGCGCACGATTTCTTTACGTGAGCGCTTCCCTCAACCCTCGTCAATCTCCACAAAACTTCAAAGCTCGCACTTGAAGGGAGTCGCGCTGCTCTAAAGGACCGTGAATTACAAAGTGTCGGAAAAGAAAGGGCACCCCTAGTGCAAGCGGCGTGGCCAGGCCTGTTTCTCGCCTGCTTATAATTGCGAGATGGAGAGACATTCTAGAGGCTTAACGGTCCGGAGGGGAGACTGTACCCAGTTTCTCCCTCAACCCTTGACTTCCACATGGAAAGAGGACTAACATTATGAGAACCCGAGAGAAATCTCGCCGCTCCGAGCGATTTGCACGAAAAAAGTGCCGCGACTGCTGATTCCATTAGTACTGCCGGCCCCGCTTCGCTACTAAGTGCACGTACGATTAATGTCACCGGGTCCGAGGCATTGCACATCGTGTTGCTTCTTGGGGCGGCCGCGTGTTCTTAACTTCTTAGTGTGCTGCTTTTGTGTGGTTCTTTTCTTCCGTGTCTCCCCAAATAAACGTTTACGATCCAGATGTTGTGCAGTCCTTTGTTTTCTGTCGTCTTTTTTCCTTCTTTTTACGCAAGCGGCGTTCCGGAATACACTGTTTACTACAAAGAGAAGATTCCTGAGCTCAACGCCCAACGCTTGATGAGTTTAATGATCCATTCAATAACTTTGTGGGGAAGACTATCAGCTTTAGGGTAATGCGATTTTGCAGAACAGCACATGCTTAGGTTCACAGCACAGTTACGCGGAAGAACACTGTGCGAGTGCTTCTTGTGACTTGTATGCTTTGTCTTCTCACTCAGGGCACTACATTCGGCTGACTATTCGTTGCCAGTGAAACTGGTGAAAACGACCTTGACTGTATATGATGGTGCTTCATGGTTGCGAGAGTGGTAGCTATATGGTGCTCAGTTTTCTTAGTTAATAATTATGGAGAATGATTACACTTGTCACGCCACACGTTTTTTTTGTAAAATAAAAACGGTTTATCTGTTAAATAATGGCTGGATGAAGTTGCTTGGAATAATGACTACTTGTGATTTGCTGGAAGAGATTGCCAGAAATTTCGTAGATTTCTTTATTTTTTGCTTTCTGTATCTCATCACTTTGTTTGGTAACAGAGTTAAAAGAGACAATACGACTTTTGCAGTGAGGCTGCATTTGGAGTCATTTGGCCGTTGTATGAAAAGTTCTTTCTGTCACAAAGCACAGCATTCTATTTAAACAGTTTGAGACATTCATAACTGCATCCAAGTTACAAGTTTCTGAGAACCGCCAAAGGTGCCACGTGCAATTTGAAGCGCGGTGTGGGTTCGCAGTGCTGCAGAGCCTCGTCAGCTCTGCGCTATGCTTTCCTACGCTATAGCATCGAATTTCGCTACTTCACCGTTGTTGCTCAAGTGGCAGACTTCATCTCACTAAGCGTTTTGGTGGCGGAGTATAATTTGGCACCGGAGGCACGTGTTGCGCAAAATCACATAAAATGTGCGCTAAAGATATTCTGGTTGTTGAAATAGCTGAGACGACAACCACTATCGTGTCTCATTATGAGGACGCTGTTCAGGAACCTAAATGCTTCAATGAAAATTTTACGAAATTCACTAATGATTACGTCTCTGGTTAATAAAAAATGACTTTTTCATGTAGTGTTCCTTTCTTTATGCCGAGCTGAAACATTATTTTGTACAACGAGCACCTGTAATAATAATGTCACAGAACATTGCATAACATTTATTTATGAAGTGTCTTTTTTTTCTCGAACATTCTTTTTAACTGTACCAATAATGCTGTCATTTATGAAATAGTAGAAGTAGTATTACTTTGTTGCTTAGATAGAGAAACTTTCATTGCGATCAGACAACAAAAATATTTCTAGGTTCAGTTTAAGCTATGAAGTAGAGCAAAAAGTGCGACCATATCCACGAAGTGAATGATGATGAGTGGGCGAAGCTCCAGAGCTAAACCTGGTAAACCATAAAGACTCCGTACATTTTGCCCATTCGATTTTATTGCAATGCTCCCTCTAGCATACGTCGCCCCACTAAATCGAACGATTGCCTTTCAATAATGACACGCGCCATATGAGACATCATTCCTATTTTATGACATCTCGCATCTTTCATCAACTACAAGTACCGCCGTCTAGTTTATAACATCTTGTATCTTTACATCATCAGCTACAAGTACAGCCATGTAGTAAACACTGCAAGAACTAAACGAGGAATGGCTACACATAGGGGATGGTACCGCCATCTAGTGAACACTGCAAAAACTAAACAAGAGGTGGCTACATACAGGGGACGCACAGCTCACGCCTTAAGGAGCTTTGCCCCCCAAAAAATTGTCACTCTTTGAGTTCCCACCTGAGCGTGATATTTCACGAGGTCTTCAAGGAGATCCATACGTCGAACTCCTTTCGACCACTCGTTCGTTGTAAAAGGAACTCTTTTGGTATTTCGATTCCATCTTCTGAATGATTTCACTCGTTCTAAACGGTGTCAGGATATTCTTCTCTAGCGCGTTTGGTCTCGCATTGATAGCCTTATGCATTTGGAACATCTTTTTTTATTACATCGGTCCACTCTTTTTTTTCCTTGCACTCCGTTGAAGTAGTTTTGTTCATCGACGCTTTTGGAGCATTCACGCATAGCTTGCAGACAGTATTGTTTTTGAGCATGAAGAAAGGGTTTAGCCTATCTTTCTGGCTAAATAAAAGAAGCTCATTTTTTTCAGTTCATTGCTGCCCAGTAGAACTACTAAAGGAAATATTCCTGCTGCCATGAGAACAGGCTTGTAGTGGCCAACTTTCTTTCTGGTATGGGGAAGAAAGGCTACGTACTGAAGAGATTGAAGGATTTAGGAAAACGATTTTCATTCTTTATTTTCCGCAAAATGCCACCCTCCAACACTTTTGGGAGGGGGGGGGGGTATAAGAACTCCCCGTCCACGCTCTGGCGATGGGCTTGTAACAAAACTATCGTTCCAGCAGAAATATAAGTGCGTCAATATACGAAGCACCAGCGTGCTTAAACGTCGAGCATCATCGGTGGATGAAAAATGCTGACGAAAAACATTTCAAACATTGCCACGAGCACAGGTAGAAACTAGTGAATTTACACCGAGTGCCAACTTTCTTTTAATTAGGGTTGCTTCACAAAATAGAATTGTCTACTTAACTGCCTGATGAATTTCTGCAATGTAGGAGAGCAATAATGAAGCCTAATCTGAAACATTACGTCACTGCAGAAGACGTATTGTACAAGAAAAAAAAACTCCCCTCGTATAATCAGCCTCGTATCATTAACACTATGATGAATGTATTACAAGCCTATATGACATATGTGGACCAATAAATCAAGCGCAACTGATTCCCCCTGTTTAAAGTCGACTTGATATATACTCAGCGCAAGCTACCTACCATAATATGCACGGCTGATGCACTGCAACACACGATGAGCTCCTCTTCCCCTGGCGCTCATGATGTGCATCTAATGAACCAAAGCTTATTTGCTGCTCGTACACGACCTATGCTGCACGTATTTTTTTTGTCGTTATGAAAAGCGATACATTACGCGCTCGCCGCCTGATCTAGAATTCACGTCGCAATATATTTGAGCGCTACTTCCGTAATCTTCCGCTTCATAAGCTTCGGCCTTGCTCTACATAAACACCACAAATATCTAATTTCCAAGCAACTGGGTAAGTTCTTTTTACTTATGTGCGAGTGTCTGTATCATTCTTCTTTCTCAATACATTTTGTTTTTGCTGTGAAAGTTCACTTGAGCGTAAACACACACACACACACACACACACACACATTTGTCAAGTCGACAGAGCAGCCAGGAACTGACAGTCCGGGGGAACTCTCAAGCTTATACTATCCGCAATCAACCGCTTAATGACCATTCTCTTTCCGACGTCAGGTGGTGACATTCAAAGAGACTTTTTTTACTTATGAAAATTCATAAACTCTGCAAAATAAAGTCATCTGAAAGCACGCACCTACCAGGTATTTGCTTTAGGCTAATATTTCATAGATCTTGCTTCGAAAACTTCTATTGCCTGCACGCTCGAAGAACTTCTAATTCTATTTTCATTAGGTATTAACTATACTTGTCGCAGTCACAATCCAAGTAAAGCTACGGACATGCCTCAGATTCGGATTTCCATAGTTCCTGCGAAGAATCTCAGTAGATCTAAACGATCTTTTTTGCTTAGCCTGTATATATGACTGCTGGCATTCTTGTTCATATTATTGCCTTCATGGTATCGACAACTGAAACAGCTTATTATCATAAACGATTGCGAGTCTCAATAACTTAATAATCCCACATAATAATTAACTTCATGGAGAGCATCGACATTTAGTGAAAAACAAACATTTGTTTTTTCGCCTTCATGGACTAACTCGTGGACTTTATCATCAATTTCACTACCATGTTTTTGTTGCCTCAAAAAAGATAGTATGACCCACGGGTGCCTTAACCATTAAGGCAAATAACTACTGAGCGTCAGCAGTTGCTGGAGCTGTTGCAAGTACTTTGCAACAAGTTGCGAATTGGGCACCAAACAAACCACCATATGGCTTTTCCATACTAAGCGTTTATGATGTTCACGACATACACATGTCCTTCTGTGCTGCACGTTTACCGAGGCAGTACTACTATAGAAAAAATAACGGCATCACACAGTCTCTCCTAATGCAAGGAAACCTAATTTTCGTCACAAACCACATGGTGTGCTGACACTACTTTGTCATCAAGTGTTAGGAAGCGGGAAGTTTCCTTTACTACGTGGAGTTCTTCAGTTATTTTACGCCAGCATTTCACTGAATTACGCCAGAGAGGATTCCAATTCGCACGTTGTGTAACGTTGAAATTGTTGCCGTCGCATCTGTCGACTCACCATTTGGCCAAACTGTCTTTTTTCGTGGAATCGTCCACAACAGAGATCTTTGAAACTGCTCTTGAATATACTGTAGCAGTGTTTTGTTATGTACATTGTTTTTTATGGTTCAAGCATGCGACGAGAGATTCAAAATTAAGTACGGTTGCTTTTGTTATTTTTTATTTATTCTGTCCTATAAAACCAACGCTGAATATTTGTGATAATTGTGAAACAAATAGCATGGCAGAATTTACGTCACGAAGACGGCCACAGGATCATGACAGATGTCGTAGTGGAAGGCTTCAGAAATTCCGACCATGTGGTGTTCTTTAAGGTGCACTTTCATCGCACTTTATTGCATTTCAATGTAACCGCCACAGCTAGAATTAAACCCGTGACCTTGAAAACACAAAAACAATTTGTGCCTTGGTTGATATATGCACTGATTAGTAATGGTCTATACTGAACTGAGTTCGCCTAAAGGACGAATCAGGCTTCACGTTGCTCTGGCGCTTACATTATTAGTCAGATAGGGCAACGTAATAACCATAAGGCATGTATAGGAAAACTATGCTTCTTCTGAAAGCCATACTTGAAATGTGTATCATTATCTGCACCTTATCGCTTGTCACTTATGTGTGTTATACACTCAAGTCTTGTCATGACATAAATACTTTGTATCAAGTTACCGAAACGACACCAAAGTGTCAAGACGATGGCAAGAAAACGATGCTGTGTATGATATATATGTCATACTTTTCATGATATTAACTGTCAATCATATTTGTCATGGAGCCACCTTACACTACCCCAATTCGTATTTAACCAAAGGGCCATGAAAACACAGTCACAGACAGACAGACAGACAGACAGACAGACAGACAGACAGACAGACAGACAGACAGACATGCAGACAGACAAACAGTTGGATAGATAGATAGATAGATAGATAGATAGAGAAATAGATAGATAGAGAGAGAGAGAGAGAGATGGATAGATCGATAGATAGATTAGATAGATAAATAGATAGATAGATAGATAGATAGATAGATAGATAGATAGATAGATAGATAGATAGATAGATAGATAGATAGATAGATAGATAGATAGATAGATAGATAGATAGATAGACAGATACGCTCAAGGTCGGCGCGGTTCACTTAGGTATTTTTTGGACGTTAAAATACTATATCAGGGTTGATGCAGCTTCTTCCGAACGACCTAACTCGTGAAGCGCTTCGCATAAGAAAAGAAAAAGCAAAGATGTGCTTGAACCAAAAAGAGAGAAATAGGGGCAAATTTTCACCTTTCAGTTTAGCTGTATTCGGTCAAATTCGATTAACGTCGCTCGAAGTCAACGACACTTAGTTGTAAACGAGAAGACGTCAGTTATTCCATTGTTTTTTAAACCAACCTGAAGTGTTAATTGAAACGCGGAGCGTGGCAACCGCACCGAAGACAAAAGCATACCACCGGCAAGGCGAATGGCGGTTTAAATATATTGTTCTTCTGCGATTCTTCGCTTACCGTGTGCTTCCTTTGCAGTCCGCAAAAAAATTCTAATTGAAAATCGATTTCAGACGTTCGCTTGTTCGGTGCCGCTTGAGAGTGAGTTCTTTTGTGCCGCCGACGGTGAACTTTTCGTGCTGACTGCGAGTCGAGAGAGATAACGCACGAAAAGAAAGCAGAAAGATGTAAAGGTAAATATATTAACGTTGCACATTTCCATTAGGACTGCGAATGCAGCAGTCTGCAATTTTAATGTTCACTCTTTTTTACCCTCTTACCTGGCTAAACTAAAGTGCTCTGTGCTTGTAAATTACTTTGCCTTGGTGGCTCCGTCGTCAGTCATTTTCCTAAATGTTTAAACTTCGCTATGTGGTCCACAAATTATATTCCCGCTGGAAAATCGCGCCCTCAAATGTTTCACTTCGTAGGAAATGGTAAAATATTTCTAATGTAAAAAAACAGCGGCTGTCATAAACCCTGTTCAACATTAGTTTTTTCTTGATATTGCATTCGACATATCTCTTTCACCCGTCGCTTTATATTAATCTCTTCGTTTTTGCTTGTCTCCGTGGATTTTGATAAAATATTTCTGTTCGACTTCGACATCTTATTTTTGCGACAGGTATTGCAATGCGTTGTAGTTTTCCATTGCAACAGAGTGCCAAAACTTTACTCCAAGGTAATTTACATGCACATGTAGCCCTTGTGCTCAGTTTTTCGTTTCTGTTCACGAGAATGTTTAGAACATGCACTATGCAGCTTATATAGCTATGCTGTGCAACGTATAAAATACATTCATTTTGAAGGGAATGATTTCGAATCACTGCCATGCCTCTACAACACGAGGCATGCGCTATTCTCTGAACACACAATCATCAAACACACAATTGCAAACGAGCGAGCTGAGCAGCAAATTTTCAATTTAGTATTTGGCGTCAAAACTTTTATTTTTTTTGCTACAAACTATCGTTATCTTTTTATTGGGGAACCAGAGGTTCACTTATATATGACCTACCATCATTACATTATCACATACCATCAATACATCATCAAAGACATCCATCCATCCATCTATCCATCTGTCTGTCTGTCTGTCTGTCTGTCTGTCTGTCTGTCTGTCTGTCTGTCTGTCTGTCTGTCTGTTTTCTACGCATCGCATTGGAGCGAGTGCTGCAGTGCCATCGCCATCTATTGAGCGCTCCGAGTGAGCACTAGAAGTGGCAACTACAACAGCAGAGGCAGACTAGCCTACGCCTTAAGAAGCTTCACATCTGAAAAGCCAAAAGTTTGTTCAAAAACCAATAAATTATATGTGATTCTTCAGCATGGCGTGAAAGCGATTCATGTAACTTTAATATTTTTATCCACCAGAATTAAGGGCACGATCACGTGCGTGTATCGATTAACCGTAAGAATAAAAATTTAACGTATGTGGTGCTATTGATTCAGAAACAAAAATAACACAGCGAAAATTCAGGCTATGTTCTCTAAAATTGATTACCGGCAGTGCTAGAGCCACTGAGTGTCAACATACATTCATCCGGATAAAAATCTTCACACGAAGCAATCGACTCCGCAGCCACACTTTTTGAGCGCTTCACTAGAGTAGTTGCCCCCTGGTAGTGGCCTTGATCTGTGGAAACAATTTTACCTGAACAGCAAGTTCTTTCCTTATTTCTTTCTTTTTTTATAAGTATTTAATAGTTGACATATTATTTTTATTTTAGAAACTAATAAAACATGCGCTATCGAGTGTTACATCGAAAGATGTGGACAACAAGAGGCGAAGCATGAGGGCTCACAAAGCAATGACCAATATGAAAGGTTTCTTTCAAGATCATATGCATAACACTTACGACCTCACTAAATTGCCAGTACGCACTGGATGCCGCTATTTCTCCACATGCTTTAGTGAATTCTCAGAACATGCCAGTTCTACTGGGAACTCAGTGATGAAAATCGTAGCGAAGAAAGTGAGTGTACGTTGCTTACCCGTTATTCGAAGAATGTTAGTGTGTGCACTTATACAAGGATCCCACGATTACCTAAGCATTTTTGTAAATTTAGATGCCAAAAGTTTCACTTGCATTGCTAGCCCTAGGATTATAATTATCTACGTGTTAAGCGGGTAATCTGATAATCGCCATTGATGTCTCAACTTTTTGTTCGTCCATGTTCAAAAATCTTACAATTACGCCACAGACGGTGTAGCTTAAGAACGTTCCTTTCGGGTATTATTAAACGTCTAGTTATGCGGACATTAAGTACAATAAAGGTCGACCCGCCAACAAATAGCATGTTTATCACCTCAATATATTTTAAACGCGTGAATCTGCATGTTATGAAAAGTACAGCATAATTTCGCGCAGTATATATTCATGTTATGACCACGCTCATCAAATTACAACCTTATGTTTCCATCTTTTGCGTACGTTTTTCTTTGTCAAGATGAGCATGGCGCGTATGGCAAGGTAAGCTTGCCCTAACAGGTATACCGGTCAATGTTTTTCACGTTCGCAGTCTCACCGCTCAGCACATTCTTCAAATATCAACGCTGGCACAGCCGCTTGCTACTTTTTATTTCGGTCTTCACCGCGGTCTTCTACAAGTCAATATAAGTGGTGTTTCGACATTCAGTTTTCCTCACTGTATACCGCATTTCGGTTTTTTGAAACGGCCTTGACTTATGACAGTCGCTTACGAAACGCACACGCCGGCTCTCATTTGATGCCTGTCACGTTTCGTCTGTCTGGCTAAATCGATATTGAAGACACGGGGCTCTGCACATTTGAACCGTCGGCAAATTGCTTGTGCGGCATCATCATGCACGCAAACAAGTCCAGCTTGACGGTTTGCAAAAGTGTGATTCCTGGCTTCTTAGGAAAACCGTACTGCGTTGATCACTCTCTCTCATTTCTGAAGTCTGGTCTACTAGATGAAACATTACTGAAAATATGCAGTGCATATTGAACAAAATTCCTATTTTCTATTTTATCGGGCTCACTATCATTTCTTCCAAATACCATATATATATATATATATTGACGCGCGTATGTGCCAGAGGTGAGGACAACGAAGGAGCGCGAGTGTCTTTGGCCGAGGAAAAAAGACGAAGAAGTCGTTGCAGTCTGTTTCCTGCGATCGATAATTCGTATTTGTTTGAGGCGCTTTGTGTGCTCGTCAATCTCGCGTCGTCACACTGGTGGAGGTGCTGGGTACGTCTTCATGCTTGGCACCCCTTCGCGGACCCGACATTCAAGCCCGGAATCGCTACCACCCATCGACACACCAGTCCACCGTTCCAGTCGCCGTCTGCGAGGCCTAGCTCCCGAGCTCAATTCCTTTCCAGAAACTGCCAGCAATCGCTTGCCTCCTTCAACCACCATGGCCACTGCAGCTACATCGCACATGACACTTCAGAATCCCATGATTCCTGACTGCTTTCATGGTGAGACCTATGAAGATGCACAAGACTGGCTGGACCAGTTCGAACGCTGCGCGAAGTACAACCAGTGGGCCACCCCAGAAGACAAGCTCGCGAATGTGTACTTCTACCTTAAAGACAACGCCCAGACGTGGTACATTAACAGGGAAAGAAGCATGGCTACGTGGGATGACTTCCGCAACCAGCTGATTGACACCTTCAGCAGTCTTGACAGAAAGGAGAATGCGCAACGTCTCTTGGAAGCTCGAATTCAAAAACCAAACGAGAGCGTCACTATGTTCGCCGAGGACATGACCCGTCTTTTCGGCAGGGCGGATCCCGAGATGCCGGAAGACAGGAAGCTTCGGTATCTAATGCGAGGCGTGAAGGAGCAACTGTTTGCTGGGCTTGTGAGAAATCCGCCAACAACAGTAGCTGAGTTCACGAAAGAAGCCACAGCTATTGAACGGGCCTTACAGCAACGGTACCGCCAGCAGAACCCGGTCAACGTTCGAGCGAGTAGCCCTGTCACGACTGCGGCGAGCCTCTGCGACAACGACAGGCCTCCGCGGGAAGTCATCCGGGAGATTTTGAGGGAGGAGCTTCGGCAGCTTGGTTTAATTCCAGCAACTGAACCGACGCCGGCATTGTCTTTTGTCGCTGATGTTGTCCGGGATGAGGTCCGCCATGCTCTCTCTTCATCCGGCTATAATGGTGTGCGACGACATTTTACTTATGCTGATGCAGTCCGACGCGCCGTCGTCACTCCTTCAGCACAGCAGACCCCAATGACTGGACCACCACCAACCCTGCAAGCACAGCCACAGTCAGCACCGACCACTTTCGCAACCTCACCGATTCCTCCGACAAGACGAATGCCGTATAACCAACATGCCCCACAACGTCGCCCCACAACGTGGCCCAATAGTGAGTCTCCACTTACCTATCAGCGTCGGAAAACCGATTTGTGGCGTACCGCTGACCGTCGACCGGTATGCTTTCATTGTGGCGAAGCTGGGCACGTCTACAGAGTTTGCCGTTATCGCGACGCTCAGTACTCGAGATTTCCTCGCTACCCTGATTACGTTGCGTACGACGATCAACGCATGTACAACTATGCCCATGTGAACACACCGCCGCAGAATCCAGTAATGCCCAGATCACGTTCTCCATCTCCTGCGCGGCCAAGTTCACCTAATCGTCGCAGTTTTGCCGACGTCACCAGGGGCAGGTCCCCTAGCCCACGACGGGGAAACTAGACGCAGCGACCTCGGGGGGTGGGGTTGCCAATATTCGAAATTCCGAACAGCCCCCATTGCAGACAAGTGACAGCTCGAAGCCATCGATACCGAAGTAGACGACAGCAACGACGAATTCGACGAATGAGACAACTGCCGACGTAACCGACGTTATCAGCGCTGACCTCGTCGTTCACATTGACGGCCACCAAGTGACGGCACTTGTGGACACTGGCTCCCACTTTTCTATAATAAGCCTACAGCTAGCCGAAAGACTCAGGAAGGTGAAAATGCCATGGCAGGGACCCAATATAAGAACTGCAGGAGGTCAGTTGATGACACCGGTTGGAAAGTGCACGGCCCGACTCTTCATTGCTGGTTCCACCTTTGTCGCCACCCTCGTCATTCTCCACGAGCGCTGTAAACAGCTCATATTGGGAATGGATTTCTTGCGCGAATACGGGGCTGTGATTGACATCCGTGACAGAAGCGTAACGTTCACTGTAAGCTCGGAGACTGCTACAGATAAGGAACACCAGCCACCTCACTTCCGTATTGCCGATGACGACGTCATACTGCCGCCACGAAGTTGTTCTCTCGTATCCGTGCACTGTGACAAATTACGAAATGGTACTGGCGTCGCTGAACACATCAAAGAGCTCGCATTCACTAGCGGCATTTCTGTTGCCAGGGCTGTCATCACTGTTATTGACGGATGCGCTGAACTGCTATTGACAAATTTCAGCAGAGAACGCCGACACATAGTTAAAGGCACGGCTATTGCCTATTTTGACGAACTCTCGCAAACAGAAGATTGTCATTTAGTGGAGGAAGCAGCAGCGTCTACTATCACTACACCGACACCTGTAGACGTTGGTCCAATGTTATCTCCCATTGAGCGAGACCGCCTTCTCACGCTGATCAACAAGTTCCACGGCTGATTCTCATCCACATCAAGAGTTGGTCAAACGGCACTGACGAAACACCGCATCATCACGGATTCCGATGCCAGACCCATCCAGCAAAATCCTTATCGAGTCGCCCCAAAGGAGCGTGAGGTAATTCAAAAACAGGTGAAAACGATGCTAGAAGATGGTGTTATTCGGCCGTCTAACAGTCCTTGGGCATCACCGGTAGTACTCGTCAAAAAGAAGGATGGTAGCTTGCGTTTCTGCGTCGACTACCGTAAGCTTAATCAGATCACAAAGAAGGACGTCTACCCTCTGCCGCGTATTGATGATTCATTGGATAGGCTACGAAACGCACGCTACTTTTCGTCTATGGACTTAAAAAGCGGCTACTGGCAAATTGAAGTGGATGAGAGAGATCGTGAGAAGACCGCCTTTGTTACGCCCGACGGACTTTATGAATTTCAGGTTCTTCCTTTCGGTTTGTGTTCGGCGCCAGCAACATTCCAGCGTCTCATGGACACGGTTCTGTCGGGACTGAAGTGGCAAACCTGCTTGGTGTACCTCGATGACGTGATTGTCTTTTCGGCGACTTTCGAGGAACACTTACGAAGGCTCGAAGCAGTTTTTGAAGCAATACGCTTGGCCGGTCTTACTCTAAAACCAGAGAAGTGCCACTTCGGCTTCCACGAACTTCGATTCCTCGGTCACGTCGTGAGCAGCCAAGGGATCCGACCCGACCCGGATAAAATTGCCGCCGTGGCAAACTTCCCGACGCCATCAGACAAAAAATCAGTGCGACGTTTTTTAGGTCTCTGTGCCTACTACCGGCGGTTTATTGCTAATTTTTCGCGCATCGCATGGCCATTGACACAGCTTACTCGGAAAGATACCCCCTTCAGATGGGGCGAAGACCAACAGCAGGCATTTCACGAGCTTCGTCAGCGAATGCAAACACCCCCCGTGTTGGCCCACTTCGATGAAGACGCACCGACAATACTTCATACAGACGCTAGTAATGTGGGTCTTGGAGCAGTGCTCGTACAGTCGAAGGACAACAATGAAAACGTGATCGCCTATGCCAGCAGGACGCTGTCCCGAGCTGAAGCTAATTACACTACGACAGAAAAAGAATGTCTTGCAATGGTATGGGCAGTCCTGAAGTTTCGTCCTTATTTGTACGGCCGCCCATTCACCGTTATCAGCGATCACCACTCTCTATGTTGGTTAGTCAACTTGAAAGATCCGTCTGGCCGCCTTGCACGATGGAGTCTTCGGCTCCAAGAATTCGACTTCACTGTTGCCTACAAGTCGGGAAAACGACACACCGATGCCGACTGTCTTTCTCGGTCTCCGGTTGAGACGGCATGCCCGGACAACGACGATGACGACACGGCCTTTCTCGGAATTGTGGACACTGCCACCTTTTCTCAACAGCAGCGTGGCGATGCTGAGCTGCTACCACTTATAGATTACCTACAAGGGCGAGCGAATAGCGTTCCGAAGTTATTTGCGAGAGGGCTGCCGTCGTACTGCTTGCGAAATGACGTTCTTTATAAGAGGAACTTTTCGCCCACCGGCAGCAGCTACTTGCTCGTCGTTCCTTCTTCGCTTCGCCGTGAGGTACTGCAAGCCTGTCACGACGAACCTACTGCTGGTCACTTGGGTTACGCAAGAACATTGGCGAGGATAAGGCAGAACTATTACTGGCCAAGACTTGCCGAAGTTGTCAAAACTTACGTGCAGGCATGTCTAGATTGCCAGCGCCGCAAGCCACCATCCATCAAACCAGCTGGCCTGCTGCAGCCTGTTCGAGTGCCGGCGACACCGTTTGCACAAATTGGCATGGATTTTCTGGGCCCCTTCCCAAAGTCTGCCACTGGAAACAGGTGGATAATCGTCGCCACGGATTACCTGACCCGATACGCGGAGACAGGCGCTCTGCCACGGGCAACGGCAGCTGAAGCGGCGCAATTTTTCATCGAAGCCATCGTCTTAAGACACGGTGCCCCCGCAATAGTAATCACCGACAGAGGTACTGCGTTCATGGCCGAGCTTTTGAACACCATTTTCCGACTAAGTGGTACAGCTCACAGGAAGACAACGGCGTATCATCCCCAGACCAACGGGCTCACCGAACGCCTCAACAAGACCCTGGCTGACATGATAAGCATGTACGTAGATGTAGAGCACAAGAACTGGGACATCATTTTGCCCTACGTCACGTTCGCCTACAACACGGCTCGTCAAGAGACCACTCGGAAGACACCCTTTAGTCTCCTCTACGGACGCGAGGTTACAACAACGTTAGACGCAATGCTCCCTCATGAAAATGATGGCAATGATACAGATGCCCAAGAGTTTACCCAGCTAGCAGAAGAAGCCAGACAACTTGCCAGGTTGCGAATCACCAAACAGCAAGACGAAGATGCCAAGTATTACAACCTCCGGCACAGACCCGTCATATACAACGTGGACGACAAAGTATGGGTCTGGACACCTGTTCGTCAGCGTGGGCTTTCCGAAAAGCTGTTGCGAAGATACTTCGGACCCTACAAGGTTCTGCGACGCATTAGTGACGTCAACTACGAGGTTGTTCCGGACGGCGTGCAGTCTTCAAAGCGGCGCAGACATTCACCAGAAATTGTCCACGTGCTTCGGATGAAGCCTTACTTTCAGTGACTAACTGTGCAGTTTTGGTTTCGCCTTGCTTCTCAAACGTTTAACATCGGGACGATGTTTTTTTTAAAGGGGGAATAATGACGCGCGTATGTGCCAGAGGTGAGGACAACGAAGGAGCGCGAGTGTCTTTGGCCGAGGAAAAAAGACGAAGAAGTCGTTGCAGTCTGTTTCCTGCGATCGATAAATCGTATTTGTTTGAGGCGCTTTGTGTGCTCGTCAATCTCGCGTCGTCACAATATATATATATATATATATATATATATACTCGACGCTATGGCTACAGGTGGCACTGACTGACTTTTTCATGTTTAAAAATTCACATTGATACCCAATACAGTGGTGGCTTAGGGGATGAGGGAATAGCTGCCGTGGTAGGCCAGTGGAAAAGCCTCGAACGCGTTATTCGAAGGTTGCAGGTTCGGTTCCTGCCATAGGCAGGTTATCTTTTCACCCACTACTCTTTCTTCAGATTTACATTAGGATTCGGTCTAATTACTTCCCCGATACTTTTCTGGGCATTATTATCTGTTAGATTTCAATAATATTGTGTCAAACACGGAGAAAAAACGAGCCTTTAAGTGTAATATTCTGCCCAATTCATTAACGAGGGTCTCGTACTGGCAGACGTGGTGCCACAAGGTTGTATACGAGAGACTATTGGTCAGCTGCTAGCTCATAATAAGTTCACGTGCTACGTGACGCCAAACAGGCTCAGAAAAAGTGCGCCACACTCGCCTCCATGACGACAAGTGGAGCTGACTGACACTCCCACGTTTAAAAAATCACATAGATCACGAAATAAGTGGCCGGGAGGATAGCTGCCGTGGTAGCTCATTGGTAGAGCGTCGAATGCGTTAATGAAAGGTCGCAGTTTTGGTTCCTGCCCACTGCAAGTTATCTTGTTATCCACTTTTCATTCTGCACATTTGCATTAGAAATCGCTCAGTACATTCCTTTATTCTTTCCTTGGAGTTATGGTCAGATAGATCTCAATATTATTGTGTCAAACACGGAAAAAAGGAGCCCCCAAGTACAAACTTCTTTACACACACACACACACACACACACACACACACATATATATATATATATATATATATATATATATATATATTTATTTATATTTATATATATATATATATATATATATTATGATATGACTCTATATAGTCATATCATATATAAAGAAGCCGTGGCAAGGCGGAGTACTGCGGAGTTTTCGACACGTATGGCTTTTTTTTAACGTGCTGCACAAACACTACTTCCGTGCGCCGGGACTTCTTCCTCCAGTATATATGGATCAGTTGCTTGGTGGAAGGAGCCAACCACAAAAGTGCACACTGTTTGAAACGACTGAATTCGGATAAATTTTCCGAGCTGCGTCCACTGCCAGCGTTCATGTGATTGATCCAACTCGGCAGCTGGAGAAGCTCAATGTATCTGAAACTGTGCAGAAGCTCGCCTAAGAAAAAATGCGAACAGTAGCAATCTTTCCCGGCGGAATCTCGCCATCAGCAAGCCTTGTGCAAAGCCATAATGTATTCGCAAGCACGTATTCCGCTGCGTTTATCGGCAGTGCGGTGTGAGATTTATTGCACCGAAGCACTGAGGGGCGTTTGCGCTACAGGAGAACACCGAGGATGCCTGTGAACACAAAATAAACTTGGCTTGCTATTTGTTAGCGTTTGCTTATGTTTGTGTGCATTATACGCACAACTAGTTAATTAAATATAGCCAGAGTCCGTACCCAGGGGGGTGCCCAAGGACACCACTCCCCTCCTTTAATTTTGGATAAAATGGGGCATATTGTGGAGGAGAAATATTAAAAATAGGCGTTTTTCAAAACCGTCGACAAGTGCAACCCCCACCCCCACCCTTCCCTGAAATAATTTCTGGCTACAGCTGCTAAAGGAAGTATTGTAAGCAGAAGTGTGGGAGTTTCACAACGTGAGGATCATCGATATCTTCTGCACCTCGAAGAAAAGATCGTTCCGAAACATCTAGAGAGCAGTTTCACCGTAGAGGCTGCTTCTTACATTTTGGGGGGGCACAAGGCACCGTCATAAAACTGAAGATAGTATATTGAAACACTGCACGAATACTGATGTAGGCAGAGCTCTAGATACCTGTGCAGCGAGCAGAACAACGCATGCGTAACTCGAGGCTAATTGCTTAATTCTTTGGTGAGGTTTGCTTCGGAAATGCAGCCGCCGCAGCAGAGATTCGATTCTCCTACCTGCGGGTCACCAGCCGAGTACTTTAGCCACTAAACCTTCACGGGGGGGGGGGGGGGGGGCTAACTAGAAGCTACGTGTTTCTGTACTACATGTGCAATCTTTGGATGCCTCTCAACTATCACGTTCCATTTAGCGTTTGCACCTTTCATGAACCTGGAACACATTGTCCGCCATCGGCGAACGTCGGTGCATTCTCAGGCGTTCACCTCCGTGCTTATGCATATAGGCAGGCGTTTCCCGCTGGCGGTGTCTTTTTCCATTCTCACAGAGCACTTGGAGTTTGGGGTGATTCCGCGATGGATAGCCCAATGCAAACTCAAACTTGGAGTGAGGTGATTCGCGGGACAATTTCTTGGCAAGGGTGGCTGCGCCAAGCAAAAGCCTGCCATATAGATGGCTTCCGATTTCTTTACCAGTACCTATAGATATACTTACATAGTTCTAAATTTCAAATATTTTTTAACTTCTGCACATGTTCTAGCAAAACGAATGTCAGGAGAGCGACATATCTGCGTTTACACAAGTCGCTGAAATATATCTACAACCTGAAGAGGAAATAGGCATGAACGCAAAATGAAATCATCTACAACAGGTCAACAAGTTCGTGTTGTTTCATTAAAATACTATGTTTCTCATTCATTCAAAAGCTAGCAGTATGTGTAGGCTCAGGAACTTCGCTCCGTTGAAAGCATTTTAACACCTCTAAGTAGCTTCTTTTATGTCCCATTTTTAAGGTTGTTTGTATGATCAGACGCCTTCTATACTTTTACTGGTAATGAAGGTGCACTGTAACTTCATGGAAAAATTTTGTACACTGCAATTTAAGGTCATGGGGTGGAGCTGCGCCCTCACCGGAGGCATCGGGCAGACGGTGGCTACATACTGTGGCATGTCACCATGCGTCTGATGTCGTATGTTTGGAGTTGTATGCGTTGTGCTTATGGATCGCGAAGGCCATCACGTACATGCGGCGTATATGTGTGTCTATCTGGATTAGTGGTTTTTTAGTTGTGGGTATCAATATATGTGACTTTATGGCCATACTGCCATAACAACTCTTCCGCAGGAACACTATACCTAATATTCAATGCTGTCCGCACATATGCATCAAAGAAATCATCATACAACCTCTGCACATATTGACTAGCAGCAAGAGCGAGAAATGGCTATCAAATAAAACAAAATTGGCAGTAACAGCCGGCAATCTGTGGCTCCATTATAAATTTTTCGGAGTTGAGATATGAATTCCTCAAAAAACATTGTGCTCTTTACAGCATGCACATGTCATTCGCTGCCTGGCAGCCGTCCCTTAGCGTCAAATAAAGACGCTATGGTTATGTGGAAAAGAATTTCAAGTCTATATTGACTATGCGACTTGTAAACTTGAAACCGACTAGCATGTTTATTAGCTAGTCATTTCAATAGTAGTTACTCAATATCTGGCATGGTGTAGTTGGTAGAGTACTAGGTTGGGAATAAGAAAATGGAGAGTTCGAATCCTTTATTAGGACATTTTTTCTTCCAAATTGCTGTGAAGCCGTTTACCGCTGTCCAGTGTCCGAAGCCATTCTGCTGCTCCAGCATCCCAGTACCGAGCGCGATACTGGGCCCCTAACATGTCATTGCACTGGACGCTGGAGCACAGTGGCGCTGGTTTTCGTAATAGGACTCTCTTTTCGCCACACACAACTTGCAGAGATTGCCATGTGCAGTGCAACTTAGGTGCCACCGTGATTCATAGATGTGAAAGTACTCCTTTCACTTCCATCTGCCACCCTCAAAACTTCGCAATTTCAGACGCGCGTTTAACAAGTAAGCGTAAGGGACATGGTATAAAGATATAGAGGAAAACGACCCTCGAGAGTGCACTTGTGCGCAAAAGTGCTGAGACGTTAAAGGCCCAGTGATTTATAGCATTTTCAAACGCTTCTAAAAATGAAAAAGAAATGATCCATTGCCGAAGTGCGCTTCAGCTCCTTTGAATCGAGGTTCTTGTGTTAACGCCGGTTTCGGGAGTTTCTAAGTCATCCCTGCTTTTCTACACCACTGCCATTCCAAGTTTCTCTACGAAGAATTTCGTCTTGTTCGGTTGTCGTAACGCTGTTTGCCTTGGTGCCACACCAAGGAAGTTTGTGCAGCCATTGTTCACTGTTTCGCACCATCAAGCGCCTTGTGCGCTGGTAAAGAGCACGAAGGATGACTTGTTTTTAGCGAAAACGTGGCCACGGTAACGGCTTGGTAATTAGACTTTATTTCCGTCGACTAAGGTTAAAATATAGAAACATAGGCAGATCTCTTTCTTGTATAACATAGAACGGCATAGTACAGTTAAGAGCGAGCACTTGAACCTTGATCTCTGCCTCTCTGCGACTTTAATAAACAGGCTGAGTTTCGTTTCTGTCTTTCGAAGCCATTCACATAACGAGAATAAATAGTGTGGGTGGAATATAGGAAATCCTCCAGCGTGACTGGAAGAAAAGGTTTCGTGTTCTCGTTAGGACGGAATGTTGAGAGTTGCGAAACGCGTAGAAGGGAAGCTATTCTGAGGAGAAAAAGAACAAATAGGTGCATCAATTCTCAGTAATGAAATAGCCAAACTAGAAAAAAAATTATAGGAAACGCGAACTTACTTTACGGCACGTCTTGTCCAAGTTGTAAAAACATGGCTTTGCAGAAAACTTACACTACATTCTTTTTTTAATGCCCATCTCCTCTCTATGCCTCGTCTGTATTGTCGCTGTTATATGAAAATGATGCTCCCGCGCGCACTAAAGCAAAGTATGCAGTTCTCCAACACCTTCGCCTTACTTTATGCATGCACCCGTGAGGATAGGAAATGAGCGTCATATCACGAAAAGTTCTGAAACAGAGACCTCGTTTTTTCAAAGTGCAATGCCACAAATGAAGCAGTAGAGAAAAATAACCGATAAATAAAAAAGGCTTGAGCTATGCTAAAAAATAATTTGCTACATTTTCGTACACAAAGCACGTAAATGTAGAACGTGGTACAGAAAATAGCAACGACACAACCGCACTCTCATCGTTACTTAATTTACCTCTCCCTGCAGTTGGTTCTGGGCGAAGAACTTCCTGAATCTTCGAGCGCCAAAGACGATGTCATTCATAATCCTATGCGTTCATTGAAATGTCTGGTATAGGCTTCCTTCAGAGCGACTCACTTCCTGAACGATTAGAGAAGAGTTTGTCTGGTCTTTAAATACTTAACTCATTATCTAATAAAGCGAAAGAAATGCCTAGTTCAGTTTTTCATAGGTTGTGCACAGAGTGAATGAAACGTCGACTTGGTCACGTGGTACCGCCACGGCATGTCAGAGAGTTAGCTGAGTTGTGATGTCCTCCAACAGTGCTTCACGTGGTGTGACATCATGTCTGACACACGTGTTCTACTGCGGCTCAGGCTCATGGGAAAATGGTACCGTTCGCAACATACTATAATCAAGTGTTCGTCCTGAAACAGCGTCGAATTCGAAGCGGGGGGACGAAGGACAACTCCCAAGTGGGAGCAATCCACATAAAAGACATGTGCTTAGATATAGGCACACTTGAGCTCGTGACAGCAATCAATTTCGTGCATGGTTCACGAAGAATGACTGTGCTGACTTGCCACCCCCCCCCCTCCCGATAATAATTTCATATCAAGTGCTCAAGTCCAAAATCAACACAATATTTTAGAGGGATGCCATATTGGAGGACTCATTATTCGTATGGCTATAGCACACCACGACAAGGACACAAAAGAGAGACACACCCACACAGGGCTGAAGGACTCAGACGATTTATCAATCTGGAGTTCTATAACGTGAACTGGCATCACAGATTACACGGGCATCTTGCCTCCATTGAAACGCGACCACGGAGACCTCGACCGAACCCACGACCTTCGTCTCAGTAGCATAGCGCAGTAACTACAACATGACCAGGTCAGCACACTGGCAGATTCCCTCCTACCTCGCCTCGTCATAAATTCTGTGACGATATATTGTGCACTGTTGCTTGCAGGCGCCCGTAGCACTCGTTATCACTGCAGATGTTGAGTGCTTTGAGTCGTATATTGATAAATGTATAAGTAGAGAGACCAAAACCGTACCGAAAAATAACTTCTTCACTTAGTGGCAGTGACGGCGCTGTTAAGAGTGCTACAAAACGAGGCACGGTAATCTAGGCAGACACCGCGAAAACTACCATTGAGATAACAGTTCACTTCTAATACATATGCGCGGTTTAACGTCCCAAAACCACCATATGTTTACGAGAGACACCGTAGTGGAAAGCTCCTGAAATTACAAACAACTGGGGTTCTTTAACGTGGACCCAAATCTGACCAAGTGGGCCTACCACATTTTCGTCTCTATCTGAAATGCAGCCACTGCAGCCGGTACTCGATCCCGTGGCCTGCGGGTTAGCAGCCGAGTGCCTCAGCCAGTAGACCACCGCAGCGAGGCAAGTTGTACAATAAAATGGTACAGGAAACATAAGGCAATAAAAGTAACCCTCTAGGCAGATATGACGACGGTAAACGCAGATATAATCATCATTGTGTATACCTATTTTTTATGCGTAAAGCGAAGCTGCCGTTTCCTCAGGCCAAGGGGTCTTAGGTGCCTTGACCTTTCCTGCCTTTCAGTCTAGAACGCCTTGTTCGAGCCGTGCGCAGCCAACCGTGTTCGAGATAAGGGCAGCACTATCCAGGCCAACTTCATTGATCACTCAGGGTTCGCAGCGTGGCAACCGCGTTAGCGTGTTCTAACGTGGAGCAAGCCAAGCCACTTTACACAGAAGTGCGATGACGTGGCTGGACGCCAGGCGGCGCACTGAGTGGCGCACGGTGTAGAAAACACGAACTAACAAGATTCTTACACCTAGTGCCTTACTTCGTTTCGTATTCTCTGTATTACACTGCATGGTGTGCTGTGTGGTACACGGGTCCCTTCATAACCAGGAATTAGGAACACGTCCATTTAGTTGCATCTGTTGCCGCTGATCACAGTTCCCTGTCGTAACTGAACGGGATCTAGGCGAAAAAAATTATACCTGGCGAAATAGTTTAACAAAAATAGTTCTCGACGATCTGCAGCAGAGACCACCTACTGGAACATACGGGTAAAATTGCAGTGCCACAACAGAAACCACGTAGCTCATCATCACGTGTAAAATTATACAATACGACCTAAGGTTTTTAACATCGGGACCAAATGCAACATTATGTGAAACTGGAGCATTTATCGTGTTTTGAGTCATTATGAAGAGCAAGCTCAGCATTAGGTAAAGCCTTGCAGCAAGCAGCAAAAATAGTTTAGTACAACGACTTTTCTCATGACTGGTCTCATTATTGTAATCCTTTGATTTTCACTACCTTTATGTTAGTTGCTCGAATGTTCGGTACATTATAGTTATGTGGCACCTGATATAGTTTACCTCCTGGGGCGAAGCTCCTTAAAGCCGCAGCCGTTAATCCCTCGTAGCAGTGCGTAACATGTCTTACGCTTTGACCTGCAAGGTGGTGCCGGTGGGAGAATTCTCCTGTGCGTTGTTGAACAATAAAAAATTTGCAGCGTGCGCGTTAATTAATAGCCGAATTTTCCTGTCTTTCATTCCCTAGCAGCCATTGGCATGTACATTGATCACTGTATTACAAGAAAGGGTTGCTACGTTATACTCGCTGGGCGTAACCTCCTTGGTTTTACAAAGGTTTAGCGAGCGTTGGGCCACAGTGACCTGAATACAGATAACTAGTATATACCGTGAACTCGAGGTGGTTGAAGGTGGGAAGTAGACACGAAGCGCAAGCCGTAAGAAAGTGCTTGTGCCACCTCTCGTTTAGTCTTTGGAAATTCCGCTGGATGGCCGTGCTTCTATATACGAATTGGATGAAAGGATGCGAGATAGTGGTACTTGGGGTGTTGACTAGATGGACGAATGGACACACAGACAGATGCATGGATGGACGCATGGATGGCCGCATGGACGGACGCATGGGTGGATGCATAGGCGAACGCAGGGATAGACGCACGGATGGACGTGCGGACGCATGAACAGACGAACGCACGGACGGATGGGCTCACGGACGGTCACACAGGCGGACGCATGGACGGGTAGAAGCAAAAAAGAATGGACGGACGGATGCTTCACCGCTGGTGTTGTCGTCACTCACCGTATATATATACGTATTGATATATATATGAAAATGCAAGAAAGATAAAAAAATCCAGAAAAAGACTCAGGTGCGCGGATTCGAACGTGGAATCTCCGTGTCTGGAATTCGAGGCGTTAATCGCTGACCCACCGAAAGGCACCTCCTTCACGGTTGAAACGGCAAGCTATTTAAATGTACCACTTACCGCTGTTGGCGGGCATCATGGGGAGAGGAACAGTTGTGTTTTCAGCATTATCAGCAAGATGGCGCGATTAGCGCGTGGCGGCTTTTACGTCTAAAGCGTACTTTGGCTCGCGAAATGAAGGGATGTGGACGATGTCCAGCACGGCCTTATATCCCGTGGGGAGGATCATACGTCTTAGCAGGCGTTAGACTTTCACTGGAAAGATTCTGTTGTAGTTACGGGGCAGACAAAAGACACTGCTGATTGATTGACTTGATTGATTGATTGATATGTGGGGTGTAACGTCCCAAAACCACCATATGATTATAAGAGACGCCGTAGTGGAGGGCTCCGGAAATTTCGACCACCTGGGGTTCTTTAACGTGCACCCAAATCTGAGCACACGGGCCTACAACATTTCCGCCTCCATCGGAAATGCAGCCGCCGCAGCCGGGATTCAAACCCGCCACCTGCGGGTAAGCAGCCGAGTACCTTAGCCACCAAACCACCACGGCGGCGCAAAGGTCACTGCAATTGTCGCAAAGCCCCCATTTTCGAAAACGGCGCGCTTTTATGACACAGAAATGTAACACCTGAGCCGCTTATTCGTAGTCATTTGTATCTGTGAGTACGTTTCATGCGTCATTTGTGCGTGAGAAACACGGGGCGCGTTTCAATCTGCTTGCCGTTCTGTGCGTGACCTTTCAATTTTTCTTGCTTTCGCGTTCGTTCCTTCGCGTTTAAAGGCAAAGCTGTGACTTTGTTCAAGTAGCAGGCTGTAAAGCTTAGGGAGATTCAAGTCAGAGGATTTAAAAGTGTGTGTAAAAACATAGGTGTTTTTCGTTTACTTTACAAGGGATTAGAACCAAAATTGTCATATATGACACATGAAATAAATTGTAACTTTCGACGCCTAATTTCATTATTTTAGATAAGTGCACGTCTTTTGTTATGCTTCCATTCTACGTAGTAATTTACCATACATAGTTTCAGCAGTAAAATGCTGTTTATTTCCAAAGATAGAACCGATGTTCGTGATAAACATTTAGGCATCTCTGTTTAGTATTTCGCAACAATAATTTCACGAAAAACTGTCCCTCATATTTCAATCCCCGTAATCCTGCTTTCTTCGCGGAAGTGCAGAAATTCTTAGTGAAAAAATAACCGTACCTAAAACATTTCATGCCACCTGCATAGTTTGGTTTGTTCCCCTTAATATAAAAAGCAATCACTGACAAGTCAGTATTGCATCTCTAAATGTTTTATTTGTTAATCTGAACGCGCCCGCAACGCCTGTGAGGGCCCAAAACAGTCAATGTTGGTCAACTTTGTTCGGACCCAATACAGTAAAACAGTCAACTTTGTTGGCGGATGTGTCACTTTTTAGGTACCATGAAGAAGAAAAAGGTGATGATGATGGCGCCTCAACCACGGCTCATACCCACCCAGTGGGATTACCAATGTGCGTACTTCGTTTTCACCACACAGAAGCAGGTTAGCCGCAGCAGTTTATAAGGAGCACTGAAGTCGTCGTAGCTGTATTATTGTAGCACTAGTCTTTCAAAAAAATTGTGTTTGTGATATGACAATTGAGCCAACATTAGCAGTTCATCTATTCTTGAGAAAAGGCTACAGAATATTGCAACTCGCAATTGTCGTTCATCGCGAGTTTTGTTTCAGACTGTAAATGTCTTGCATTGTATTTATTCCTGTGTTGAAAGAAGGGCAATTTGCATACATATGCTTGGTACCTCTACCTAATCGACAGCTTCACAAAAAATAAAAACCTTAAACAAATCTAAACGAATACATTTCTTTTTAAATGCGATGCATTTCTTACCGAACTTTGGTGAATTTGAGCGTATCTATCTATCTATCTATCTATCTATCTATCTATCTATCTATCTATCTATCTATCTATCTAGCGCCTAAGGCTTTTATCTCTCCTGGCCGGTTAGATAACGGTATTGATAGAAAACTTGATATGGCATAACACGACTGTATGAAGAGCATATTTGACTAGTTATAACATGAAAATCATGACATGTATGTCATGAATGGCAAGATTTACAATTCTCAGCTCGGCTTACACATCTCTTTTGCTCAGGAAATGTCGCAGGTGCCACGCCGCCTGCGTGGTTTTCTGTTTACAGAGCTCTCTGAACCTAACCGAGTTAAAATTGTTTGGAAGGGAAGGTTTGTCGGATCCCATCATGAACGCTGTCCCACTCGTAGCGATAGAACATTCATTAAAAGAGACATGGGAACGTTCGTATGGAGAGCGTTGCTCGGCAAAAAAACAGTAACAAAATCAAAAGGACCTCGACAATCAGTTGGGCAAGAAAAAATGCAGACGATGTTGAAGACAACGCGAGTGCGAATTGGACAAACGCGTGGGCGACGATCAACTGGATTGGAGCAGAGTGACCTGACGCATGAAAGTAGGAATAAAAAAAAGAAACTCTGAGAATATTCGCAAAAGAGAACAAATGTGATTTCAGGTCAACAAAAGGGTGCCTGCAAGTGACGTGACACGTGGGCATTATTTGTCGTGAAAGGCAAGCAGGCGCCGCTTTCGATTTTCTTTCTTTAAAATGATCAGAAAACGAATACAAAACATTTGTATTTGCCTGGACTGTTGCCTTTACAGTTTGTCCTCATCAGCGCCGCATGTGTGAGCTGGACTCATGATTCTGTGTTGGAGAATGCCCAAAACTCGATCACTCTCCTCAGCTCAAGAGCTCGCGGTGAAGCATTCGTGGCCAAGACATGCCTATTCAAGCCAACGACCAGCATTTACAGCAGCAGTGATGTTCTTTGTGTTTCTTTCATTCTATGTGGATTCCTGGCTTTCTCTATTGTGTGAACGTTACGATGAACTGGAACGAAATGTTTATGGACAATTGTCTAGAAGTTTAGGAAAGATGAAATATTTAAGCATTTATTTTTTTCTGAACTAAAAACTTTTTTCTAAACTATTTTTTTTCTTCGGAAAGCCGCACTGAGGAACCTTCAAAAAAACTCTCAAAATGAATATTCCTTCCGTATATGAGCATTATAAAGGAGGTCGCTATGAAAAAAAAAAACGGCGTGAAGACGTTGCTGTGCATCAAAACACACTTTCTTGTCGCCTCTTTGGTAAACGTACCTATCGTGGACGCAATTGAGGATTCCTTTCTGAACATGTTTCTTGGTACGTATTACCATGCAGGCTGCCGGCAATCACTCTATCACCAGCGAAGAAACGGCATACGCACAGGCATATAGGAGTTCGCGCGTTTGTAGTTTCGCGAATTCAGACCAAGTCTAGTGAACACAGAACCAGACAAGTTGGTGGTGCGTGGGTGGCGCTGCTTTTTCTTAGGAGTCACTACATATAAGGTCCTTTCTGTTTCAGATACCGCAAAACGTTTCAATAAATTACAGTCGCTCGACGAACGGGCTGAATATCTGCCAGCGTTTAACAAAAACAAAACACTTCTCGTATAGTATGTACAAAACCCTAAGTTTAATTGCTTTTTTCTATTTGGTATTCACTCGGCAATCTATTGAGCCTCGTTCGCTTGTGTCTTAATTAAAACCCTTCTCTGGTGGTAAAAAGCACGTGTCTGCCGACCTGACTAAGATAAAAAAACGACTATCATTGAGTAGAATCTCTGCAAAGCGATAAAATTAGTAGAAAACAGAAGAAAACGACAAAGTTTAAAGACATGAACAGCACACGCTGTTCCTGCTCCGGAGTTGTTTCAAGCGTAGCACATAATTTCCGCTCGAAGGCTTCCACTATCTCGAAAAAACATCGCCGTGTTCTGAACCCCCTTGCTTCAGTGCTTTCTGCGCCTGCGGTTTTCCGATACGCCTCAGGGGGGCGCTTCGTCAGTTTCATTCGTTTATTGTTGCTGCTTTCTTGCTCTCTTTCATCGAGGGACAGCTGTCACGTGGTGATGTGTTAATCTCTCAAGGGTTTCAAAGAACACTGCCACACAAAAAGCAGCTTTGTCTTTAAATAAATTGAAAAGTTTGCTGAAAAGCTTCCTATAAGAAGCAGTGGGAGGGAAAAAAGACCTTCATAGTCCAATGTGGGCAAGATGGACGAATTTCATTGCGGAGACCTAACCAACAGCCTCATGTGGGCAGATGTGAAAGAAATGTTCATTAATTAGGTTACCATATACTTTGTTGCATAAGTGCCGAAAGGCGTCAAACTCGCATAACTGCCCAGGCTGCTTGCACGCAAGTGCCTGTTTAATGCGTTGTCGTATTGACAGCCCCGCAGTGGTGGCCCGCGGGTTTCGGGTTCGAATCCCAGCTGCGGCGGCTGCATTTCTAATGGAGGCGAAAATGCTGTAGGCCCGTGCGCTCAGATTTGGGTGCGCGTTAAAAAAACACAAGGTGGTAAAAAATTTCCGGAGTTCTCCACTACGGCGTCTCTCATATTCATATGGTGGCTTCGAGACGTTAAACCTTCAACGCACTCCTTCTTACACCACAGTATATGTCCCACCACATAAATTATCGCCATGAAGTCGGTGTTCCACTTAAAAGAAAAAAGTGCCGCCATATCCACGAAGTGAATGATGATGAGTGGGCGAAGCTCCGGAGGTAAACCTGGTAAACCATGAATCCTCTGTACATTTTGCCCACTCGATTTTATTACATCGCCCCCCCCCTAGCGTACGTCGCCGCACTAAATCGAACAATTGCCTTCAACCAATGACACGCGCCATATGTGACATCATTCCTATTTTATAAGATCTCGCGTCTTTTATCAACTACAAGTACCGCTTTCTAGTTTATAACATCTTGCATCTTTTCATCATCAGCTACAAGTACCACCATCTAGTAAACACTACAAGAACTAAACGAGAGGTGGCTACATACAGGAGATGGTACCGCCATCTAGTGAACACTGCAAGAACTAAACTAGAGGTGGCTACATACAGGGGACGGTACCGCCATCTAGTGAACACTGCAAGAACTAAACTAGAGGTGGCTACATACAGCCTACAGGGGACGCACAGCCCACGCCCTAAGGAGCTTCGCCCCTAAAAAAAACTAAAGCATTCTGCCAATTGTTTTCACAACGCACCGCGATCGAGTGGAACTAACTTTCATCTGAAATCACATCAATCACTGACAATAAACGTGTTCGAGAAGCACGAACCATTCTTATTTAAATATATAAGCCCGTTTCCCTTCACTGGTATTATTACTCATTCTGTTCGTTTGACTGGTATATATATGTGTGTGAATTTTTCCCACCACCCGCTTTGTTGCCTTTGGACTTGACGGGTAAAATGAAAGAATAAATAAATAAATAAATGTCAATCAATCAATCGTAATGAGAAACTTCAGTGCAACTCAATTTGACATCAATCGAAAAATATTTCCAAGCATATAGGGGCTTCCAACCCAGTATAGTAATATAATTGTTAGCTTGCCGTAGGTGAGGTTCCAGAAGTATCTAGAGGACCTAGAGTTTTTTATCATGCAATAAATAGAAGTAATTGGTGTTTTGTTTTTCATTTCACGCACGTTTACAAATGTCGTCACTGTAGCGACAATCGAACCTGAGTCACTCTGCATAGCAGTGCTACACATCAGTCGCGAAGCTGTCCCGGTGGGTTAGCTTGATTTCTGTTTCGGTCGATTTTCTACGCGGATAAGAAGTTAATATGAAGTTTCATCTGATCTTACAATGAACGACATTAACCACTTGCGCAGTGTTTGCATTTGTATCTCGGGAAATGTGATTTACGGCTTTAGAGACTGATCACTTACACACAAAGAACCTGCATCAAAGTGCAGTTAAATAAAAACAAAATTAGAAATGCCCAAGCAAAACAAACACTGCTTGTCGTTCTTATAATAATTTACATGCTCGAATATTCAGAAAGAAAACAATAACCCTTGTATCTAATGTATTATTATCTGGACCCACAACCGCGGTGTAGGCCCGCGTTCTTAAATTTGGGTGCACGTTAAAGAACCCCTTGTGGTCAAAATTTCTAAAGCCCTCCGCTACAGCGTCTTTCAAAATCATATGGTGGTTTTGGGATGTAAAGCTTTTCATATAAGTGGATCAATAAACCCGGAACTCAATTATTGCTAAACTCTTTGTATGAACCGCAAATGTTTTTGGTTGTACAAGTGTCTTGCTCCACGGAATCACAGTACGCGTGTGTGTGCCCATTCGCTCCTTTCTTAGGCATACTAGGAAGAGACCTGCCGTACGAGTTACAGATTCACTTCTCTAAACCTAGCCGCTTGGGGCGCTGAATCCCTCCACGGAGTCGGTGGAATCGACAAAGCACTTGTAGCCCAGACATGTCCTTGTAGCCAGACACAAATACGGCTTCCCACAAATGGCGCACGACAGAACGGACGGTTCCAAGCAGTGTCGATGTCACTCCAGCAACCGACAATCGATAGCATGGAATTTGCACTTACGCAACTCTCGAAGCGTGGGGCCACTCGGGTACGGTGAAACTGCGCTGATGTTGAAGAAGCTGCCAGCTACACCGCGTAGAATGGCTGGCATAGTGAACCACATTCTCAATTTTCGAGCACGCAAAGTGCCTGGAGAAATTTTAGGACACCGTTATCCTCTTCTAGACAGCACTGCTTCTATGATCAGCCTCTGCGAAATACGTCTGCTACTTACAACGGTGTTTTTCTCGCAAAACTTTGATAACGCTCGTCATTCGATCTGTGCAATGCAATGTCTCTTATGTTTATTTTCTATCTTTCAGAGACAATACATACTTCTCAATGACAAGTTTTGTACTTTTATCTAGATTGATATAGTGAAAATAAGCTGTTACCTAGCAATTCTGACAAAAGTAAACATACCTTGCTTCTTCTGAACCAACTAAATTTTTGCCGCTACACTAACTCACCAGACATTGATTTAGTAAAGATACCTTGCACGAGACATCGACGAGACGGTAATCAACAACGATTTGCCTATATTTACGTTTTGTTTGGTATTTCGACACTTCTTGAGCTTGCCCAGATAATGTATATATTTTCTAACACTTTTCTGCGACACTTTTAAGTGCATTTGCATCTCAGCTGAGTTTCCTCAAGGCCTATTTCTTACTCACCCTTCGCCTTTCTTCTCCACAAAAATTGATGATGAGGCTATGCGTAGTGTTTTTGAGGAGCAAATAAGCCTTCATCAACAAACTGCAAAGGTGGCCTACATTCACGTCGACAGCGCAGTCTTTCATCCAGATTCACGAGAGGAGATCAGCTTTAATAAAGTCTGTGGTGCCAATAGTATATGCTCGATTTGACCCAAGCGTAGAGCAATGCGAGGTGTGCAGCGTCGAAAATCCGCCAAGCCCAAACATCACGTTCAGTGAAGCTTGCCTAAGAACAGTGTGAATCTCTTAGCTCTCGAAGCGAAGAGTGTCAAAGTCGTTGAAGGGAAATAATCTGCCATCACTCAGAAAGCAAGCTCATATACAACAAAAGAAGAACGGGGATGATCATCAAAAGCGTAGCGGTGAAGAACTTATGTAAATGAAGATAATTTTCTTTGCGTCTCAAATATTCTGATGAGCCACCTAACAACCTAATTTTTCATGAAATAGAGAGAAAAAATTGCGATTTGCATAGCTCCTTGCAATAAAAGGGAAATATTGCATTAGAGAGTATGATATGACGGGTATTTGAGGAAAGCTCGGACAAGAGCGCTGAATGTGAGAATAATGGTGGTGACAGTTCAAAGAGCCAAATATTTTAGGCAAAATGGCAGCAATCAAGCCGTCTTCTGAAACAATAAACAAGAAGTATTGAGAAATGGGAGAAGAAACGACGCAAATTCCGTTGAGGAGAAGGGAGATAACTGTTGTTTTCGCTATCGAACCATTAATTTCAACGTCAGAGAGCATGCAGAGCTTGACAGGGCGTCCCTCTCTTGGAGAAAAATGGCGATAAAATATCGGCCTTTGTTTCTTCGCTCTTCAAAACCATTTGCGATGAAAAACGTTTCGAGGTTTGTTAGTGGCAACTGAGTGGTTTCTTTTTAGGTCCTATACTATGATCCGGTAATCTCAGAGGCTTGTTCCTTCTTTTTGGGAAGACCTCAGTTAAAACAATGACAACACTTGCTCTAAAGAAAGTTGGGAAAAGCTGTGGATATCAATGAATTCGTAAGTTTTAGGTGGCTTCTTTTAGTCAACGCTTTGTTGTTTTACTGTCTGCTGTGTTTTATTTTGTCACTCGGCATAAGTACTTCTATACGAAGCGCTCTAGGTATTCACATGCTTATGCTCAATTTCTCTGCATATTGTGTGTTTTGGACATCGCGAAAACTTTCACTATGTGTCTGTATTTGTACTGCTGTTTTTCTCGTTGCTAGGCGGCAGCCTCGAGACAACTAAAGAGAGAGACACATATTCAAACCCGACAATCTTTCATCTCTGCGCTACGCAAAGGTTCTCTCCACTACGACTGACAAACTTACAGAGTGACTCTGCACCGTGCGTTGGGAGCACGCCATTACCGAACCTCAGGAGTCTCCTACGAACAGGGTAGGCGCGGCAGTCTCAAACAGCTGGTTGCGACGGGAGGTTCCTCTGCTTAGCCACCACCTCGCAGAATAACTGCGCTGGGGGCCTTCCGACACACTGAGACCACCGGCCGTCTTCTATAGGATGCAGTAATAGTGGCTTCACCCCACACAGTTATGCCAGGCATCAGCGATAAAGTTTTCACTAAATTTTTACTAGTAATCGCGCCAGTGTTAGACAGCGCCAGTGGTGGCAGGCGTGGTGGATGTCGAACACTTGTTCTGTCAGGTGGCGTTACATCACTTGAACGGTGATGAAGAAGACATTTATGGGGTGCATCAATTCAACAATGCTGTCGGGTTGAGTTCCTTGCTGTGGAGTAAACGAAGAAAGAGAAACAGTTCGAAGGGCCATTTGACCAATTTAAGGGCACTGACGTGCGCCAGCATACAAACCCGAGTTTAATTATAAACTGGCACATACTACAAGAAATCCAGCATGCCAATTTTACTCCTCTAATGTGACACAGCTGTTTTCATAGGGCGAAGGCTCTATATCGGGCCATGGTGGCAAGGTTGTCTTCGAGTGAATTTAGTGAGGATCTAGAATTCAAGTGTAAGGTAGCCAAGGCAGCTTTGCGAGTTATTGCAACCAAAGCCAAATATAAAAAAATCAATATTAGGAGGGCTGCTTTCGTTATTTGCAACAAGTGTGACGACTTTGAATAGACACGTCCATAAAAAGAAGGACATGCACAGTTTCAGTCTAATTCAGTCTTCAAGCCAAGTACAAATCGCAAAGAAATTAATCACAAATAATGATTCAGTGCCGTGTATCTGGTTTATTTATATAGATATACTTTTTCCTATAGTCATAGTTGTATTGTAACATTCAAGGCAACAAATATGCGCCAACATTGAACAATAAATGATTTGTTATTTTGATATTGCAGATGAACTTGGTTAGTAGTGTTTTCACAATACAAGTGCAAGTACAGATAGTGAAATCTGGTTGAATGTGAATAGCCGTGCTTCATGCTATTGCTGGTGTCCCTTTTTTTGTCGAGTTGACACTACAACATGCACTGCACATTGAAATGAGAAACTTACAAGCAGTATCCGCATATGTGGTGTGTAGCGTGGGCAGGGTTGTAAGTGAGTCTTTCTCAGAGATGTATACGCAACTTCGCCACTACGTATTTGCAGGCATGGTGCATAACGCCTTAAATTCCTTTTTTCTGCACCAATTGGCTATGTGGGCAAGAACATCAGTGCAACTGTGGTCTTGGCATCAAAGCGCCCCTTTTTTGGAAATGATAAGAAAACATTGGCAAACTACTACAAGCTTCATGAGTTGCAACAGAATCGATACATGGGCTAGCTGGTTGGGAAGCATGGTATACCTTTGGTTTAAATGCATGAAGAAAGACACAAGGGAACAGATAACGAGCGCTTAGTTCCTCTTCCTTTGTGTCTTTCTCCATTCGCTTGAACTGTAGTTGTACCTTCCAAACTTTATGATGTGAAACAGAAGTTCAAATGTAGCGAGAAACTAGCAATTACGCAAACCTAAATTTTTCGTCACCAGGCGAGGTCGCAAAATAGTAAACTTGGCGCAAGGCAGCCACCAACGGCAACTAATCTTAGGCGGCGAGAATTTTATGAGCTGAAAGTTAAAGAAAACAAAACAAAAAAGCGTTCATGGCATTAGCTTTACGCTTTAACCAACAATCGCTAAATGGTTAGAAAGAACGCAGAGACTCACGTTGTGTCGTTTGGTCGAGAAAACGCGCGGACAAGAAATTTAGCCAGTTGCCAGACAGACTGGTTATTCTTAGTGAATTCTTATCTTTAAGAGGAGACAGAACCCTAAACACCCCAGATGCGCTTTTATTGTTTGATACCAACCAACGTGTAGTGAGCTGCGTTTCGTATGATTCATGACTTTCGTTTGGCAGCCTTTGATGTTACAAGCTTCTGAGTTTGAAAGCACTAGAAGCGTCAAGACGCCAACAAACGTGGAGGCTTTCGAAAGCTTCCGGCAATGCGTCGTATGTTATCACTACGTCTGCTTTTACATCGCAGAATACGTTGGTTTATGGAGGAAGCACAACTTTCATGTTGCGGTGTTGAAGGTAAATTGTTAAAAATGAAAGCATCGTCGCAGCATTGAAATGCTGACTGGGACGATCATCAGACAGTGAAACAAACGGGTTTCCGAGATTCGAAAAATTTCGCATTCAGTCGTGGTCATCATGCTGAGCCTTCTGGTTCATCGAGCGTTTTCCGAGGTTCCCTAGTGGCAGACAGTTTTTTTCTTCCCCCATCGTTTTGCTGTTTCCTGTATTCATGGCGAAATTACCTCTTGCTATATCACACCTCCTAGAGTTGAGCGAAACATACGTGGAGGCCAGTCCACCAGAACGAACCCAAGTGGAGCACTTATGTTCGTCACTTGCGTTTAGAGGTGGGGAAAGGCAAAACTAAATGCAAACAGCCAACCACATTCAGAGCGGAGACATCGTGGTTTTGGCGTGTTCTCCGGTGAAGTCCGCGCAGCACGTAGCCGTTGACCGAGTCCGAACGTGACAGCGCTGCCATCACAGCTCGGCGTGTCAGGAAAGCTCACTGCCGAAGTGTGTGGCATCGATTGCTTTCAGGCCAGACGGTGCCGGCACGCCGTTGGGGCCGCTCGCTGAAATATTAATATTTTCTCCTTCTCCAAAGTCAGAGTTGGGAAAAGTAAAACGAAAGTGCCTTCATGTAAGCGAAAAAAAAGAACCAATACACACACCTATAAAAGCTATGTCAAACCCGCACGTGTTCGCTCATCCAGCTAACAGCTCAAAGTTAGGCCACCTACTGCGATGCACGCTCGATGCAGGCTATCGTCATAAATTGATAAACGATCCAATAAAGAAAATACGGAGACAACGCGCCGTCACGTTATGACGTTGGATGAGATACGGGGCTCGCCGGCCTTTTTCAAGGCTCTAACGCTGATAGTTTCGCGTCTGGGAATTGTCAAGTGACTGATCATCGCGGTGGATGCGATATTTCAGCCTAATTTAATCGAACGTCAAAAAGCGGACCGCCTGAAGCTTTATGCCTAACGTGGGTATCAATTTATTTTGTCTGTAAATGATGATGAATGGTGGAGGCGCGGCACTAATATTTCCCGCATGCATTCAGCGTTTCTTGCGGTAATACACACTTCAGAGGATAGCGCGAAATGTTATTGTTTTTTTCTAATGTTCCCATGAATCGCTCCATTTTATGTGCCCTGAGCGACAAACATTCGTATAAATAAACTTCATTCGATGTATTCGATATACGTGAAAAACCGCAGTTGTACTTTCAGAAAACAAGTGCTTAATCTCGTAACACCTTCCTACATTGATTACCATGCGTAAGGCCAGATAAAAAATAATATATAGACATATATATATAGATATAATATGTGAGGTTTGAGGTCCCACAACCACCATAAATATATATAAAATAATACGTCAAGTGCTGATAACCTGACATACCAATTCAGATGCAAGACCATTCAATTAGCTATGCCCCACCCGCCGTGGATGCACAGTGCCTGCGCTGTCCCTAATCTAGGCAATAGTGCACGGCTGTGATTCAAGGTTGCCAACCGCACGGTAATTGCCTTATTTGTAGGGTACTTCCGGTATATTTCGGCCAGCGTAGGGTAGTAGGGCTGTAATGCGATTTCCTTGTTTGACGAGGGGTAATTGGAACATATCGTTCGTCACTTAACGTTGGAAATCTTAGAAGGTCAAAACGAAACACCTGAAAATTACGTTATCGAGAACGTCCTGAATCTAATTCCTTCTTCGAAGAAAAGTTAAATTGTCTTAAAGGAGCCCTGCAACACTTTTTGCGCTTCGTCGCTGAACGCTGTCGATGGGTACTCGTGGTTCCTAAGAACGCGCGAGACAAATATTATATCGCAGCACGAGGCCTTGAATTTACAAGAAGTTTGCAAAAGCAGCTGAATATCGATTCCTCTTTTCGCGACAAATAACGGTGCAAGATCAAAAATCACTCGTCACAGCTCAATGAATAATCTATTGCTTGATTGAGGATGGCGCGCCAGTTCGGTACAGGGGCTGTCGAAGGAGGCCGCGACTTGTCCATGCGTGCGCGCACAATTGCATCGAAAAGGCGCGAAATTGAAGGAAAAAAAGAAATAAAACTCTCAAGGTCACGAAGTGCACGTTAAATACATTCTTCCTTGGGGCAGTTCTCGCTGTTTAGCTTCCAGAGTTTTCGTTTAGACGAGAGAAGAAAAAATGCAATAGAAGTGGGGGACGCATCTTAGCTCGTACTGCACGGATTGTAAAAATTTATTGGTGGTGAACTTGTAAGGCAATCCTTTAGTAAATCCACTTCATGGTTACTTGGAAAAGACTGGAGGGTACCAGCACATAGCGAAGCCAAAAATAATACGTCACACATCCTTGCGCTAGCATTGTTTCTGAGATGCTAAGCAGCTTTTTGACTAGCCTGTTAGGCGCTGTCCGTCCGTGTCTCCATGTCAACGCGCCGCAGTTGTTGGAACGATGCCAAGTATGTCAAGTCGCAGCTGCGTGTGAGGTCACTCTCTCCCTCACATGCAGCAGCTGCCGGCTCCTCCCAACACACCTAGGTTGTGGTGCTCCTGCAACTTCTCGCAACAAACTGCTATTTCACTTCACCATCTCCACCTTCCGCAACGGTTGACCGCACGTGGAGTGTGAACACTCTTTCGGCTTATTTCTCTGCGATGAAACTTACACGAAACCCAACCCGCCTCCCATGTCTGTTGCGTTTCAAACAAGCGTTACTCGACTGAAGGCTACACCGAGTTTGGCTTCAAACCGTTCTTCCAGCACATGCGTCGGCGCCCATTTCAGTGGTTTCAACGGCGTGCGCACAGCTGCTGCATCGCTTCCCTTCACGCTTCCTTTCGGGGAGATGGTCCATAATATTTCTCTAGTGGATGGTTATCATAGTAAAGCGTTCGATGCCTCATCAAACAGCCAACGCAAGTGTGGCCAAAGTACATAATGACATAGCGACGCCGCCTCATTTCCTCATAGTGACGCCACATATTGCCAGAGTTGTTTGTCACCATGAATTCATTGTGACATTGAGGCGAACGTTGGGACCCTCGTTTCTATATTTTATACTGTGTCTTAATGCTTTTTGTCAAAATAAAGCTCATTGATTCATTGACTGATGCATGGAATAGCGTCTTTTTTACAAAAGAGCTGTGACCCGTACTTAGCCTCGCTCGGAATAATGATATAGCAATAATAAGCTATTATTGTTAATAATATTCTTGATAATAATATCCTATTACTATCACAGTAATATAGTATTAATATTATGAGTGTTATATTATTATTATTATATTATTATTATTATTATTATTATTAGTAGTAGTAGTAGTGGTAGTAGTAGTAGTCTTTCAAAGTTGAAATACTTTATCTTCTGAGAAAACATCCTCATAAATTCACAGCCCACTTTTCCGTGTTTCATTGAAATTAACGTTAGTGTTCCTGCATTCTGTCTACTTTTTCGCCACAAATCCTGTAGTAACTAGCAACATTTTTTTTCTAACGCCTAATTGTTTACCTTTTTAGTGTTGTTTCTAAAGGCCAAGGCCCAGTTACACTCTCTACAATGTTTCTACATTCAATTATCACATGTTTGAAACATTCATTCAGAACATGTATTCATTTGATCAGATTTTCTTTCCCTCTAAAGTCATGCACCGTAAAGAAGAGATTCTCATTTTCTTCACCTTATCTCAATTTGTAACCGTCGCGCTCTCAGACATTCTGGCCCCTCAATCACAAAATGTGACCTTGTTTATTCCGTCTTTACCCTTACCGTAGTTACACAGACGCTTTTTTTTCTCAGGCTCACATTCACACAAGACTCTGAAGAAGCTTTTTGTTTCTTTTTTACCTATGACGTTTTGCTTAAATTTCTCTGTAACCATGTCCTTTACACTGCCAGTCGTAGAGTTTGGTCATGAGGCTCCTAACTTTGCATTAGCATTGAGCCGATGCTCTTCCCGTACATATACAGAACGCTTTTCTCTCCAACCTGCTGTCTTTTAAGTACCTTATAATGATGTTCGTAACTAAATTTCTAACCAGGCAACCAGGTCCTGCATTTCCATACGTCTGCACGTCGTACAGTGTATATTCTGTACAGATGGGTCTCCGGTGTTATTTTTGAGATATTTTTTAGTAGGCTGCTCTTAGCACCCAACATATGTGATTGTGAATCTTTTACTATGTGTACATGTGTTTGAAGGCTGTAAAGCAGGGTAATTTTTACTTCGGCGCAGGGCATATCTTGAAAATTGGTTGGTAATATTGATGTAAATTTCTGCTGCTGCAGCCGCATTTCGATGAATGGTGAAGTGAAGATTAGCACGATTTGCTGAAATTGGGTTTCTGGTCTGAGCCAGGTGGTATGTGGACTCCTAAATGTACGCGAAGTGCACAGTGATGCCAAGAGTGAAAAACATAATGGTATTTCTATCTTATGTTATTTGGTTGTTTTACGTATAGGGTAAAGACATAGGTATGGCTCTACGCATGGATTAAGATGAAACGTTACGATAATAGATGCCCATTAAAAGAGATCCTAGGTGACCCATGTAAATATATTGTCCCTTAATGCCACGATTCTTATTCATAATGCGGTTTTGGTACAGTACACGTTACAGTGAGCTTTCGCCTGTCACCCTGTTTTATAAGCTGTGTACAATTATGGCACAACATCGAAATAATCAGGGAAACATATCCACTATGAGTCGCAGAAAGCATTTCCAGACAGGTGGGTGAATGATTAACATTGGTGTCATGTCACCTATACGGTTGAGGCTGCATAGCGTATAAGTGCCACGGTGCATGAATAAACGATCATTGATAAACTGTTATTGGGTCACAATGTCGACGTTCATGCATGATTGACGTGTGGAGGCTGAGGGTGTCGTGTAACCGGACTGGTTGTTGCCACGGCAAATGTCTAAAAAGACACCATCCCAATTCGCTTTATTAGGTTCGTTCGCATGTGCAGCTTACATGTAGGTGGCTGCGGGGTCTATACCGACACATAGGGTGTTTGGCTGCTAAGTCAACAAAAGTCATATGAAGGATGTTTTTTTACGTACTTCCAATCAACTGTGAACTGTGAATCAATTCAACTGTGAACCAACTGTATCACGGATTGATCTCCAAGCTGTTGGAGTAGATTTCACTACACCTAACCAATCAGGATAAATTGACCGTGCCAGATTTGTTTTTATTTCTATGCACCCAGAAATTCAATACGCTAAGCCACTTCCTGCTTCGTTTGGCTAATTAACGCAACCTACTTTATGACGGCATCTTGTCGCTTCATGATGTAAGGAAATAAGAAAAGCGCACGGAAGAAGTTTTAACCAAATTATTTTCGTTTATTCTCGTTGTAACTGTACCATCAGCGTCAAATGAAATCAGAACAGTGACAAGCCTTCCTGATGATGTTGCACTTATTAACTTTGCACACACGCATATATGTGCAAAGTTGCCCAACAGGATGGGCGCCTGTCAATCATGAAAACTAGATGGCGTGCACTATACTATCGCGGAGGCTTTCCGCTTCTCGGGTATCGTTTGACGCCCATAGTACATAGAAGAGAGCTTGGAAACTGTACTGAATAAAACACCTTCACCGTCGATGCACTTCAAACTCTGTCAGGGCACCCAAAATAATAAAATATGCTGACTGTAGCTAAAGGTACTAGGCACGAATATTCTGACTTGACAGATGGAACCGCTGAAAGTGCTGACTGCATGAACTGCGGCCGCGAGAAAACCATTGAAAATGTTAAGCGTCATTCTTCTCGCTCTATCTTACCGAGACAGCGTTGGCGCGCCTGGACGAGCAGCTATTTTGTAAGCACTTAATCTAGAAGTGTCCGCTGATGCGGTCTTCACACCGCAACGCAACAAAGACTGGACAGTTTTCCGCACAAGCAGCATCAAGGAACTGCTCTAACCTCTCGCGTTTCTTTATCTATTTGTTTGTTCGTCTACCTATTTTTGTTATCCTGAGCCTTTCGCTCTCAATCGGCTTTTTTTCATTCACTTATAAAGGTTCGATGAATCACTATGGAGAATAAAATCATGAGTGAGAGAAAACACACTTGGTGCTGAGCGCTTTCTTTGCACTCTTGCACAGTAGCCTCTTTTGCCTCTTAAATGTTGAATCGCAGCCAATTGTATAACCATTTGTTGCAATTTTTTAAACATATTTTTTTATTTCTTACGCTACATCACTCTACTTCCCTTTGTCCTCTAGCGATATCACTTGAAGGAATACAAATAAACAGAACTATATCTGCACAAATATAGAAAATGTGTGAAAAAAGAACTAGTGCCCTCTATGCGAAACGGTGTGACTTATTTTATTATTATTTATTTCTTCACTTAGTTTGTTAGGTAGCCAGTAAGTAGGTAATTAAATAATTGTTGTTGTAATTTGTCAAATATTTGCATTTTTGATTTAGTGTATCAACAGTGTCACCAACAAAGATTGCACTTCAGGCAAATGTCTATTTTGTGCCCTACGCTCATATCACGCCGCTTTCACATGTGATCATGAATTATAGAATAACAAGGGCTTTTATGGCGTTTCTGAAACACCTATGTTTCAGAGTTTCCTGTTTTCAAAACAAGGGTATATAGAAACATTTATTAACCTCAAGTGTTGCTTCTTTGTGCAAAGGTCATTATTTATGTTACCACGTAACATGGACTATTTGGAGCTCAATAGCGTGCAATGTTGTCCGCTAGTTGAATCAACTGCTGAAAGACAACCGTTAAAAACTCAGGAATCTGACGCGAAAGTGCAGAGCAAAATGGGAAAGAAGTGACGTGCACGCAGCTTTTGCTTAGTTTGTCATTTATGCCACGCCAGAAACTGGTTGGTGTGAAACTAGTAAGAAGAAAAATAGTAAGAAGGCGGAGAATGTTATAATAAATAAAAAAAATAAAAGAATTGCGAACCCCGCCACTGTCAGCAGCAAAGTGCAACACATCAGCAGTTGTTCACAAGGGGAGAGAGAAGAAGTGAATTGAAAAAATAGAGCAAAATAATGTTTAGAGGAAAGTAAAAGATTGGAGACGGTTAGAGAAGCCCGTAGAGGGGGCTACTATCAGCGAGCGGTCGTCGAAGAAAGGATATCACGGACTAGTCAACCATCAGCCACAAAATCCATCAGGGCCCCCATACTTATATGCGTTTGTGGTGTCCAGACGTCTTTCTTTTGGCCGTGTTGGCACACCCCACCTCTTCTATAATTAAAAAAAAAATCTCCTTCTGATGCTTTACTGCTGTGGATGTCTCCTCATGCTCTGCCCGTCTCAGTCATGCCGAATAAAAAGACACACGGGAGTGTGTTGAATCGATAGTAGACACTCATTTGTCTCATTATGCTACAGAGTAGGTGGAGAGACGTGGTTCAGCAAGGCGTGCGTGACAAACGACAATTGCTCGGTTACGCTTAGGTGGTGATACTAGAGGACCGCTTGAAACAACAACATTATTATTTTTGTTTTCCTGTCGTAAATAAAGGTAGCACGCGTCTTTCTTTGAAATCATCCGCACTAGGCACAAATTTGTTTGCGCCAGTATTCACGATACTATAAATTTGAAACGTCGATTTGCTTACCTGTTTCGGGAGACTAAAGAGAGCATTTTATTCACTCGAAATCTAGCCTCCAGTACACAAAATCTGTTGTCTTTTTGTGTGCTACGTATTGTTTAACGCGTTTTTTGTATACATAAATATTTCGGAATTGTATCAAGAACAAACTTTGCGGTACAGTGTTTGCTACACAACCGCTTAATTTCTCGAGACGTTTTTGAAGTCAACGAAAACGGTTGTGTCATCCTGAAAGTGCCTTTAACAGTGGTCGTGTATTTCCGCAATCTATTTTGATTGCGTTGGAAGGCCAGTCACCTCGCGCTTTGTGGCACGCTATAAAACAATTGGCGTCTCAGTGCTGGCAACTGCTCTTGACTGGCCTCAATGAAAGAACACGTTCTCGTTCCTTTTGAGTCTTTTTATGTCTTCAGAGTTATGTTTCACGAGTGCGACATCCTGAGAGGGGAGAATGCACAGACGTTCTTGAATACAAATTTTAGTTCAGTGGGCTGATTTATATTTTGTGGGACCTGTATGAATTAGCGCCAAATTTGCCACAAACTGCATATGGCATACATTGGATGAGCCACTACAAGTGATCAGCAATGAATCACATGAATGCGCTTCTTTGTTTATGTGTTTTTGGCCTGTCGAACTGCGCACGTAACCACTCAGGTACCCTAAACGCTTTTTAAAGTCTATGAGTTATAACTACGCCATTGCTTGCTAAGCCATTACTAAAACTGTACAAAGAAAAAACGGTACAAAAAGTTACAAAGGTGAAGCGCAAGAAAGTGTAAAAATAAAAAAAAATAAAAGGCAATAACTGCTAACAGCATAAAAAAGTCTAAATGTTTCAGCTTATTAGACAGTGACGGTTACATGACCTGATTCATACATGACCTGACATGACCTGACATACATGACCTGACATGTATGTCCATCATATATTCACGATACCATTTTTATCACAACCGTTTTAAGAGTATATATTAAAGTACACAAAAGGTTAGAATACGTTTAGTTGCTTGAATAAAATTACAAACTAATTCTAATACATTTGTGTGGTATTGTACCAAGATAGAGTCACCGGAATCGGGAACATTTTCTGCAGATAAAGTCAAACCTACTAGCAGAAATAGATTACCAAAAAGTCTTTACTTAATAGTAGATATTTACGACATGATACAAAGTAATGTTCACGAGCTTCTGTTTTTTCGCAAAATAGGCTCAGAGGTGAATTCGCCAGACCAGCTCTGTGGAAGTAAAACTTGAAGGAGTGGTCACAGCATGGTAACTTGGCCAATTTAACTTCACAATTTCTAGATTGACTCCACTGAGATTTACAAGAATATCTGAAGTGCTGATCGACTGTCCATTTGGGGATGCTTTCCATCAAAGCTAGAAAATTTCTTGTTTTTTATATCTGACTGATGCTCCATATTCTATTTCTGGGAGTCCCTTATCTATTGGTTGACCAAGCGAAGCTCAAACTAGTAAATTAACCAATTCATTTAACCACATTACACCGTGAACTAGGACGCACAACACACAAGCGTCATCATCTTCACCGTGGTGTAAGAAAAGTGTACTAATTTTTTGCATTGTGGTTTTCACAGAGAATTGATTAATATGTATGGTTTAACGTCCAAAAACCACCATATGATTATGAGACGCGGTAGTGGAGAGATCCGGAAATTTAGACCACCTGGGGTTTCCTAACGTGCACTCAAATCTTAGTACACAGGCCTATATCTTTTCCGCTTCCATCGGAAACGGAGCCACCACAAACGGGATTCGATCCCTGTGACCTGCGGGTCAGCTGCCAAATACTTTAACCGCTAGACTACTGCGGTGGGTGAGGTTTTGACAGAGCTGGTGCCGATGTGACCTGGTACAAAACAAATGAATAAAATATTCACTGTTCCCCCTTCTTTCACAATCGCAAACTTTAGGATAAAATAAAGATGATTAATCAAAAGCTAACGTTTTACAGCAAATATTCTGCCGATCTGTTCTTCTTGGCATGCTTCCCTCTGTATAATTGGCGGGAAGTTGTGACTAACAGCTTTTTGGAACACTCATACAAAGACTTTCTCTACTTATTTTACACATGAGCGTCGTTCTCTCTGTGTGTCTTGCAGCCTGGTTGGCCACATGGCCTTGCGCACACGCGAAGCCACCGTCCATGGGAGACGTAGTCTCTACGCCATCCCTCCATGGTCCTCGATTCACCTTAGAGCCACCTCATCGGTTAGAGTTTTCCAACGCCAGCGGCGGAGAGCTCCGTTGCGAAGCACAGGGCGAGCCATCTCCATTGCTCGTGTGGGCAACGGCCGACTCCGTTCCCGTCACAGTTGTTCCTGGCATCCGCGTCTTGGCCGAGGACGGCGCCCTGGTGTTCCCTCCTTTTCCAGCAGAATCCTACAGACAAGACGTGCACGCAGCATCTTACCACTGCATAGCGTCCAATGAAATCGGCACGGTGGCAAGCACAGACGTCCACGTGAGCGCTGGTGAGTGAGCCGATTCCTCGGGAATTCTGAAGTGGAGTTAATGTAAGCTCGCGAGGTTTCTCTTGCCGTCATGCATATTTTTTGGCCCCGTTGTAGTAGCCACATATCTGCGTACTACGCTGCAAAGTCTCTGAAAGGCGAGACTTCGGCTGGAGCTTGTGCAGAACCCAGGGCAACTGCTAGGTGTCAACACAGTATTGTCGGCAGTAGGCTTTTTCACGCAGTGTGTCGTATTTTCAAGCGCAGCTTCAAAACGCAATGGACCGAATCCCCAAAGATTTCTTTTGTGTGCGCATTTTATAAGCCTAGAGTTCTCTCATCTTGAGGTAATACGATTGCCATGGCAGGAACCTAATTTACTCTGTACTATTGAGGGCAAGCAGAACATGCGATAGCGAATAAAACGACAAGAAAAGAAAGAAGTGTGTGCCCATAATAGCAAGGTGGCACGCAAAGCGGCTAGCGGCGAGAGAATACGATGACAGCCAATGAATTTTCGCATCTCAGTTTCAGTTGCGCGGGCATCTGCTACAGCGCTTACGCGATGCCGCGTTAAATAAGACGTCGGGGCGTCCTGCGGAAAGCCAAGCGCTCGCGTTTCATCAATGACCGTCGCAAAAGTAATTGCTCGTTCACCTCAAACAATAATTCATGTGCTACCTCGCCAAGTGCATGTGAATAACACTCAAGCCGCACCGCATCAATGAAAACGCGCAAAAAATGATGCATGCAGCGTTTGAAGAAGTGCACCAAATGTCTTCTCCAGTTTACCGCTACTAGTTAACTGTATACATTTTAATGAAGCTGCGCTGCTATTCAACTAATCCGGTGTATTTGAGGACTGTATAGTGGAGACCGCAAGGATGTTTTGTAGCTGGACGTATAAAAGATCGCCTTTCTTACAATATTCTTAGTATAAGGTGCAAAAGCGGCTTTTTTGCCTGCAGGAAAATTCTGCAGAAATATAGAACAGCAGTAATAGAATGGCATCGTTAGCCCAACGTCACAGGTTGATGCACCACAGAATTTTGACAAAGCTGGAATTCAAGAACATGCATGCGCTTACATTTGTATATGTGACTACATACGTAAAACGAGAGGTAATAATCGGGAGGTGTTTAGGTGCTAATTATTATCAGAAAACAAGAACAAGGTGCACTTATTTCGTTTCGTGGGGTTTGCGTGAGCAAACATAAAACAAAGAACGTTGGCGAGTCTCAGTGTCAAGTGGCTTTAGTGCACGTGCAAAACAAACAAAATAAAAAAAATAGAGAGACGGCAATAAAGCGTCTTTCGTTTCACTTTCGCGAAATACTCAAGTCCAAATAATCGAGAAAATCATAAAGACAATCCCCAGGTGCAGCAGGTGTCATGGAAGCTTACGCAAAGTAGCGTCGCATGCTTGGAGAGCATAGAAAATCGATGTACCCATTTATGGGAGCGACAGCCATACAGAAAGCGACATAAAGTGTGACTGTACTACAAGAATCGAAGCTATCAAAGAGAGTTGCGAGTGGATTAGAGAAAGTTTTTTTTTTAAATGACGACAATGGGAACAAACTGAGTATCGATTGAGTAGGCGTAGATGACTTAAGGCAACGTAGACGAGTTTCAGCGGTGGCTAAACTCGTCCAAGTCACCTTGAAGTGCGTGCATCAACATTTAGACCCTCCACCTGAATGTACTGCAGGTGATCATCGCTTGATGCTGGTGAATGCTGCCGCGAACACCACTAGTGACTACGACTATTGACCTTGTAAACCGCCGGTTTCTCAATGCACATGCCAGAAACACAGAACGTGATCGCGGGCTACCCTGTGTGCTACGAAGACTCTTGCCCACGCTATGGCAGCTCCCCGACAGTAGTTCATGTCATGGTGGAGTGCGTCACAAGATTAGCTGTTCGCTTTGCCGCTATCCTGCACCCCTTCCGCACTAAGCAGCTAAGGGACGATGACCTCTGCGACGGGCCCCTCGAGGTCCGCAAGGCCTTCGTTTAACGAGCCTGGTTGGCCGCCGAGATCATCATAGGGAACACGGACTTGGGTTGCCTCCCACATGCTTTTGCTGTATATATATATATATATATATATATATATATATATATATATATATATATAGCGTTATAACACGGAAAAACGAGCCCTTAGGTATACACTTCTTTCCCTTATTTCATTAAACGAGGGTCTCGTACTGGCAGACTTGCTGTCATTAGGTTGCATACGAGAGACTATTAATCAGCTGCCCGCTCATAATAAGTTCACGTGCTACGTGACGCCAAACATGCGCATAAAAGAGTGTTTTCACACTTGTCGCTTGGCTTATAGAAGGCGCTGACTGTTACTCCTACTTCTAAATTCACATATACACTGAAAAAAGTGGATGGAGGGGAGGCCGCTGTGATAGCTCAGTGGTTAGAGCATCGAACGCGTTATTCAAAGGTCGTAGGTTCGATTCCTGCTCACGGCTAGTTATTTTTTCATTCACTTTTTTTCTTATATATAAATTCCATTGGTTCTAATAACTTCCCCTGTACGTTCCTTGGCATTACTGTCTGTTAGATCTCAATATATATATATATATATATATATATATATATATATATATATATATAAGATTAGAACACTGGTCACGCGCGGAGCCGTAGTTTTCTGCCAATGCCGCCACCGCAGGTGTCTGTAACCAATATTGGATGAAAAAATAGTTTGTAAATAAAAAACACCAATTACAAAATGGTATTAAAACTCGAGTTTGCTTCGTGCCAGCCGCATACTCCACCACTTAGCAACGCCAGTTCTTGAAGCTAGTTTCTAAGCTGACCTTAGGCAGGCTTGATGCCGGGAAAGTAATCGCGGTAATATGGGTAATAAAGTGTTCTAGAACAGGCGTCACATAATGCGAATTTCGTAACGAGTGGGTCATTCAATGCTTCGACACATTAGAACACTTATTCTTGAGCACGCATTAACTGGGGCGCATACCCGCTTCAGGCAAACTTCTTCATCGTCGTCAGGCACTATAGAAATAATTGCGTAAAATTGCTATCAGGTGTGTAGCAGATACCAGGCCAGCATAGTGAATGCTATCCTATGCACAAATATTATGATTATTTATGGCATGGTGGATACAGAGCTATGTTTTTGTAGCAGTTATCCAAAGAGTGTCGAAAAAAAAACTATGAAAGGCCGCTCTTCTAGCTTTCGCTTTTACTGCTCTGAGGTTTCCCCGCAGGCCTGGCGTTTTACAGCGAAACCTGTTATGGGATCACAACTCGGGTCTGGCGCAGAACCGTATAGTTGTCTGCCGCCGCAGCTGACGTCGGTGTCCGAAACCATTGTCACGCCAAATAAAACCTAGTACCAATGAAACAGCGGGGCTCAAACCCATGTCCGCTGGGTGCCAGTCCAGTATCTACCACTAAACCGTGCCGGTGCTTAGGACTTGTTGATAAACTTGCCTTAAACAGGCTTTGTGTCGGGAATGCAATTGCGTTAATACGACTTTTAAAGCGTTTTAAAACAACTAAAGAACAACCAGCAGTCGCACAATGCGAATAGAATAATGAGTGGGCCGTCCAAAGCTCTAGCTCATTACAAAAGCTTGTTCTTGCTCTCCTATTAACTGTGGTGCATGCCCACTTCAGCCATATTTATTCATTGTTGTCAGCCACTGCACGAATAATTGGCACGAAATTACTTGCAAGTGCTTAGCTGGTACCACGCTTCTCAGAAGAATAACGAAAAGTAGCCTAGCGAATGCTGGCCTACTACCCAAAATCTTTTCAATGTTGATGTCGTAGTTGGTATTCAGCAAGTGTACATGCAGTAGTTATCCAATGAGGTCTTAGAAAAGGCTCTGAAAGGCCGCTCTTCTAGCTTTCGCTGTGACTGTGCTGCGCCTTCTGCGCAGGTCTGTTTTTTTTTTAATGTTTTCCTCCTTCTCATGGAAACGCGACACGCAGCAACAGCGACGCTCAACGGCTACAAAGTCATCGTGTGTACTGAGGAAGCGTTTAATTGCCTTGGCTGCCGACTCGAGAGAAAGACGATAGAGTGGGTATGTATGCGCAATATGGGTGTGGACGCCGCACTACCAAGGAAGCGTTTATTTATCTTTGCCATAGACTCGGGAGAGAGAGGGGGCATTCGAAAAAAAAGAAGGAGAGGATGCACCTGACCAGTGGGAATGTGGGTGCCACAGGACAGAGTGAGGGATGGACACAGCGTCCGCCATAGGCTACTACCCTTAAAAAATAAAGCGTGGCTCTACTGCAGCAAACGCCAAGGACCAGCTGAGCCAGGGGAGACGCAGCAAAGAGTCAGATTCAGGAAGCGCGGCTTCCCCAAGCTCTGCGGGGCTTTGGCGTTTGCGATAGCATTGCAACAGTTCGGTTTCTGCGCATTTTTTTCTTAAGCGAAACCCATTACCATACACTCATATCGCTCGGGAGTGCCTGAGTGGATGTTATGTTGCAGATGCAGTGAACCATTTGCCTGGAAGGGCCACTGTTGAAAATTACTAGCCAAAACAATCAGCATCTATTAGGGCACTCATGTTGGCAAAGTTGCTAAGGCGAGCGTCCTGAAAGTACCCTTTCTTCATTAACTTGCGGGTATGCATACAAGTCAAATACTTAAGTGTGTACATGAATGGGTGCCACACTGAACGCAGTTTGCAACTTTATATATCACTAACTCTGCAGAGTGTTCTTGCGAGTTTATAAACGAACTGTGTTAGTTTTTTTAAGACATTACTGAACTCTCAGCTCGAATCTTCTGCCACTTATACAAAATACACCATTCAAAAAAACCTTCATCTGACGCGCATTTTAGTTGAAATTCAATACTCACGCAAAACTTTAAGTTGGAAATAACGCTACATCTTGCATATGATGGTGTGACACAAAAATTCCATGGAAAGTGGTGCTGGAATACGTTATTATCTTATCAAGGTAGCCTCGAATTCAGGTCCTGGAAGTGAGGTACGAAAGATATTACTGGGTTTTCTTTATAATCGCTGTTGTTTATATTCATTGAATATGACGTTTCAATTTCAAATATGATGTCTTGTTTCATATAGTTGAGTAATAAAATTTGGTGTTATTTCTAGAATTTTTGAAGAAGCTCGAATAACGCCAGCAAAACGAAAAAAAACCAAAGGCGTAAAGGCAGAGCTGTTTCGGATTGTGTACCATGTAATATTTTCTTTACCTGCTTGGTATGTTATTAGAAGATAAGCCATTCATGTTAAACTACTTCCTCATACAAAATGTACTCTTTATGCTTGCTTGTTCGCAGTTGTGGACTACCACTACGAGCCAAGGGTGCAAGATGCCTTTGTGATACGCGGCAACACGGCGGTACTCAAGTGCTACGTACCTTCGTACATTCGCCATCACACGGTGGTCGACGCATGGATTCGCGATGATGGCTTCACTATCAATGCATCGGGCAACAAAGGTGCGTATGTTATCACTCCTTGCACATTGCGCAGTTCAATGAACCGCTCGGCTGCTCGTTTTGAAGTGCTACAGAATGCTCTGGTGACGCACGTCACATTCAGCTGTTCGAAATTCAGTGACTTAAATACTTTCGGCTGGTTTTTTCAGAGAACCATGATCTAGCTCGAGACACTTACTTGGTTATATGCTGAATCATGTGGTTTTGATATCATCCGTATGGGATTACACGAGTAGCATTCATATGATGTTTCTTGTGCTAAGGCAGTATGCGTCACACATAAAATGCAAGTGTTCGAAGTTAGTCTGTTTTAATAAATGTTACCTAATATTTTTTTCCTGTTTTCATCATTATAATCACAACTTTGAACATTCAGCCAAATATAAAACGGTATATTGCCTCTTCTGGTTAATAACAATATCTTTTTTAGTTTGAAGAACAGTGCACCAGATATATCAATTTTTTCTGTTTCTTTTCTAATATCCAGCACCCCTTAGAACTACAATTCACATATATTTTAACCCTTGCGGTTTGCGTAAAATACGCAGTATATGATATTATGATACAGACTCGCCAATTTGTACACTTGCAGCACAGAATAAAGCTAAACACTCTCTCCAAGAATGGTGTTAGCGAAGAAGGTTTCAAGAAATGCTTCACAGTTATTTTGAGTTATTCTTTATTTTTGTCTTTTGTGGTGAAGCTGTGCGTTGCAAAGCGCTTCGGACATGCGTTGCAGTGAAGCTTTGTGCAACCAATACCGCGTTAAGGCTCTCACTGGTCAAAGCACGCTGACACTCTGCTTCCGAAATTGGATCCACTCGTTCAAAGCGTCTGCTGCACCTGCCACGCTTCACCGTTTCTTTGGTTTCTCTCTGAACGCCCTGCAGCTGAAACGGAAAGTGTGTTTTAAGAATATCGAGAGTATGAGTGAATCAATATAAAAATAAAGGGCGATTCTTCAAACATAGTCAGTTGTGGAAATTGGAGGTGCAGCCGTTTTCTCGTATTACTGGGCGCAGACGTGTTTCGTATGCGAGAGCAGCCAAATTTCTGGCTCAGGGTGGCAGCGCCTCAAAGTGGGTTAGTCCCGCTTCAAAGGTGTCTACTGCTTTTGAAAGATGTGATAAGACATTCAGGACACGCACCGTTTCTGTGGCTGTTTACAGCTCAAACCTGACAACAGCAGCTTATCTCTAGACCAGTCAGCTGAAGAGTCATCTGATGTGCCACTGATACTACATCTCTCAGGGCTTAACGCATTTCAACTTTGCACCTACTCGGACAGTGAATGACCGCTAAGCTTGTAGCAGGGTTCCGCAGCTGTGGTGCGTGCCCTCTGCAATGCTGGAATTCAACCGCTCGATAGAATATCTGGAACTTGTAAGAGGAAGCTGTAATCGTCGGAAGGCAGGTCAGCAACGCATTTCGATACGTACTATTGGCGTCATTGGAAGCGCGAAGCGGAACACCTAGACCAATCGCCAGCAAATAATAGTGCCCGTCGTGAAGTATTCACCAATCAGCAATGAAGGGGGCGTGCATCCGGTTTGGCAGCACTCCGCTAAACGCCTATATAATTCGCTTGCCTGCTTCTGTTGATATAGCGCTATGATAACTTTGACTGGTGTTGGCATGCCGAACAGTACTGGTCCCTTCACTTTTGCTTCTCCTTATTTATTTTAGTTCGTTTCGCATACCGAAACTAGAGGACACGTGAATATATTGGACTGTAGGGAAATCGCGCAATGCTGCCAAACCAGATGTCTGCGTCCATCAATGACTGTGATGACTAAGTTGCGCTCAGCTTACCTTTGCTAAATCTTGATTCATGTGCTCCAGCGTTTCATTTGACGCTGACAGCACGCTCACATTCAAATGATCAGGTGGTCAGCGCACTGTTTCAAAAGTAAAACTGTTCTTTCGCTCAAGGTCACTACATCTTTCTCTCATACATCTTTCTTGTGTTGTGCGTTTTTCTTTACCTCTTCGATTGTCCTCAGATAGTTATGGGGGTACCATAATACAATCTATATGATTGTCAGTCGCGAAATAACTTTTGTGCGCTTTTTACTGAAGTTTACATGTCGGCGAGCTTGCTAGCGTCTAGTGCATGCCATTTCCAAATACAAATTCCACTGTGCTGACAGCGAGGTGCACCAGATATTGCGTGTTATCATGCACTTTTTTTTAATTATTGACTGACTTTGTTCTCTTTTCATGTGCAAACGTACACATTTGCTGTCACATCGAATGCACTTGTTCTTCGGTCAATTTGCAGCATCGACTTTTCTTGTGCAGCCCACCTAGTTCGGGCACATATCGTTTCGTCTTGTTATAATAACCACTTCCCTCTAACTCCACTGTCGGACAAAAAAATGCGTTGTGGTATCAGCATGAACAATCCAAACAATATGACTTTTCGACCTTCATGTAAGGTTTAATATAAACATTGATCAATTCAAGGCTGTATTTGCAATGCTAATGAACCTGCCTATACCGAATGGCCTGATCACGCGGGTTAGTTCCTTGAATGCTTTTCTTTCCCGTACCTCAATTTCATTACTGACTTCGATCAACGTGAATACAATGTCAGTTGATAACTGGCTGGTATGACCGCGGCAAAATGAAAGTGTCTGGGCAAGAAAAAAAAAGCGGAAGAAACCGGCAAAGCCATTTATCCCGTCTGTCCAGTATTTGACATATTAGCCTCTAATACTAATAATGAGCAGGCATCGGCGTCCCCGTCGATTCGTACGCGTATTGTGCCACGTGTCGTGCAATGGCTACGCTACCGAGTGATTTTATCCGGCAACATCGCCATAAACTTTGTGGCGTCGCATCGAATGAAAAGAGCCCTGTATGAGTGCGAGGCCATTCGAAAAAAATCAGTGATTTACCTAACTTTTATATTGTATTGGTCATTAGCACAAGCCATTAAAATCATGGGTCTAATAAAAAGTATTCTACCATACATCGGTGCTAGAAAATACTTATAATGTCTGTGTCAAACTGTCAGTTATTGCCGCATTGAAAAATTAGTGTGGCCTTGTGGTACGTTTTCAAAAAAACCGTACAATATTTTCTTATTTAT
>WOVY01016181.1:600000-796408 GCA_013436015.1 Rhipicephalus annulatus
CCACGCACGGCTAAACGTGGTAGTGGTCGAGACCCCCCGTTAGCTCGGGTCCGTGGTGTCGCTACACAACAAACGCCTACTTGCGCAGACACCCCTGTGGAGCACAACACGATGTGCTACCCACATGACCTCAAAAGTGATCAGGTAGTTCAACTTGAATTTATGACTGTCTATATGACTGTCAACTGAATTTATGACTGTCTATATCATTTAGATTTTCACTAACGTTCACCCTTACGATAAAAAGACCACTCGCACCCACGACCAACAAAGTCATGGCTCTATGTCTTGGTATGCCAAGACACTTTAATGTTTATTGGCTTTTAATGCGACACTACCCTATTTAAAAGGAATATAAACACTGAGTTTTTTGCAGAATGTTTTTTTACTTTGTCCGAAAGCATACCTGCTTTACAACACATTTGTTATAGAATTCTATTTTGTTACGTTATGATTTCTTTCTCTGTTTGCCACCCTATTTTTTTTCTCTCTAACTTTGATTGTTTTGCTCCTGGCATTGTCACACCATGTGGGCGATGGTTTGTTGTTGCGGTCAATCTAGGACGCCGCTTGGACGCCCTGGTCAGTCGAGTGGAAAGAAATGTCTGATGGTTCCCAACGCTTAGCTCACTGATGCGACACCCGCGATGTGTCAATGCAGCTTCCCTGTGCATTGTGCTTCGTCAAGCATCACAAATGTGGATGGAGAGGAAACGTGACACAGACAACTTTCCCCGAAAGCAGTATCTTGTTCTTGTTTTTTGTTTACCCGAGCACGTATTAAGTGCGCAGCACTTTAAGAGGGGGGGGGGGGACTCATGCGTTTGTAATGGTTTGGCGTAAAAGCAGAACCAGAACTGGCATAACCAGATGCATATTGCACGCGCTCGCGCTTGCTAGAGGTATTTTCTGTTTTTGTTTCGTCACCTCCTGTTCTCTTCTATTACCTTGATGCTGTTTTAATGTCTCTCTTGGGATACTTCAAAGAAAAGCTTTCACCCGGCTGTCGTTCAGCCTATTGGTCGGTCGACTTGTCTGTGTGTCAGTCGAATTGACTAAACTTCAACCAGATCCGCATCACCTCGGAATCTTGCTCTGCTTTTTGCCCTTGTATTTGTGGGTATCATCGTTTGAAAAGCAATTATCGCCCATATCTTAGGCACAACATCAAGACGACATAATCTGTGGCGCGTTTCTTTGCAGTACAAAAGGCATACATATTTCACTCTAAGGACTCTCGCGTTTTATTTTGGGCTGGTATTGCAACGCTACGCACAAAAAGCGGGGTTTCCTCCCCTTTGCTACCAAGATATGATGGTGAAACCTATCCGTGGCATTACATTCTACAAATTATGGCCTGGGAGATGGCGAGGGTACTACACATGCTCGCTACATCGAAGGCCAACCTTTATTTTTTCAAGATTACTGCCAGATAGCGCTCATGTCTCTCGCAGCGCTTCTAGGATCCCAGTCACATTCAGACTCTTTATTTTCAGCGTTCATTGGAAACAAATGCTAGGACAGGAGCAAAATCCGCTATCATAACGCCTTGACAAAGGCCAATTTTATGGCGCAGAACATCAAATTAAAGTATTATTCATTTTCTATAGAAGTTCGACTCTCGTTCTTCGACGACACTTGCACTGAAACATGTTATACAGGGCCAATTATAAATGGGTCGTCTTCCTCATCTTCACTGAGTGCCCTGATAAAGAAATGATTACAGGTACGACTACATATAGCATAGCCAGCTATAGCATATCGAGCGGATGTTAGTGCTAAAGAGAAGTTTTTTCTTCTTGTTTTTCGAAAACTTTGATCATACTCCACTACCGTGTTCTGGCAGTTGTGACACTCTACAGCTCAACCGAGGGTCGCGAAATCAAATCCCGGCTGCGATAACTCCATTTTAGATTCGGGCGAGAATTTTCGAAGTCAGTACACCTAATTTGGAGCACAATGACGGACTACACGTGGTCTTAATTTCCGGAGGCTTCTACAATGGCGTCTTGCACAACCATATCACGATTTAGGACGTTCAGTCCAACATGTTGTTAACACTTTGATGGCGTAATAAATTGTGCAAGTACAAATACGGATAAGAAATCCCGAAACACAAACCACGTGTAAAGCTTGTCACGTGCTGCCATGCCAAGAAGCGACAATAGTGAAGTGGACGTAGTCGCGAAGATCCTTCTGGCCCTCCTGGCCTGCCGCACGTTTTTCAAGATGGTAGTCTTTCTTGGGCACTTTCGAAGCAGATATTGTGGTCTTTCTGGTGTCTGTCTGCCTGTACATTTGTCTGTTTGTCCACTCTTAACGGCACTGGGTACTTGAACCGATCAAACCTAGCTGCAGCGCCCACCACTGTAGCTTAAGGTTCAGTGTTAATACTTGTGCGACTGTCAATTGTAAAGCAATTATCGCGTATATATGAGGCACCATACCAACACGTATATATTGTTTGTGCGTCTTTTACTAGAAAAGGCATACATAAGTTATTGTAAGGACCATAGCACTTATCACGTGATGCTGACCATGCAACGCTTGTACAAAAAGGGGAGTGTTTCCAACGCCTTGCTAAGACGAGACGTTGGTGGCCCCTACCCGTCGCCTTGCGTTCTACACATCATCGCCTCTTTGACGGGCACGCACACCTGTCTCAGTGCCACGCGATTCGTTTTCCAAGAAAACTGCCAGATGGAGCTCATGTCTCACGTGTGACGTGACTTGATGCACTCGTTCGCCTCCGCTGCGCACTCGAGGCACTTTAACGCAGCCCCTCCAGAATACCATCCACTGCTTTTCTTGCACAAAACAACAAATAAACGTTTTCTTCAATCTTTCCAGACGCAAGACTATCGTCTTTCGACAAAATTTGTAGATTAACATGCAGATACGGGGCCAATTTTTTCTCTCCTCCTGGCTCGCGGCGGCGCACGTTTGCATGTGGCCCGACCAAACACCACTGGCACCCTCCTCTTTTTTGGTCTCTTTCACAACCCTAATTCCCCCACTACCCAACTCTCATGTGGCGTTGTTGAGGTGACCTCCTGATGGAGAGACATTTAGTGCCCCAGCTTTTCTAATCACTTCCCTTTCTTTCGAAGCCACTTCTAGGAGGCGAATGCGCGGGCCATTGAAAACGCACGACTTGGTTGGTGTTGCACCCTCTAGTGAGCAATGTTGAAATCACCAGAGAAGCGACATTCTGCAGCGACAGCAGAAGTGTACACACTGGTAACACTAGTGCACACGGTGGCAGCCGCCATAGGACAAGTCATGAGCAATAGAAGCAAGCTCCGAAAAATCTTAGAAAATGCAACATGCATGGACCCTCAAAGTCCGTGCTGCATATTCGGTCACGTGAAGAAGCTAGACTGCACAAAGCTTCCATTATAACTAACCTTTCTTAACCTCAAAATTCTGCTGCTGGAAAAATTGGAAAGATTCCACGTAATTTGTGAATATATGTTATGCGAAGCGTGCGGAGGTGGGTGACTGTGTTGTAAATGTTGTTATTTAGCGAAATATTGCAAATTGAGGCCAAAGGTATGTACAGATAATTTACGCACAGACATAGCTTAAGCAGTTGCAAGTTTGTTGTTGCGTATTGGTGCCACCAGCAAAACAGTTATTAGAAACAGTGGTGAGCTGATATGTAGAGCTTGTGCCAGCACCAACGGCTGCCTTGGACACTGCTAGATAAACGAGATTCAGTGAATAGCACTTCAACCCAATTGTCGGGAACCTGACGGGATGGCTGTATGATAGAAGTACGTATGCACTGTTTCTCTTATAATATCGGATAGCCAGCACTACAACAGCAATGGACAGTTCACGGACATTACGGTGTACTTGAAAAGCAGTTCCGAGACCCTGCGTTGCTGTGTGGCAGAATACTTAATTGCTACGAAGAGTGCTGTCGTCCAGTTTGTGCTGGGACTATGATATATATATTCTATACGTTCGTTGATTCAACACTGCCAATCGCAGCTTTCAGGGGCGAGGCTCGTTATAACCAACTTAGCGTCCATCACGCCCCAAAAAACTGAAACCAAAACTGAACACCTGCACAACGAAAAACCAAACACATATGTACGAAGTCGACGTTCTGTTTACATCAATCAAGTATAAGACAGCAGATGCAAGACCAGGGCGCCATCCCTCAGTTCGTCCGTGTGTTCGTCCATCTATTCATGCATCCGTGCATACATCTACCTGTGGGTCTATCTGTCCGTCGTTTATACTAGTCGACGACTTCGAACTAGACATAATGGATCTAAGGACCTCTACCTTTGCCCACTCGTCGTAATTCATTTCGTGGAGATGCATTTTATTTTTCCAATGCTATTGAATTGAAATTAGCAAAGTATTTTCGAGCCATTCCTTTATTAGTATAAACTGTCAATCACCTTCACTGCATTGCACTTAACTACAGTTGATCGTAACACAACGTGACAGCTGTATCGTAGGAGTACGTATACAATATTCATGACACTGGATAGCCAGCACTGCATCCTCAAGAGCCACTTTATGACCATAACAGACTATTTGAAAAGCAGCTGCGTGACCTCGCGTGGCTCTGTGATTAGAACGCTTGATTGCCACGAAGAATGTTGTGGTTAGATTCTTGCTCAGACCCTTATATTTATTACATGGATTCCATGGGTGAACGCTGCCGATGTTAGGTTTTTCCTAACGCTCAAGTGTCCAAAATGCCCATAAGTGCTCTTGTCGTCCCTCAGTAATTACTAGGGTGTCAATCGCCAGCGGCACATAACCGCATACCAGTGGCACATATACGCCCACAATTATATGCCGCACATCTCGCGGAGAGGGTTTGATGACGTTCGCAAAGGAATTGTAACTTATTCAAGTCATGACTAGTTAGTCATTTCTGCAAACGGTCCTATTTTCCAATACTAATTTTGCTTTACACCAAGTAAGGGACGTGAACATGAGAGCTCCCAGACGTCGGCGGATAGATAAATAGATAGATAGATAGATAGATATCCTTCCCATTTAACCCTTTTGCATTTCTTCGAGGGCATGCTTCTCTCAAGCATTCGAAACTATTGCTTTCACAGTTTAGTTGATTTCCGCCTTCTAAGCAAAGAAATGTTCGCATAATTTAATATTTAGGCATTCAAATATTAGAAAATGGGAAATGAAACTAATACAGTGAAATAGAAGAATGCTCATACCTACACTTATGCTTTAATCAAATTTACTCGCCCTCATTATTCAATAATGAGAAAGGGAGCCATCCATTAGATCAAATAATTCAATTTAACGCTATAATGAATCCCCTTCACTTTTTTATTTGTTTTAAAAACGTGTGCCAGAAACCCATTCATCAGTTTTAGCTCTTAAAGTTAGCGTTACGGTCCGTTCGTTTATAATGTTTTGTGTGCTATCTGTTTTTTTTTCTCTTTAAGCTCATTACCGCACAGGAGAAAAAATATGCGGCTGCCATCCTCTACAGATCTGTATGTGTCGAAGCTCGTGCTATTTGCGCACCTTGTTTGATCAGGTTATTTCTTGGTGATTTTCTTGAGCATCAGCTACAATTTTCTGCACAATAAAAGGCCTCTGAAACGAGCTCCCCAATAATGCGTGGTATTACGTGACAGTGGTGTTACGTGACAGAATATCAAAGAGGACACGTTGTACAATGATGTTTAAATTAGCATTACGCGTCCACTCTGACTCAGAGTACGATCTGGCCTGTTTACCACGTGGTAGACTAGCTACGGCTTAAGTATTTGGTTATGACTGTCTGAAGCAAAATAGACTCATGCATTAACCAAAAGCGATTGTTTAGCGTGTGGAGAACGTTAATTTAGAGCAATTTTAATTCTATCTTGATGTACCACGCTAATTTAGTTGCTAGTTTATTCAAGATTTTCTTCACCTATATGCATTTAGAGCTCCTGTTTCTACTTGAGTTGTCTTGAACCATTTCATTTTTGTTGTTGAAAATATATTTTACAATAGCCCTGCTGCAGGTACAAGAAAAGACATGCGCAACAAAAGTGCAGAAAGCAATTTGGATGCATCTCTGCTTAAAATCCAGCTTTAAAGGCAAATTTGTGTGCACGTTCTTGATTCATTTTTCCCTCAATTCACACAGCATTCTCTGGTGTAACGGTCAAGCAGTCCATGGATTTGCTTTGGGCCAGGTCTCGTTATGGAGTATGTAATAAAGTAAAAGCAACGGCTCCAATGCCGCCGTGACTCCTGTGTTTTCATGGATTCCCTTGAAAACACCCGCAGCAGACTTCCAAGAGCTCTTCCTGAGTATGTTTTCATGCGTCTTCAGTTGCATTATATGTATAGGACGTTGCTGTTGATTGATTGATTGATATGTGGGGTTTAACGTCTCAAAACCGCCATATAATTATGAGAGACGCCGTAGTGGAGGGCTCCGGAAATTTCGACCACCTGGGGTTCTTTAACGTGCACCCAAATCTGAGCACACGGGCCTACAACATTTCCGCTTCCATCGGAAATGCGACGTTGCTGTTACATAGATGACAACAGCAGTGAAGTTGTTGAAGGCGGGACGTATTACATGGGCAAATCTGTGCCCGAGAAATAAAAACTGAAACTACCGCCATAGACACTGTACACTAATAGGATGGAACAGGTGTCAGCCATTGACGAAACTGAGATGTGGCAAAGCCCGTTGCCTTTTATGAAGTGCTACCGAAAAATTCAGCGTTGTCTCTGGTGACTGCATAAGGTCTAAAATAAACTAGGTGACGCACGTCCTCAGTGCAATATTAACAAAATGATCCTTAACAATCCTAAAGTTTCTCAGACGTTTTTGCGTAGTGAGCGCAGAGAGTTGCAAACAGCTATTGCTAGTGAAGTCTGAATAAATCGAAAGTAGGCATCCGAAAATGTTCTAAGCAACAACTACCAGCACTAATAATGAATAGATTACTGACAAAAAAACTGAGTAAAACAAAGTATGTGAAGTCAGAAGAATAAATTGGAGATCCCACGTAGTAGGAATCGATGGTATGAGAAGCATGAATGAGAAATGTTGATATGTCACATTAAACTCAGCACATCGTTACCAGGTGGAGGTAAAAGATGCCGTACATGACTTCCGTGTTCTGATTATCATGTTTGAATGTGTCGTTTACCTTCGTCATCTATTCACGTCACCTGATACCAAATTTAGTATATGTGAGCTAGCATCACGGCCACGACCACGCTATGAGCGTTGCATGTTGTCATGTTCTTACATGACACGCGTGTCAAGATTTTCATGTTTGCACCAGCCACACACTTTGTCATTCATTGACGTCACGTAACACCAAATGTGGTACATGTGGAGCTAGCAAAACGGCCACGAGTGCATCATAATGGGCCAAAAAGCTCCCAAGCATTTCCCCGAGGGTGAGCATGGTTAAGTGCGAATGCACGGGGTGATGCTATGAGGGGTATTTATTAATTCGCACTATTATATTTAATAATCAAACTATTATGCCTTTATGGTGTAATGGTTCCTGGGAATCGCAATTTGATCACACGGGGGAGTTTACGTTAACTCACTGGCGAATGCCAACGGATTTTAACTTTACTCCCCCTCATAGCATCACCCCGTGCATTCGCACTTAACCATGTTCACCCTAGGGGAAATGCTTGGGAGTTTTATTACTGATGATGATGATTAAAGTGCAATTAATTAATTTGGGTGTTGTTTGTCATGAAGCATTTGTACACACATACATTATATAAGAAGTATTATTTATTTACACTTCACGATTTTCGTACGATGCATTAAATGCACACATCGCGAGCGCGTCACACACACACACACAGACAAACTACACTACAGATTAGCACCTATTCGTGTTATCGTTGTAGCTCACGGTTAGTACCAGCGCTTTGTGATCCGAGAAATGTACGGTGAGCGGATCCGGCAAGACGGAGCGGACCGTACAGTTCCTACTGAACGCCAAGTTTATGAAGCCATCGTTGATCATTGTCAGAAACTCGAGAGACAGACACGTCATCGAGTAATTGTTCAGCTTGTGGTCAACCAACCAGCCATTGTCCTTTCTAACGTCCACGTTAAAGTCACCCACCACCACAATCGGAACCGAGGGACGCGCGCGCACAGACTCACTCTCCATCGCCGCATCCATCTGCTCCAAGACGTCACCTCTCGAGAGGTTCGGGGCCAGGTAGACGGTCACAACCATGACGGCATCGCCGGAGTAGGCACTTGTGTAGACTGACCGTTGCCCCGCGTGAGCCGCCTGATGCTCATGAAGGGGAGTCGAGGCAAGATGAGGCGCTCTTCCACCGGGTTCAGATCGGGGAGGTCCGCGGGACGAGGCGGGTACGCGTAGCCGTGGCTCTTGCTCAACGGCGGAACCCGCCCGGCCAGCAGGCACTCTCGGCAAGACGCACACACCCGGAACGCACCGAAGGGAGCCAGCCGCGGGTCTTGCGCATGCATGTCGTCGCATCGGTGTTCGCCCGACCGTCTTCCGAACTCGTTCCGAAGAACCCGAAACGCGTTCAACCTGTTGGTCTTGTTCCTCACGCCGGAAATGCAGCTCAGGTTGTTATCGAACCACAGCCGGTCACACACGGCGCAGCTGTGACCGAAGCTGCGATCCACAAAGTAGCGTTTGAAACGCGCGTCCGGACGAGCAAAGTCCAGAGCTCGCACCCTCTCCCACGCGGCACGTTCACTGACTCGAACGGCTTCGGGAACGTCCACTCGCCGTTGACGATTGTGAGCGGCGTCTTGACGCCGGCCTTCATCGCCCTTCTCCGCCTGACGTTTGCGTTGTCGTTCCGCTTCTTGGGCCGCGTTCGCGGCTCGATGCTGACGCATCATCTCGGCCTCGCGAGCGCGCAGTTCACCATTCGCTGCACGCTTCACCCGCTTGTCCTCGGCCTCGCGAGCGTGAAGTTCGACATCCTCTGCACGCTTCGCCCGCTTGTCCTCAGCCTCGCGAGCACGCAGTTCGGCATCCGCTGCACGCTTCGCCTGCTTGCACTCGGCCTCGCGAGCACGCGATTCGGCATCCGCTGCACGCTTCGCCCGCTTACGTTCGGTCTCACGAGCCCTTCGCAGCGCCGCCTTGTCTTCCAACGTCGGCGAAACCACCGCGGTACCGTCACCTCCAACGACGGGTGCAGTGCTGGCATTCGGTTGTACTGCATTCGTTGTTGATGGTAGCGTTGCCTCCGGGACATCCATCGCACGACGCGCTCTCGACGGGAGACTGAGAGAGAAGGCGGGCGCGCGAGAGAGAGGAGTGTGCGCGCAGCAGCAGCGAGCGAGGAGAGCGGAGGAGCGAGCGAAGGGGGAGGGGGACGCGCGCAGCGGCGTTAAAGATATAAGGCGCGTTACTGACACCGATATCAGCGTCGCGTCCGTGGCTTAATCGGTAGAGCGTCGTGCTGGGGCCCGCCAAGTCCTCTTTCTTTTAAAGATAGAGAGAAGACTGCGGACGCCGCCGACGGCGGTGGATGCTTTGGGGTCGCTTATAAAGTGTATTCACACTTAATATACTCCAATGTAGCGTTGACGCGTGCGCACGCTGGGCCCATGCAGTGACGCTACGTTAGTGAAACCCGAGCACTTCAAAGCCTGACGCCAGGCCCGACCAGCATCCATCGGCGTGGCCCGACGTCAACCGGTGCGAAATGCGACATGCTGCATTTCGTGCCGATGCCGTAGAGTAACATTACTCTAGACCAATGGGTTACCCAGACAACACTGCGTCTCCCTCTTTTCGTGACGGAGGGACGCCGGACGCACTGAAACGCGCATGCGTCGAAGCATTGCAGCGCGCCGCGCGCGCGCGAGGCACCAGCACCTGGCGTGGCAACGCTGGCAAGACGCGACTAAATAAAGACCGGTAAGCACGCGCACCGCGTCATGTCGATTTGTAATGGACGCTTGCATGTGACATGTAGTCACGTTCTCACATGACACGCATCTCATGATTATCATGTTTGCACCAGTCACATACCTTCGCCATCAATTGGCGTCACGTAATATCAAATTTGGCGTATGTGAAGCTAGCTAGACGGCCTCGAGAGCATCATGAGTGTGGCACGCAATCATGTTGTCACATGACACGCTTATCATGTTTGGATGCGTCATTTATCTACGTTGTCCGTTCACGTCGCGTAGTACCGAGTTTAGTACATGTGAAGCTAGCGAGACGGCCAGCGGCGCATCATGAGCATGGCATGTAGTCACGTTGTTACATAACACGCATCTCATGATTATCATGTTTGCACTAGTCGCATACAGTCGCCATTCATTCAGGTACCGTCATAACAAATTTAGTATATCTGACGCTAGCAAAACGGCCGTGAGCGCATCATGAACGGGGCTTGTAATCATGTTGTTACATGACCCTCATGTCATGATTTTCGTGTTAGGGTATTTCGCTTCTGTTTGCCACGCAATAATGTTAAACAATACCAGTTAAGCAAGATGCCAGGTGAACAAAACCACTGCAAGAGCTGCAGTACCTTGAAATGTAAATCATAACATTCATGACCCACTTGTCAAGATTTTTATTTTATGACTAGCCAAATATGTTCTTCATGTAGTCATGTGATGCCATACCAAGTTTGGTATCGATAACATTATCGAACCGGCCAGGAGAGCTAAAAGTCGTAGGTGGCTAGATAGATAGATAGATAGATAGATAGATAGATAGATAGATAGATAGATAGATACGCTCAAAGTAGCCGAAGTACGCTAAGAAATGCTTCGCATTTAAACGAAAGGTTATTGAGAGCGAAGAACAAGCAGTTGAAATGGTTTAGCATTTTAAATGCGAAGCAATTCTTAGGGAACTTCATCGACTTTAAGCGTATCTATCTATCTATCTATCTATCTATTTATCTATCTATCTATCTATCTGTCTATCTATCTATTTATCTATCTATATCTATCTATCTATCTATTTAGCCACCTACGACTTTTAGCTCTCCTGGCCGTTTCAATAATGGTATCGATACCAAACTTGGTATGACATAACATGACTCTATGAAGAACATATTTGACTTCTCATAGTCTTAAAATCATGACATTCATTTCATGAATGTCGTGATTTACATTTAGTGGTCTGGCAGTTCTTGTGGTGGTTTCGTTCACATGGCATGTGGCAAAGCTGGTATCGTATGGCATGTTTGCATTTTGAACAGAAACGACAGGCCCTAACATGAAAATTATGACAGGAGCGTCGTGTACCAACATGACTGCATGCCACGCTCTTGAGGTGCTCGTGGCTGCTTCGCTTGTGACACATATGCCAATTTGGTATTACAGTACGTGAATGGATGACGAAGGTATGTGACTGGTGCAAACATGATAAATATGAGATGGGTGTCATGTAACAACATGACTACATGCTACGCTCATGGTGCGCTCGCAGCCGTTTCATTAGCTTTACATGTACCAAACTCGGTATTACGCGACGCGACCGGATGACATAGGTAAATGACACATCCAAACATGTGTCACAGGTCCCGTTAATTAGGGAGGCGATCGCCGGGCTAATTCCAAGGGCCGAAGTATCGGCCCCCCGAACCGCACCACGAAAGCGTGGACAATTTAGAAGTGGTCCTTTTTGGCGCGCCAGCGGACGCCGGCTGTGGCCCAAAGAACAAGTCAGAGCTGAGAGTTGATAAACAAAACAAAATTATATTCTCAATATTGGCAGATCAAAAACAATACTCAAGTATGCACACTCCACAATAGTTGAGTACAATATGTCACCAATCAAACAACGTACTACACAGTACAATCAGCCACACTCGAAACAACGGACAAAGACAACAATACGCACTACAATGCAGTCGCATGGATTGAACAACCAAGACACCTAAAGACTGAAGAGTTAGAAAACTTATTCAGTCCAAAGTTCTTGGAACCAAAAGTCTGGATGATACTCTTCCGAGAATCACTCACTCAAAGTCCAGCGTTGTTGTCGTTCCGCTGCCCCCGAAGTTTCTCTTCCGGGAAACCTCGCCGAAGTTTCTCTTCCAGAAAACCTCGCGTATTCAATTGGCCACTCTCCAAACTTCAAACTTCTTCGCCGGAAACACGTCGGCTTCACACACGCAGCTATTGCCACGCGTCTTCGCTTGATAGCAGTAAACACACACTCTTGCCTGTAGCTCGAGTCGTCACCCCTCAGGTGGAAATCATCTTCTTCTCCTGCTTTGTTTCTACGGACAAAACCTTCGCCGACTACACGGCGGAACCCCTACGCGCTCTGGCGCTAACTTCCGTCTTCTCCTGCTTTGTCACTAAGGACAAAACCTTCGCCGACTACGCAGCGGTATACCCTACGCGCTCTGGCGTTCACTTCTTCCTTCTCCTGATCTCCCATTCCTGTTGTTCGGTTAAATACCTTCCGCGCGAGATTCCAGAAAGTTCTCATCATTTGGTCGGTGCGATACGCAGCGAAGGCTGGGGGAAAGGGCGAGACGATACGGGGGCCGTCCGCGACAGATGACTAAACCCGGCATCACCACGCCCCTTTCCATCGAGATAATTCGAGGGCTTTCTCGGCCGCCGACGCGAGGAGGTTTCGTCGGCGAACCTACGCTTCCAAGGGAGAGAGTCGAGTGCACGGGGAGTCTCTGGATGTTTGTTTTCTTTTTTTGTCGTTGACCTCACGGGGTCACTCCGGCGTTTCGTCGCGAGAATTAGGCGGCGCGCCCTTTTTGAGCGCTCGTTTTGTGACATGATAATCATGATATGCGTGCCATGTAACAACATGACTACATGCAACACTGACAATGCGCTCGCGGCCGTTTCTATAGCTTCCCACATGCCAAATTTAGTATTACGTGACGTGAATGGATGACGAAGGTATGTGACTGGTGAAAACATGATAATAATGCATTGTGTGTCATGTGAGAACATGACTATATGCCACAGTGAAGGTGCCAATACATTTCGACGTGACGTGGTGCGTGTGCTCGCCGGCGTTCATTTCGTCGCGTCACGCCGCCGTTGGCACAGCAGGCGCCGGTCCTGCCATAGACTCGCAGTCACGTGCCACGCTGCGTTGCTTTGACGCATGCACGTCTCAGCGTGTCAGGTGTCCCTCCATCACGAAAAGAGAGAGACGCAGTGTTGTTTTGGTAATGCGTCGGTGCGAAATGCAGCATGTCGCAATTCGCACCGGTTACCGTCGAGCCGCGCTGACGGACGCTGGTCGCGCCGGTCGCGCCTGGCGTCAGACTATAGAGTGCTCTCGTTTAGCTAACGTAGCTTCGCTGTGCCTAGCATGCGTGCGTGCCATCGCTACATTGGAGTATATTGGACCCTTCATAATTTGCTCGTGGCCATTTTACTAGCTCAAAGTAAAGCAAATTGGTGTTACGTCACGCCAATGAATGACGAAATATACGATAGGTGCAAACATGTTATTCCTGACACTCGTGTCATGTAGGAATCTGACAACATAGGACACTCATAGCGTGCTCGCGGCCGTTTTGCTAGCTCCACATGTACTAAATTTGGTGTCATGTGTCATGAATAGATGACGAAGGTAATCGACACATCCAAGCACGATAATCATGACAAGGAAGTCATGTACGGCATCATTTACCTCCACCACGTAACTTTGAGCTGATTTTAAAGTGACATACTTGGAAGTCGTCTGCTGCACGAAAGAAGACATCGACCATCTGATATGCCATTGCCCTCGATTTGCCTCTAAAGACAGAAGCTTTCGGACGCATTGCGACAATTGGACGATCGGCCACTCTCTGTGCAGATGCTACTGGAACACCGTCATCGCCTTTCGTCGGCTCAAAGGGCAGTCAAAGCAGTCTTGTGCTTTTTGAGGACTACAGGCCTACGTGACCACCTTTAACTTTTGTGTAGTGCCATCGCTGCATACGCGCCAGCCGATTAATTGACAATCCGCTTTTTAGGGGCGAAGCCCCTTGTTTAGAAAAAGTTTATTTACAGCATGTACAGAACACAAAGGCTTCATACCATTCCAGTAACAGGGAACATACACTTCTGCACATCTATGTTTCACGACTAACATCACTACGTTGCAGTGAAGACATTTGCTATAATATACATGATTATGTTGGCATACATGTACACAAAAATTCAATGTGATATAACGATACACGGGTATAACGATACAATAGATCCAAAGGAAACACAATTTGTAACAAATGAAATCATATACAACAACTCAACGGGCGCTGCTTAGTACCAAGTCGGTCGAAAAATGAGTTGTATCCTTTTGTGTTCCACTTTGACAAAAGGGCACGACCAATGCCGCAGAAACTCTTGCTCCCCGAGGAAGAAAAGCTCTTCGGAGAGGAACGCGAGGATCTCTCGTCTCAATCTCCCCAGTATCGGCCACAAGGCACGCCGGCGGCAATTGGCAGCTACGGCCTCACATCGGTTTCTCCAAACGCTGAACAGCCCCGCAACTATAAAGAGAGCGGAGAAGCGGCTACGCAGAAATCGACCGTTGGACACGAAAGTTCGCACACCCTGTCCCCGAAAACCAGCATTAACCGCACGCCAAAAAAGGTGGGAAACCACACATTCAAATGTCGCATGTCGATTGGTCTCTACCATGGCGCAGTTGGGGCAAGTGGAAGTGCGAACCACCTGCCATCGCTGCAACTGATCTCGCGTGGGGAGCAAGCCCCAGCCCAACCTCCAGACAAAGTCTCTGAGATGCCCTGGCAACACTGCGGCAGTTATTGGTTTCCAAGCACGGTTCAATACAGATTGACGATGCTGGGGCACCAAGGGCCGTAGAAGGGCGGCCATTGTGTCCACAACTTTAGAATCGGCCACCTCTATCTCTGGGCACGTAGCTTCCAAACGTCGGTGAAATGCCAGAAGGGCTCGATACAAAGATGGTAATTCAGTTGATTGGGGACCTTTGTTTATTTGGCTATCCGGCAAGAAGACACGTAGTGATGGCCCCAGATGGTAACGAGCCAGTGTCTGAGCGGGCACGTCATCATTGCTTAGTATTCGCAATAGAGTGCGGAGGCACAATGTAGAAGCCGTGACGGAAACGTCGGGGAATGCAAAACCGCCTTGATCTCGCGGTTGAGCTAACGCTGGACGCGATAACAATTCTGTGCCACCAGACCAAAAAAATGAACTGATGCAGCTTTGCACTTTCCTGCAGACGTGGAGCGGTGGTTTAACAGAATGGCAAAGGTACCAAAATTTTCCTAGGTACACCGTTTCTGTTAAGTATCGGCGTTCCAAGAGGGGGAATTCGAAGTACCTGGCTGCTTTGATATCATTTAGAAGAGTTTGTACAACGGATGACCAGATGCTATCCTGTATACCAAATACAGTGAAAGTAACTCCGAGTATTGAAATCTCAGGAGACCACTGTAAAGGCGACGTGATGTTGATACGACCGCTGGGGTTGCCAATGAAAAAATACTGGCTTTTAGAAAAGTTTAACCTTGCACCGGAGACAATACCGAAATCATGGAATGTATCAAGAGCATGCTGCAGCGACTGTTCATTATGTACATATAGAGTGATATCATCTGCATATGCAGCGACTTTTACTTGAGTGTTACCGGGTAGAGGTAAGCCACGAATCTGCGGGTGACTTTCAACGGCCCTTAAGAAGGGCTCTATTGCAAGGATAAATAACACTGGGGAGAGGGGACACCCTTGACGGACCCCACGCGTGACTCTAAATGCGTGACTCTCACGGGAATCTAAGTAAAGGACTTTCTAAATTAGTGTACATCGCGTTGATAAGATCAATGAACTTATCCGGGAATCCATATGCATGTAAAACATTTAGTATGTAGCCATGTTCTATGAAATCGAAAGCTTTCTCTTGATCTAATGAAACCAACAGTCCTTGCGCACATCGGCTAATGGTGTATTGAATGATGTCACGCGTTAACCACGTATGGGTGTGTATTTCTCTGCCCGGAGCAGAACAGACCTGGTGGGGAGCGGTTAATGTTGCAAGAAATGGACTGATTCGGCGCACCAAAATGTTAGCCAAGAGCTTGTAATCTACACTGAGCAGGGTAATAGGGCGCCAATCTTCTGGTCGCGTGGACATTGGGTCTTTCTTGGGAACCAGTGTTATACGGCCTTTGTGGAAAGAAATTGGAAGTGTAATATCTTGGAAACACTTGCGAATGACGCGTGACATAGTTGGACCAATGATAGGCCAGAACTGTACATAAAACTCTGCAGGAAGTCCGTCAGGCCCTGGGGCCGATCCCTTTTTCATTTCGTCTAATGCGCCTTTGATTTCGTCATCGGTTGGCGGTGATAGGAGGACGTCATTTGACATGTTGGAATCATGAGGTAAATCTGTTAGTAGAGGATGCGAAGAAACGGATCCTGGGTAACAGACATTAGTACCAGATTTAGCTATTGACTCAAAGTGTTGGGCGAATTCCTGAAAGTCGCGCGTACCCGCAGAAGCTGGGGTGATAGAGTTCAGCGAGTGGGCAGGCGAGCCTGGTGGACGAAGCAGAGCTCTGCGTGCATACCTTAGCACCTCAGGGTGCACACAGGGTGCACGTCTACAGCGCCAAGCTGCAGCCGATAGTGAAGAAGCACGCATAATACGCTGGTACCGTTCAACGAGCTCCTCTTGCCATGCCCGCATTACAGTGGAAGGACTGGGATCTCGATTGGCAATGCGTATCTTCTGGATTAACAATGACGCATCTTTCGATATACGGGTGCAAAGTCCTCTGCCCGACGCACTGCAATGATGCCGCCACTGTTCTTTGAGGCGATCCCAATCAGCTACATCAGCCCCAATAAGCGATGCGCGTAACGCTCGGGATAATTTCTCCGTAGCCTGAGATTCCTGGAGGACGCGGCAATCGAGACGCCATGGTCTGTGAACCGTTGGCGTCCCCGCTGGCAGGCGGAGAGATAACATAACCGGCCGATGGTCGCTAATGTACACCGGTGTCGGTGGCAATGACATTACCCCGGTGTCGTGAACGTAGGTAATGAGACTGGGGGATGCATACACGCGATCAATTCGGCTGCTCGACGCTGCTCGACGCCAAGTATAGGCATAATTACTGCCATGCACAATTTGATGAATGTCACTCAATGCAAATTGCTGCACTAGACGTTCGAGTTCTCTGGCATTCCAGTTTGACCGGCCGCGACCCGGACCTCGAACATCTGCGTGTGAGTCTAAGACACAATTAAAATCCCCTAAAAGTACCACATGTCGGGAATTTAAAAGGAACGCATCAAGAGATTGGAAGAACGCGTTTGAGTTCTCGCGTGCCGCTGGGGCATACACGGCAACAAATCTTATTCTTAACAAAAAAAGGTGCAGTCGAACGCCTGCACGCGTCCGAAGGCATCGAAGGAAACATGATGGTCACGTAAAAGACCTCGGTTAAAAATAACGACTCCGACGCCAGTCGAATGCGTGCTGGCGTACGAAAAGAAACAATCAAAATTGAACGCGCGCTTGAAAGCGAGTACACCAGAAAGCTTGAAAAAATTTGTTTCTTGCACGAACAGCAAATCACAGTGCACTGAACGTGCAAAAGCCAATACCTCAGCCTGTTTTTGTGGATTTCGGAAACCTTGAACGTTAAAAATAATAACTTTTAGAGTAAGAGCCATGGGGAAAATGAAAACATACTATCGGATCACGCAAATGCAGGGGTACCTTTATCAGGTGCGGGAGCCAATGCCCCGCAAGTGGCTGAGTCATTTTTTTCCGGCCAGGCGATCCACCGGAGGCTCGGGGCTTCCGGGATCGTGTCGAAGTCCGCAGGGGACTTCTGTCTCTGGTGGGGGCTTCTAAGTCACGAGTAGTGATCCGAGGGCGTTTGGTGTCCGGGTGTTTGAGCGAGGATGGTACAAAAACGTCTCCACTGTCCTGGCTTATGTCACTGGGGCTGGTGTCTTCGTCAATTTGTAGGGGCGCCTCACTCGCGGTGCTGTTGGAGTCCTCGCAGATGCAGGCGTCGTCGTCTTGAGATGTAGACTCCTCGATGACACCTGAACTTGTTGTCGACAGAGCAGCATCGCGAGGAGCCTCAGATGCAATATTCCCATCCGAGACGCCGTCCTCACGAGGCGCTTCGTCTGACGAGGGCTTGGCCTGCGATTCCTCAGAAATGGCCACGGGACGCGGGGAACTTAAGTTTTCAGTACCTGGAGGGATTACCAGGCCCGGAATTGTTGGGAACGCAGTGGGCGTCTGGTGCAGCGCCCCGATTGGCACACCCTGGTTGTGGTCGGCCACCACGGCTCGCGCCGACGAATCGTCGCACTTGTTCTTAGATGGCGTTCCTGGTTGAAGTGGAGAGAAATCCTTGGATGCCGCCTCGGAATATGATGGCCTGATGGTGCAGGCCACGGTGGCATGCGGGTCCCCACAACGGCGACACGGCAGCGAGCAGCCTTTCCCGTCGTGGCCATAAACGCCGCACCTTCCACAAAACGGAGCTGTGCAGTTCATGCGGAAGTGCCCACTGTCTCCACATCGACGACACACTCGCTGGATGCCTTTATAGTCACAGGTCACTCGATGGCCCGCGACCTTGAGGTAGTTGGGCACCGGTGACGAAGCCTTCATTTCCATCGGACGTATCGCGTCCCAGTGGTCACGGTTGGGCGCGATCCCATGAGTCCTCTGGTGATGTGCAGCACCTTCCCGTAGGGAGAGAGTGCTTGTGCGAGGACTTCGCTGGGTACGCGGCACGGCAGGAACAGGACGGTCACTTGGGTCACTTGAGGTCCCAGGGGTACGATGGCGACGCGCTCTCCTCGGATGATAAGGTGCGACGCGTCTACGATTTGGGCCAGTGCGGCCTCACTGTTGACGGTAACTTGGTAGTTCCGGCCTCCAAAGTGCTGAACGCAGTACACTTCTTCGATTCCTACTATTGAAAACGTCGCGTCAACGACGTCTTCGGGACTAGTCCCCTCGGGGACGACTACGTCGAAGGCTAGCGCCTTCTTCGGGGGCTGGCTTGCCATGACGGGCGTCCGCCAGCCCAGAGACGCCCTGAGACGCTATCAACGACGTGAGACGCTAAGACGCTTATGGCGTGGCTTGGGCGTCCCTCGTATGTAACCACCAGTGGCAAATACCCGAAATAGGTATAACACTTGACCTCCAAGACGGTGCCATTGAGAGATTTCTTCTGTGCGTTGTTTAACAATGAAAAATAGTGCTCAATGTACATTCCAATGGCTGCTAGTGGGGAATGAGAGACATGAGCATTCGGCTTTTAGTCAACGCGCACGCTGCGATCCCCATTGGCAGCCATTGGCATGTACATTGAGCACTATCGGACAAGAAAGGGATGCTACATTATACTCGCTTGGTGTAACCTCCTTAGCTTTAGAAAGGTTTAGCGAGCGTTGAGCCACAGTGCCATGAATACAATGAACTTGTATATACCATGAATGAACTCAAGGTGGTTAAAAATGAGAAGTAGATATGAAGCGCAAGCCGTAAGAAAGTAAAAGCCAAATTCTCCTGTCTCTCACTTCTCATTAGCAGCCATTGGCATGTAAATTGAGCCCTATCTGACAGGGAAAGGTTGCTACGTTATACTCGCTGGCGTAACCTCCTTGGTTTTCGAAAGGTTTAGCGAGCGTTTGGTCGCAGTGCCATGAATACAGTGACCTAGAATATACCATGAACTCGAGGTGGTTAAAGGTGAGAAGTGGACCCAAAGCGCAGGCCGTAAGAAAGTGTGCGTGTGCCACCTCTCGTTTAGTCCTTGGAATGTCCGCTGGATGGCGGTGCTTCTATATGGGGAATATATGATAAAAAGATGCGAGATGGTGGGACTTGGAGTGTTGAATAGATGAAAGAACGGACACACAAACAGATGCATGGATGGACGCATGAACGGACGCAGGGGCGGATGCATGAAAGAACGCAGGGACGGGCGCACAAACAGACGCATGGACGGTCACACAGACGGACGCATGGACGGACGAATGCTTCGCCCCACTCTCCATCATTCACTCCGTGGATATGCTGCCATTTTATCCTCTCTCTCGTTCTCTTCTCTTTCCTCTCTCTCTCATCTTTATGCCTCTTCCATTCCCCCAGCGTAGGGTAGCAAACCAGGCATGTGCCTGGTTAACCTCCCTGCTTTCCCTCTTGTTGTTTATCCTCGCCCCCTCCTAAAGTGACATATCAACATTTCTTATTCGTGCTTCGCATATCATCGATTCCCACTGTACGTGGGGTCTGCCAATATTTTTTTGGAAGGTTTTAAAGCTCAGAAAAACTACCTGTACTATATATTGCACAAGGGAACTTATTATACGGCTCACCCATCTTTTCATTTCAGTATTCTTTCACAGGTGCATGTGTCATTTAGCGTCCTTTGCTTCCATGAAGTCATATTTGGACAAGTGCACACCTTTTGTTGAAGATAACGTGAAAGATTTACATTCAGCCTCACAGGCTGCTACAAGGTATTCTCCACCGCCTATACCCACTTCGGAATGGTTTGTGCACGGTTTGGCTGCTTTTGTACCAGCCAATGCATTGTCCTCCTCACACCTTTCACAGCCGCTTCAATCGTGGAGGTCTTCCTGTGTTAAAATTCAGGCCTTCTCCTGAGAGCACTTGGACACCTTGGCGAGAAACGTGCTCGGCCTGCGTTCACTCACTTCACACGTTTCGGAGCAAAGCCAGCTGTGCTTAGCTGACCCGCCTTCGGCCAATCGAGCCGCAAAGCACGTAGTCCCAACAGCGACCAACGTTTGTCATTCGTTGTGTGGGTTTGTCCATCTTCGTTATCGTCGTATAAAGTATACAGATGCTCAAAGCAATAGAAACATACCCGAAGTGCAGCACTAAAAAAGGATGTTCACACACGCACTAACGCCGTTTAAGAGGAACGGGAAACTAACATTCAAGAGAGGATATGAAGTAAAATACAGAGAACAGTTAACAATAGGAGCTGAATGAGCAAACTTTTTTTTTTGCTTACACCTTGTTTGCAGTTAAAGTATGTCAGCTGTTCTTCTTAGAGACGGCATTCAGCTCTCCCATAGTAGAGTACCAAGTCCTCTAAATCGTTAATCACGTTTTCTAAACACGCAAGCGTGTGTGTGTGTCTGTGTGTTTACGTGCGTACGAACGCTATCAGAGGCCAAAAGCCGGAATAGCGTCGTATTGGCTTGAAAAAACAAGCCCAACATCAAGAAGGAGGTGACTTTACGCACAAAAGGCGTGTAGTTTTTTGTCACACTATATGCAAGTGGTTAAAGAATGATCTCTGCAATAATAAGTGATAGAAAGCAGTAACGTTTAAAAAATGTGGCGAAAATGCCTTAATTGATATTGCCACGTTCCATTTCCCAAGTTTTTGTTATCGTCCCAAAACACCACACGATTCTCAGCGCAAACCGCGCCTGCAGTTTTCGAGAAGGTTCCGGACTGTAGTAGATCATTTCGATAAGATCACGCCCACTGTGCGAACGGTACAGATTGTTCTGGAACCAACGCCACCGCCAGCGATAACGCTAGAACATTCGACGGCAAGAGTACAAATGCCGACGCGCTTCGCCGCTTGTCAGTTGTTGATCGAAGGCCGACGCTCCGTTCGCCGCTATCAGTCAGAGACTGCTATCTGTGCGAGACTGCTGCTGTAATTGGACTTTTACCGGGCACAGATTCACCCAAATAAACAGTTAAATCCCAACACGAAGTCTCCTGTATTCGGCCACGTCACGACCCCGTGACAATATTCTTAAGACGTGATGCACTGCTTCCTTAAAGGTGCACACAAAACTACAGAGACTCAGCAAAGCCTTGAAAAACAACGAAAGAAAAAGCAAAAAACTCTTGTATCTATTTGTACACCATGCCGGATTAATTCTGTTTGAATCTCGCATTACTTTCTCTCTTCTAGATGTTTCATAATGGAGGATATACGCTCCTAGTTTCTGTGTGCAAGCAGTGAAAGGCGAAGTATCTGCGTTCACTGTAAATATAAATTATTCCATAAGGGCGGTTTAACGAGGTGATATCCTCTTTCACCACCCAAGCCCGAGGTGCTACTTCCCTTGGCGGGGGGATAAAATGGGCTGAGCCTAGTTTTTTCTGGGCATCAAAATTATGAAAATATGACATTTGAATAGATGCAAAATGGGAGTAACTGAACAAAAATAACTGGCAGATTCCACGTACAGTGGGAAACGATGATATGCGTAGAACGAGGGAGAAAAGTTGATATGACGCTTTAAAATCAGTACGATGCCCCAAGGTGGAGGTAAATGATGCCGTAAATGACTTCCGCGTCATGATTATTATGTTTGGATGTGTCGTTTACCTTTGTCATCTATTTATGTCACGTAATACCAAGTTTAGTATATGTGGAGCTGGTGAAACGACCGCGAGCAAGCTATGAGAGTTATATGTTGTCGTGTTCTCACATGACACGCGTGTCAGGATTATCATGTTTGCACCAGTCATATTCTTCCGTCCACCGATGAAAGGCGGAACGATTGCCGGCCATGCAGGCAAGGATGACCCCGCCTGCTGCAACAGTACCACCACCACCACCACCACAACCACCTCAACCAATGAAGTCACGTAACACCAAATTTTGTATAAGTGGAGCTAGCAAAACGGTCGCGAGCGCATCATGATGGGCCCAATCAACTCCAATGTAGTGGTCACGTGGCGCACGCTGGGTCCAGCTAGCTACGTTAGCAAAACGCAAGCACTATATAGTCTGACTCCAGGCGCGAATGGTGTAAAGAGCGTCCGTTGGCGTGTAACAACGGCAAATGACGGGAAATGTGACATGCTGCATTTCGCCCTGATGCGTTAACCAGAGAACACTGCGTCGCCCTCTTTTTGTGGCGGATGGACGTCGGACGCGCTAAAACGCGCATGCGTCAAAGCAACGCAGCGCAGGCGTACGCCTTCGAGTATATGGGAGAACTGGTGCCTGGCGTGTCAACAGTGGCGTGACACGACGAAATAAACGCCGGTGAGCATGCGCACCACGTCATGTCGAAACGTTTTGACACCTTGATTGTGGCTTGTAGTCATTTTCTCACACGGCACGCATCTCATGATTATCATGTTTGCACCAGTCACATATCTTCGTCATTTATCGACGTCACGTAACACTAAATTTGGCACATGTGAAGCTAGCAAAACGACTGGAGCACATAATGAGTGGCTTGTAGTCATGGTTGTACATGACACGCCTATCGTGTATATTATGTTTGTATCTGTCATTCTCCTATGTAGTTCGTTCGCATCGCTTAATACCGAGCTTGGTACATGTGAAGCTATCGAAACAGCCGCGAGTGCATCATGAGCGTAGCATGTAGTCTTGTTACATGACACGCATCTCATGTTTATCATGTTTGCACAAGTATCATACCTTCATCATCCGTTCACCTCTCATAATACCAAATTAGGTATAAGTGAAGCTAACAAAACACCCGCGAGTGAATCTTCAGCTTGGCATGTAGTCATGTTGTCAAGATTTTCTTGTTAGGGTCTGTCGCTTGCGGTCGCCATGCAATCATATCATACCATACCAGTTTTGCAACATACCATGTGAACAAAACAACCTCAATGTCGTAGGCGGCTAGATAGATAGATAGATAGACAGATAGATAGATAGATAGATAGATAGATAGATAGATAGATAGATAGATAGATAGATAGATAGATAGATAGATAGATAGATAGATAGATAGATAGATAGATACGCGCAAAGTCGCCGAAGTTCGGTAAGAAATGCTTCGCATTTCAAGTTGTAAGGGGGGCGGAAGGGTGTATACAAGTACGCCCATTTGGACAAGAACAAACCAGCGAGCAGAACTGTTCTCCACCTCAGGTCAACATCGCAAAAGTTATTTGAGTAGGATACTCTGAAATATCACGCGCCGTACCAACGCTTTTTTTTTCGATTGTAACTGCACCTTATGACTGCAGCTTATGGAAAACTGCGCGCTCGTACGGCGGAGAAACATATCAGAGTCCGTATTATGCCACCATATCAGGACCATGAAGCGCGGGAAGCTGGCATGTGTTCTGTTGGTCGAGGCAGCCATGTTGGATGGCGGCAGCCTGTACGAATTCGTCAATGTTGCCCAAAAATTTGAAGCAGAGGAGACATGGTAAGTTATTCTGAATGAATTTTGCACGTTAGTTTTTGGTGTGTGTGCACGCAAGTGCAACCTAATCACCCGTGGAAAGGTTGTCGCATGGTTCAGCTTCGAGATGACTGACACACTTGTTTCTTTCGTGAAACTATGTGCTTTGTGTGTTGCGAGCGCATACTCGTAATAACTGCGTTCGAAAGAAGAGAAACATAATGATGTGAAGTACTATACCTGTGGTAATGTGACCATACATGCAAAGAAATTGCTGTTTATAACGCAAGTGCACATTTATATTGTAAAGACCGCCATTTGATGATCACAACGTCGCTTGAGGTCATCATGAACATCGCATTGCGTTTAGTGCTGTTCACGCTCGGTGTTTCGTCTGACGGCTTGTAACACTCAGCCAGAAAGTTGTTCCATGAGGAGCGAGCGTACCTAAGTTGCTGCCACGTGCTATCACTCAGAATGTGTGCGTTGAAATAATATTTTTTTGATTAAAAAATTTGTAAATCATGAGATGCATTTTCTGCGTTTTGAACTTAAGTAATATTTTAATTTGTAAGCGATGTGGTAGGAGTAGCAGACACTTAGCTGGGCTTTCAAACTTCCGTTGTAGGAACATAGTGGCCGAATGTTGGGACGTCGCCTCGTCTGTTCTTGAAAGGTACTCACTGTTCCTCGTATCGTCTGTTCTTGTTTAACCCGTGCGCGCGTGGTTGTAAAACTATCAAATGAGGAGAAATCAGGCACTATTGGTAGCATGCAATGACTAAATGGTGCACGTTGCCTACTCAGTCATCACTGTGCTGCCAGAACATTTTTTATTGGTTCTGCAGGATCTATACAGAATGTTGCAATTTTGCTCAATTGTGTTGCTTATTTAGTGTTGCAACAATGTTGCGCCTGCATGGATCTTTCTACCTTATGCCCTGTCTAGTTGCGCTACTCGCAATGGCTTATATGTCCAAAAACTCACTCGCTGATTCATCCAGTATGTTAAAGTCTTGGTTTTTTTCTCTCTCCATTGCGTAATCAAGCCCTACTTACCCATATTTGGAGCAGAAGGACACATTCGCATGGCACTTCACCCACCATGTTGGTGTAGTGGCTAAGGCATTCAGCTGCAGACCCACAGGTAGCGGGACCGAACTCCAGCCTCGGGGGCAAATATCAGTGCGGTCTCATGAACAGCGAGATGGCGCAAAGGGCTCTCTCGGTGCACTGCTCGTAGCGCGCGCGCACTCATGCAATCACCTTCCCCGCGTACTTTGCCCGGCGTGGGTAGAAGCCCGTGCACGCTCTCGCTTATCTCGTGGTAGACAAAACTGCAAGTCTTCGGCAGGCACCGGCATGGTTGCGTTGTCGTTACCAGAACAATTGCTCAGTGAGTACCTTTTATGAATCATTTTTGTTTGAGCAGCACGTTAAGTGTCGAACAGTAAAACGTTCTTTGTTCACTCTCATTGTGTGTTTGTGCTTTTCGTGCACCAACTGTGCTTGGGCAGTGCGCTGAACGTGTACATATGCTTTGCCATTCTTCGCGTGACATTACCAATCGTAGCTATCTCCTTTAGTGCTTCGCCCTTGCGGCGAAACGGTGATTTTTCGCTATTATTCTTGGTTGGTTTTTAAAAAATGTGATCGTGAAGACTTACACGTAATTTTCTTCTTATGAATGCAATGTTTCAATAGACATGCGCAGCGGCAACGTACGTGATGCTTGGGACAAAAAACAATTTCTTTTGTCTACTTTGCACTTTTAATAAGTGTCCACGGCAGCGAGAACCAAATTAGCAAGCTAGATTGAAGGAACAATAATCACCGCCAAGCACTCACTAGAAATGGTTAACCAGCGAAACCTGTAACATACGACCCCGGTGTTTAGCACTGGGTTCAACCCAGCATGGCCCTGAAGACTTTTATGATTAGTGGTTGCATGTTCATGATTCCTTATGTTGACAGCCACAATTGTGAATTGAGTTTACCACAGCGTTTGTTCCACATGCCACCCATTGTGCCTTCCGTGATCTCGACCATAGAGCAGCGTAATGAGTGGTTAAATTTATTTCGTAATGCGTCCATCACAGCGGTTGTTCTCGAAACACAGGCGTTCATAGACGTCGCAGCTGACTCGGAGGCGTGGTTTCCGGAATCTGCCCGCCATTGGCGCTTGAATTCCCGTTCGGGATTTAGCGCGGCCTGGAAGGCTTCCTGATTATCCATGCGCAGTTGCTGCTTGTACTCTGCTTCCGGGGCCTGTTTTTGTGCCCGGACGGCACCATCAGCCCTGTGAAAGCAAGCCCCGTCACGCTCCATAGTCAGCGCTTCTCTAGAGTTGTCCGTGGCTAACCTATGTGAAAGGGTTCCGAAGAAACTGATGCGTGCGTGCTCAGCAAGCCGGCTACGACGGGATGGACGACGAAGCTTACAACGAAGCCGTGCAAGTGCTTTGGTGCGACCCTGAGAACGACGTAACTTATAGCACAGCCAGTGAAGACCGCTCGTGACACCAATACCGAACAGATTTTGTCTCTCCTAGCCGTGTATATCTTTCGCTGTAAATGTCCTTACCGTTAGATTCGGACCTTGGGCCGTAAAGGAGAGCGGCATCCAACAGGCCCGGGAAGCTGCAAAAGGCTAAACCTTACCGTGACCACCCGGGTGACCTAGGCTCGGCCTCTAATCTGCAGGTTTAAATAAAGTTCACTCCAGTCTATTCCTTGAACTTCAAAATTGTCGTCGAAGGGCTGCTGGCCTGCTTAAAACCACTTTGTCCCGTGTATTGTCATTCCAAACCGGGAAAAGAGGCCCTCTGGAAGTCCGGCGTCGTAAGTATTTGAGAGTCGGCAAAAATTGGCCTTGGTAGCGACGTCATCAACTGGAAGAAACAGGGCCGTCGCTAAGGGTTAAAACGCATCTCACATATTGAGTGTTGAAATCAGGGGTCATTTGAATGAGTTGGAATGAGCGTGTGACCCATCGCCCCAGCTTGCTTCTCAAGCCGGCAGAGGGACACCGTGGTGCCACCGTGGAAGTGTGGTGACTCCGCCACAGTCACTGACGCTTCCGTATACGTGTGAGGACGGCACCGTCGGAATTGCTGTGCGTTCCGAAATTAGACAGCGATTTGGATCCCTTTACTTCATCCATGGATCTGAGAAAACGAGACTCTTAGTAATCAGCCCTTGCAGGATACTACAGGAGCTCTTTCTGATTCCGGACTTTTACATGCAGAGCATGTTTTACTAGAAGCTAGTCATGCGCCGTCGCCGTCCACAGCCTTCCCTCCTCCTCCACCAGCCATATGTCCATCCCTTCCTCCTCTGAACACAGTGCGCGCTCCGCTCGCTTCTCCCCTCCGCGCGCCGCGCGACCTTTAGTTTTACGTTCGCGAGCTGTATGCTAACGCGTGCATGCGCAGGCCGGGGCCGGCGCTTGCTATAAATAACCGAGTGCCGCCCTTCGTCGGTTGGTTTGTGCGGTTACTCCACGTCCGATGTCGCTGGTGAACATGTATGCCGCCGTGGAGAAGTATGTCGACGAAGCCGTGGAAGAATACCTGAAACAACGACCGCAACGACGACGCTTCGTGATAGTTGGCGACTTCAACGTCGACGTCATCAAGGACGATTGAGTAGTCGACTACATAGAGTTGTGGCACTCGCTGAAACGAGCAACGCACGACGGCAAACATCATCTAACCACGATTCGCGGGACGTGCATCGACCACATGTTCGCAAATTTCGCCCTTCGACCGCTGAAACCAGACCCACTCACCCTTCACCTTACGGACCATAAAGCCATCTTGCTCAAAATACCCAAAGCGTCTCATCAATAAACATCATCTTTCGCAGCATACGTACGTGGGTGTTTACTCGTGTTCACTCATAACACACACGCATGTCGCAAATTACAAACCACATTTATTCCTGTTCAACATATATGCTCCGCATGATAACCAGTGTTCCTACTCGGGAAACTGCGGTCATTTTTTTCATCGTATAGCTTTTCGTCTCGAGACTGTCAAAATGTAGCTCTTTTCTTCATTCCTCTTCTATGTGAATAAGCGTATGTATGCTACCTCCTTGTGAACGCCTGCGTCCCTGCAAGATGGTCTGAACGGGTCTGGTTGCGGCGGCCAGATACCCACGACAAGAGCTGCCGGGCCCAAGCCTCAACAACTTATGACCGAAGTGGGATGCTGAAAACCCCGGTCGTAACACCGTGTCGTGACGACCTTCCACCAAGGCAATAATTGTTTTTCTGAAAGTGGGCAGTGTGGTAAAACATTTTTGATAGCTCCTACTAAGGCTCGTAAGAAGTGATGGAACAGGTTGAAGTGGCGGAGTAGCAGTTGTATAACGACAAAATAAAACATGCTGCTTATGAAATGACCGTCTTATTTTGAAGATGCTAAAATTATTACAGGTTTTCTTACGTTTAAATTAAATCTTTTGGCGTTTTATGGTTTGTCTGTGTTTAAAACGTCCCCAACTTCATTACCGTGATCACCAGCCTGACTGCGCCCATTGCAAAGCGAAGGCTTCTCAATAATACACCGATGAAGCCAGAGTTGTGCTTTCTTTTGTCCCTTTATAACTGCCAACGTTTTTTTTTTTCTCATCGGCCCGTCTGACCTTCTCTCTCCCACTTGTGCGTTTGTCTTTTCTGAAAATTCAGTCAGATACCCTCAATGCGCAGCAATTATTATGCCTACGCGCTACAAGCCCGGCCCATGTCCATTTCTTCTTGATTACAACTACGATTCTCTCAACCCCATTTTTTCCCCTGAACCACCCTGTACTCTTATTGTCTCCTAATGTTCAACCTATCATTGTTCTTTCCATCGCTCACTGCGTCGTCCTCAATTCAAGCTGGACCCTCTTAGCAAGCGTCAATATTTCTGATCCGTAGGAAAGTACTGAGAAGAACGACTTCCTCTTGAGGGTTAGTGGTAAGTTTACCATCCGTGATTTCCGAATGCTTTCATAATGCGTAGTTCAATCCATCGTTATTCTTCTAGTTATATTACTCTCATCGTTTGGCGCCACGGTTACTACCTGTCATAGGTAGGCACATTCTTTACAACTTCCAGCGTCTCTCCCTTTTTTGCAAAGAGCTCATTTCTGCGGACACTTGCACATTACTTTAGTTTATTGCATACTGATTTTCAGACCGAGCATTCTGCTTTTCGTGTCCAGTTCTGCACTCATGAGCTGTAATTCGTCCCCTGAGTCACTCATCAAGGCAATGTCATCAGTGAATCACAACATACTAAGTTACTCTTTAGTAACTCTCATTCCTAACTGTTTCCAATCTATGTCCCTGGGGTGCGATGCAGGATGACCCGAGCTTCTCGAGCAGACGAGTTTGCTCCGTGCTTGCTCTACAGTGGCTATGGCATTAATACAGGGCGGAGCGTGTGATAGCTGCGTTGAAAACATGGCTACAAGAATGAGCGTGGAGTTGGAAACGCTTGTGGGACATTTGCGGTGGTTATCAAAGAAGCACCATGTACGAACACGTCAGCATCACCACTCAGTCAACATTTCAACAGTGCAGCAACGTCAGCATGATTACCGTACTACCTTTTTGTCGACTCAACACGAGCCTCCCACAGGCGTGTTCGTGGGTGTTTGAACTTTTTCGGACAGGTTCTTTCGTTCCACCAGCCGCTTAGAAATTTCCAGTCCCGAAGGCAGCAAGGGTGCACAGGCAGCACTCATATGCTGCTCGTTTTGCTCCAATCAAATATTGCAGATAAATATAAGAACATGTGGTTACCAGGGGCGCTCGCACCATGGCGGCAACGCAGATGCGTCGTGAGCACAGTGAAATTGAATGTGAAGCATTGTAGCCTCTTGGTAATATCACTTTTAATTATGCGCGATAATGCTGATAGATTAATCGTGCCACTCGACGTGAGTATTGCTCCTTGGCACGAGCAAACGTGATGGGCGTACCCGATCTTCGCCGCGGGCATCTGTCAATGAAACTGATTGACGCGTGAACTCAGATACAAACTCGTTGATTTTCATAAGGCCCGAATTGAACTCATGACTCTGATGGAACCGGTGTGACTGTCACGCGTTTGATTCAGCGAACGCTATGCGGCAGCTTCTTTGAATATAAGATAATTTGGTGATTTTACACTACTTGTGCAAAGCTGGAGCCATGGGGGAGCTTATTATAACCTTGCGTCTTGAAATTTTTTGAGTTGGTCGTCTACTCATATGCGTGATCGGGTTCGAAGTGAAGACTGCATCAGCTCTGTCTTAAGTTTGATTGAACTAATTTACTGACGCTTAATGACCAGTACACTAAGCTGTCTTGTCTTCATTGTTAAGGCTTCAATTAAAAGGCAATTATCGTGGGCCGAATTAGCAAGGACATGATCACTATCAAGCTATCAAACGTAATTTTGATTAGCAGGATAATTGTCAAACTAATAGTAAGTGCAAACTAGCATTGCTTTACTTAGCGTGCTCATAATTGACGTCACTTTAATTAGCATAATTTATTTGACTTATCAACTAAAATGTTTTAGTTAGCACGGTTATAGCTTTATATGGCTTCATCAGCACGGACTTGGCGTAATTAACTTGGTTATAGCATCTCCTAGTCTAATTGGCGAAGTTACCGTCCAGCCAGATAGCTAATTAGCGAGTCGCACGTGCTCGGGTGCTAGCTGGTGATGGCAACAAAGACGACGCACACCGTCCGAGAAGCACGTTTGAATACAAACGCTGACACGTGGCCTCGCTTGAATGTACAGACCAACACGTGGCTTCGGATTTAGCTGTGGTCGCGATGTTGTAAGACGCTCGGCCAGTACATATTTCAGAGGCCACCGTGCTGATTATTCTAAAACAGACTTGATGCAGGCATGAAAGGCTTCAAAATAAATTGCATCCCCCCTGCCTCTAAAAAAATGTCATCCAGAAAAGTTTCAGACATATCTATTGCATGGGTGCCCTTCTACACTCAGTGGAACAACAAACATATGAAAGAAGATGCCTGTGGTTTGAAAACACCGCCCAACTTAGTCGATCGTCCTTGACGCAATGACTGGTTCTATCGTAAGCAACCAAAAACAGCATAATGAGGGGCGGATTTGATTTTCTTCGTCTTGTTGGCTCGTTCATAAAGGGGTGTTGCCAGCCAAAGCGCGAAATATCCTGAGTTTTGTGCAACTGGGCCAATCCTGCATAGTGCCCCTAAAAATCTCCTGCGAACACGCGGTGAATCATGTGTTTCTGCCTTACACCATTCTTTATTGGTATTCTGCTGCTTTTTTTATGGAGAACTATGGTGCCTGTGGTTCCCCTGTAGCTTTCTTCCACCATGATTATGTAGGATTCGTCGATGCCCTTATTCCATAGTGCCTGCATTACTGCTGATGTCTTGACTGAGTCAGACGTGTTCTCGCAATCTTTGACGGCTCTGTGTAGAGGTTTGTTGTATTCCGTGCAATTATATATAACCTGGTTGAGAGCATGAACATAATCTCTCGTGGAATAGCAAACACAATATCTTGCTCGGTCGTTTAGTTGCTTGAACTCTAATTTCATTGTAATTCTATTAACAATTTTTTCTTAATTTCCAATCTCAAGAAACTGTTTAAGCTAAGCAGCCTGTAATTTTTCAAGTTCATGATGTGTTCCTTATTACGGAATAAGATGATTTTGGCGTTCTTCCAAGATTCTGGTACCCTTCCAGCCAAGAGACACTTCGAATATAAGGTGGCCAGTTTTTCTAACTAAATTTTTCTGTCATATTTCACCAGGTTCGTTTTACCTTATCGTTGCCAGTGGCTTTGCCTCTTTGCATTACTCTGAAGGCTTTCATTATTTCCACTCTCGCTAATGCTGGACGTTGAATTCTTCTGGAGTTTCATTGCTTCTTATGATATCATCTTAGTTATGTTGACTTCTGTACAGCTATCTGTAGAACTCCTCCACTACCTCAGCTATCCCATCTATTTTTATTCTTCTATCAATATGACCGCTGCTGCAGAACCGGGAAGTGTCACAATATGTAAGAAGAGGTAGCTTTTTTTTTCAAGTCTGTACTACCTTCATTCGTCCTTGTGTTTTATTTTTTACAATGACGCAACGCGATCAGTGTTCCTCTGTTTATTTTTGTTTTGTTTTTTTCCTTTGCCGGAAGTGATATTATTTTTCCTCTGATGGTGTCCCTTGCTGAAAGGTGGATGCAATAGACGTAATTTCTTAGAAGTATTCTTTCTTTACGGTTCTTTCTTTTTCGCCGTCAATAGCTTTTACAAAAGAACGCGATCCCGTATAGTAAACACGCGTTCGGTAGTGAACCGTAATATCCTGTCCAGACAGGCTCTCCTAAGCAGCTTTTACTCTCCCGCATTATTGCTCTCTTATCCATACCATGCAGACATGTGCTTCCAGCGAACTCGTCAATCCAGGGGCATATGAGAATGTTCATGATCTAAACAATGGCGGTGCTGACCACGCTTTTTCCTCACTCGAAAACAAACTCCCGTGCCTTTTCATTTGCATTCTTTTTGCATTGTTTTCTTTTTGCAACACTTCGCATTTTGTCTTGGGAGTTCGGACGTCAAGTTTCGGTCTACCAGCGTAGAAAGACATTCATTTCAACCTATGTGACACGACAACACAAATGTACCGGGGACATACAGGCATCGCAAGGTAATATGGCGCCAATAGGAATTATAAAGAAAAATGTAGTGAGGTTAGAGAAAATTCTTACCACGCACAAAGATGAGGGAAATACGACTTGTAAATTTCGTTTCTGCACGTGCTAGACGTATAATACAAACATCTCATCATTTTATTCTAGTGTTTCGTTGTGTTCATGTCCTGTATCTTGACTTGTGTCGGCGTCTAGCTCCTTTTATTGTAGTGACTGCTCAGAAGAAAACTTTGTGGGAGAATAACAGTTGTTAGAAAAACATTTAGCTTGTCTATGTGCAGTTCACTAGCGCTAACTCTTGCGCTCTTTGTGTAGCTATGTTCCAAAACGCAGGGGTGGGTGCATGAACGAACGCAGGGATTGGCGCACGAACAGACGCATGGACGATCACACAGACGGACGCATGGACGGAAGATGCTTCGCCCCACTCTCCATCATTCACTCCGTGAATATGCTGCCATTTTTGAAATAAGCTCACATTCGTGAAACCGAAGTAGACTGCAAATATTTCTTTGGGGAGGTATCTCCAGACCACATATAGAAATGTATCAATGTAGGAAGGAAACTGAAGTCAACCACACAGAGTTAACTTAGCGACTCTCTTAAAGTGTTTATATTGCTTACGGGTCTTTTTATGAGCTAAGTAAAAACGCTTCAAAACTTTCTTACCGCGCCAGATGAATAGAATGCACTTTTTTTAAACAAGCGAAAACTACACTTTGTTGTCATTTCAAAGCTTCCTATGCCACTGCCATCATCATAACGGATGAGTATAGTTTACCAGTTAAAGATTACTGAGGAAACCTGCAGGTGCGCGCTAAAGTATTTTCAGGGGTGTTGACGATGGCTGAGTAATAAATACTGGCATTGAGCACTGCTGGCTCGAACAATTATGCAGTCCTTGAAAACAATTAGGCTGGAGAGCGTCACGTATAATTGACCACATGTTCAGTTGCCTTGACAGTCAAGGAAATAATTAATCTCTCTGATCGTTGTACTCGCATGTTTCATGGCTTTCATTTATGATACTGGATGCTTGTTCATGTCATGGTTCTCTATCAATCTTGCCTTTTTTTGTCAAGCGAATGTGGTCTATGACATTGTCTACTAAGATTTCAGTTAAGTAATCGAGTCCCAGAAATTGTGTAATAAAATACACACGGTCAGTTGTCAAACAAGGAAGCTCCGTCAATGAACGTCGAAATCACGCCCACTCCATCCGCAAAAACAGACGCCAGGCATACTATTCACCAAGCCACTTTCACACATTCTGAGTGTTTGAGAAATGGGCCTTCGTTATCTCACGATATCATCTCACAGTGGTCTTGCTCGGAGGGGCGGTATCGCCCTCTAAATGCGCCAAAGTAAAGTATTTCACCTTTACTGTGGCCTCCATGATTGCCTCATACGACGCCAGATTGCGTGCTGCAATTGGTCAATCCGAATTAACGTGTTTTCAAAAAAAGTGCGATTTCGCCAGCACCTCCACCCTGCGCAAGATGGGACATCGCCAGTCCAAGCGTTGCGCTCACAAATAGCATCCATGCATACAAAAACTAGCATCATAGCATGCGCCTGCCTAGCTTGGCTGTAACATGGTTGCTTCGCCATTTGTGCGAGCTAATCTCAGCGCTTAGACTAGACACGAACACAGCAGTAAACTGCATTCAAGAAGTGCCTTGCGTCACAAGACAACACTATTTCGCTTTCACTTCAGCCAGTCCTATTTTGCTGCCATAATGCGCTAAGCTTTCTTCGCTGTGTTGTTTCATCTGTGTTGTTTCAACTTCCTTTTTTTTGATGTACTGTGTTTTTGTGTACCAACACAACCGGAGCGGGGTGTGAACCAAACAGCGAGAACAAACTTCAACCACCCCTTTGAAAGATGGGGGATCAAGCTCGTACTCTTGGACCTGGCAGAACAGCAAGAAATCGTCCCCAAGGCAAAGAGGGCACTCCAAGCGAGAGAGTTAGGGTGGAGAGGTAGAAAACTGTTTCAAAATAAATTTTTATCTCTCTCTCTCTCACCTAAATCAAGGTATTTCTAAAAAACATGATACACTTACCGAGCGAAGACCGCTCCATTGCCGTAATTTCATCAGTGCTTTGACGGAAGTAATTTATTCCCGCCTCCCTGTAAGTGGGAAGGAAAACCCAGTGTGACAACTCTGAAAACAAAAAGCATAGACTTGCATCGCAAAATCCTCTGAAATGTGGGTGTTGAATTGTACGGAGGATTAAAAATAATGTCTTACAAAAATCCGACAGTTCAGTGTAGGGAGATGGCGTGGAACATAGCCCTTTTTGATGATGATCTCCTGTATGGTTTTTATTCTCCTACACAATGAGGATCAGTATTTAATTTTATTTTTATTGCAATTTTTCTTGTGTTGGTTTCCTAATAAAGCATAGTTTTTTTAGAACACATTGATGAGTCTTTCCTTTCCAACTTTCGTTCAGAGGTAGTTCAAGTACCAGGACTGATAAACTCTTCGTAAGGCGGTGGAAAAAATGGGTGTGCTAACCTTGGAGGCAACGGAATCGCATCAAATGGCCAAGGTGTTTAGAATGGTGGTTACTGCACCTTTTAATCAAGTTACGTGTCTTACGGTACCTGGCATCAGCTGGAGATGTATACTTCTGTATTTCTCATGGCCTCACCGTCACTTTCAGACGCCTCTCCACTATCTATTCCTGCACGTAGGACACTTTACTCAGCTTCTTTGTTTTTTATATCCAATTCACAAGTCCTTCATTGGTAACGACATCCTTGTCCGTATGAAAATGGGCTTTCAAGAAGCAGGCAAAAGGAATGACGGCGTTCGGAACGCTTTGGTGCAGCCATTTCGAAACTAGAAAACGACTCCCATTAGAGATGTATTCGATGAAGGGAAGAGTTCCCATCATTCACCATACTCTTCAGCACCCTTACATTCTACTTTTGCCTCCTTTACCGTCAAACACCGAGCCCCCGTGGAACTCTCGCACCTCTTCATTACCGCTTAATTGGCTTAGCGGGCATTTGCGTGCCAGCTTTTGGTTCACCCGTTCTTTTCAGCAGCGGCTCAAGGCCTCGCGATGAGCAATTTCAATATGTGGATGGTGTAAAGAAAAGAGACTCATAGTGTCGACGGCTGTCATCGCTAATGCTGACTCGCAACGCCATGGCAATCAGCCTGTCTTGTGTCAAAATGAGATTACTGAAATAACACAAATTTACACGTCTTATGGTGAAATCAGGGCAGGTTAATCTTGCAGTAAACGTGCCTGAACCAATCATTTTCTTTCTTTTTATGTTTCTTTCTTTCCTTATTTTTTCAATCTTTCATTCCTTCTTTCCATCTTTCTCTCTTTCTTTTTTGGTATCTTTTTTTTATTCCTCGTCAGGGTACGCTCTCAGAAGCCAAATAGAAGCGAAACAGAAGAAACTTGTCCAAAGTCAATAGGCTACAGGAGCAAACACAATCAAAGCATGCAATGATGCTCCCCGAATTGAAAAAAGTCAAACGAAGATATCCTACTAAAGTATACGCACAACTAACGCCTCCCGGGCCTTGCAATCTCGGTGTTGCTCTTTCAGATGTTCCCGCTTCTGTTTTTCATGAACGAAGAGAAAGTGATAGGCTACAAAGGCGAGAAAAGAGAACCCAGGAGAATGAAAGGATAAGCGAGAGTGCTTATAGTGGTGCGTAGGAAGAAGAAGACGACGACGCCAGCGCTAATCATCCAGGGTGAAGGCTGGCTGTTCATGTGACAGCTAATTAGGCCTTATCACAGACCCACCAGCTGTAACGCACGTGCGATTAGAGAATGTCTTCGTCTCGGTTCCCCACTATACCACTCGTCCGACGCCTATGAGTCGCTAGACACAGCTGTTTTTTTGGTTGAAAATTAATCGGGAAGTTAGGATCTTTTGACAAAATATAAAGTCATTAGAGTATACGAGTAAAAAAAGTATTTCATTATTGGGTCCACGATGAAGCCTCTAGAGCACTACCTTTTCTCCCATTTGACTTATTCACAGCTACTAAATTTGCAACTGTCTAAATTTAAATAAATCTCGCCTTATATTTTTGTAAGCTTGTCACGTTCTTATAGCCCGTCATGCTGGTTGTTCATACGCTTATATTTTGCAGAGCGCTTCTTATATAATATGGCACAATTTTCTGTCTTGAAATTTGCGCCCTTGCTTTCCAAATTGCTCGCTATTTAATAGACCTTATAGAACAATACTGACTCTATCCAGAAAATTCAGCCAATTTTTCGTATAATTACAATTGTCTAAAGATTTATTCGCTCATGTAGTGAGCACATTCTCTAAAATGTGAGGCTATAGTGGGAACCGCATAGAGCGGCAAGTAGGGATATTCGCTTGAGATTCATGTTGAAACGAATTATTGCATGCAGATACACACGTAGTAAACAAGAATACGCCAGCATCTACGTCAATTCAACCCTCTTTCCTGCACACATATCAGGAATCGTTGCCTTCATTTCTAGAAATATTACGAATGACACTAATCGTGACATTATTTACAGTATATTCTGTTATGAGATCACAATTATGGCTTTTTTTTGGCACCGTACTTGCGTGCCAGCACTGCTGCAGGTGTCCGTTACAATTGTGATTTAAAATAAGAAAAAGAATGAGAGGACCCTAAAGGTTCGCCTTTAGAAGCTGATCGCAATAGCCATATGTTGTACCCTGCGCGTACTTTAAGCACCTAATGCATGAAAGATTTTCGAACTTGCCATACACCCGTAAGTTGCCTGTGTGATCAGAATAAGTGGTTAACGGTTTAGAGTATTAGGTACTCTACTATGAAAGAGCATGAAGCCGTCCCTTTTTGGTGTTTTTGTATTAATTTACCTTAAAGAAAAAGGTACCGCAGCTTGTGTCTCTTTTGTAGAATGACTGGATTTAAACCACTAAGCCATTATAATAATCAATTGTTCTTACGCTCGCTGGCCATGGGTGTTTGTACCCCACAATATTACTGCAATATTTCATGTTGTATTGAAAAGCATGTACAAGACACGTGTGTTTGTAATGCATGAAAACTCGTTTCATTGCATTTAGAAGCAGAGGAAATCCTTTAAACAGCCTTCACAAGCAGGTGCGTGGACGTGAAGTATCCACTGGCCATGCAAGCAACCCGGATTCGATCCTCAATCGGAACCAAGCGACGCTAGTTCGGTCCCCACTCTGACGCAGGCTTTTTATCATTTATTTTATTTGCATCGTTCTAAATTTTTTCGTCACGCATAACATGATAGTTTTGCTCTCACAACCAACGACGCCGACGTCGGAACCGACACCAGAATATCTCCGAAACAAGCTCTTTAACGCTCTCACTTTAAAAAGAACACATAAAAAACTACCGATGATAGACCATAGTTCTAACCTGGGCCCTCTTCATAGAAACCCAGTGTACCACAACAGATCCATGGTGTTGCTTGAGAGGTCTTCCTGGAAAGACGCTACGCAGACTTCAATATGTCGCGACCACCTAGGGCTAACATTTGCAATATAACGTGGTGGAAGACTGAAATAACAACCAATCGTCATAGAATGCGGGTCGTGAAACCGGTTGTCACACCATGTGAATTGGTTAACAAGTAAGTAGGTCATTGAATGCTTGAACCCAAAACAAAGGGCTAACCCAGAATTCGTCACAGTCATCAGCCAGAGCATTTATAAAAGAGACATGGGTTCTTACAGGTGTATCGCAGCAACCACACTTCTCCACAAAGCGACGAATATTGGATCCTTTTCAGCTTCACAAAAATTACGAATTGAAACACAGTGCGTACCTGGTAACTGTACTTGTATTAGTTACCAAAGAAGCACACACGACCGCCCCCCCCCGGCCTAATCCCTCGGTATCCTATATATTTCTTTCTTCCCCCCCTCTCTCTCTCACGTTATCGCGTGTAGTACAGTGTCATAGGGGAGTAGCATAATGACCACACGTCGCACAATACGAATACTGAGTCATACATATATCTTTCAACCCATCACTTGTCTTGTCTTGTCCCCTAAAAGATCTTAACTCAAACCCACAAGGGGGATTGGCCACACTGTAACTTATAATGAAAATTTTAAAGAACGCTTGCTAAAAAGAGAGAAATTATATAATAACAATAATAATGTTCCTTTGAAAAAACGTGAATAGGTGCAGAAGAATTCGATAAACCAGAATTATAAAACCAATTAGCAAGAATGAAGAAGGGGGACAAAAAATTGGATAAATCTCGCAGTACCACTAGCAGCGTATCCTTCCTGTTGCCTGAATGAATTTATGTAGCGCTGACAGAATAGCACTTTGGCCTGCACACAACTGACTGGCTCCTAACAATAAAAGGTTGGATGTCTTAACTGGCAATTGGAGCATACCAATTGATCTCTCAAGAATTATTCGGCGCAGTGAGGCGAAGTGGCGGTATGTGAGATGAAAGCGATCTATTGTTTCGGGTTCATAGCAAATTTCAAATGGGTTAGCTAATGAAAATCCTGATTTGTGGAGATAAAAACTTAACTGAGGGACTCTACAGCGAAAGCTTGTGAGGGTCACTTCACATTGACGGGGAAGTCATTTTGCAGTGTTACATGTGATTTGTAAGTGCCGAAACTCTTCAGATTGTAGGAGCGATGTTACATTGATTTTTCAGATTGACAGGCGTTTGAATTGTTCGGCAGTAATAAAAGGAAACTATAGAGCTATTAGTGCCACAGGGAAATTTAAAGGTGCCGAAGCGAGCGAATCAGCAATTTTCTATAGTGCAATTCCAGCATGCCCGGGGACCCAAATAAACTAAACTTCTGATATATAGGCTACGTGGTACGAGAGACCAAAATATCCTGAGGAGGTTGCTTTGTGGACGTTAGATGTGTACGAACAGACAAAGCGTCCAAAATAATAATAGCTAATGATTTCTGAGAACTTAGTTTTCGAAGAGCCAATGTAATAGCCAAAACTTTTTCATGATAAATTGGTGGGAAGTAAGCCGAGGCGAGCGCAGACGACCAATAAAGCTGATGAGAAAAAAAAATACCTACTCCAGCCTTCTGAAGACTTTGCGTTGCATCTGTCGAAATTACTGCGTAATTGGGAAATTGACTGAGATGGTCTTGAAGGAGGCCATCCAGAACATGCTTTGGAAGTGACTTGGCAATTTTCGAAAAAATGGCATCGAAAATTATGCCAACTGGCACCAAGCAAAGGGTTTGGAGAGTTAAATGCTGTAGGGAAACGTGAAGATTTGAAAACGGAGACTGGACGAAAATGACTTGGGGTCTTTGATAACGACACCACGAGCGCTTAAAATAAGAAACTGGATATTTGATGAAAACTGTCTGTGAACAGGAGAGAGGCGCATCGTAGAGTTTTAAAAATGTTTGCACGGTAAGCTGTCGAAATCTAGCATCAAGTTGAATGATTCAAGCTTCAAAATAAAGCACGCTATTCGCGACACATCTAGGTAGCCCGAGACACAGCCGCAGAGCTTGCATTTCTAGCAATATAAGAGGTCTTAATTTGTTTTCAGCACTTCCGGAAAACAGAACGCAACCAAACTCCAGAATTTGGCGTACGTAATGTTCGTATATCATAAGTAACGTATCCCTGTGCAGCCCTGAATTCTTATTGCAAAACCGGCGTAGCAATCCCAGGGCGCTTTCTGCTTTACGGATGTTTGATTCTATTTTTTGCTGCCAATTGAAATTGTCCCCGTAAACAACGCCAAGATATTTTAGTGTCGTAACTCGTGGAATCAGACCATTTCGATAATGCAGTGAAATAAATCCGGGAACGAATAGAGGAAATACAAGCAGAGCAAATTTGCTAACATTGTGTTTAAAAGACAGTGCGCCAAGCCATACCTTAAGCTCACTCAAATACGACTGTAAGATTTGATACAAACTATAAATATCTCGATATGACGAGAAAAAAGCAATATCATCGGCGTCACCCCCTAAAGAGACCCGTCCGGTCTTTTTAAGAGGTGACTAACCAGCCCCCGAAGTAGTGAATTTTCTTAGCGATTGTCACCTCTCTTCAGTCAATATTTCTCGTTACTGCGTTGTTTTCCCCATTGGTTCCGGAGGTCATGTATACCGACACTCAGCAGAGTCTAAGTAGAGAGGTTAGTCTTTCCATCAACAGTTTGAATAAGAAAAGACTCAAAGGATTGCCTTAATGGGCATTTTTACTTTCCGTTTCCATCACAAAGACGCAGTCGAAGTTGAGTATCACGCATGAGTTTAAAAAGCGCGTTACTAAAATTTCTTTAAGTAGGCCCTCTATTGCCAGAGGCGCTTAGATTTCTGACCAGCAGTATACCACAATTTTCACTCGCTTCGTATTCGCAGGGATTGGCCGCTAGGGGGCCACGGTGTGCGGACGCGCGTCGCGTCGGCTCCGCAGATTTTCTATGGTTTTCGGCGATTTCTTTCCAGCCATTCAGTTCGGAGTATTCCTAAGTGACTGCGAAAGTCCTGCGGTCTCTCCCGATACCATTTGTGCAGGTGAGCCCGTGTATCGGTCACTTTTCGAAGATTGCCCGTACCGCCACGCTGGCACGACAGTCAAGCCAGTAGACAAGGCACGGTAGGCCTGACAAGTTGTCGGAGCAAGCGGGTGCACCATCCGCTGCGCCGGCGCCAGAAATGGAATTCGTGCAAGTCGAAGGGGAGGAGATATCGCCGACGGAGTTCGGAAAAGAGCAGGGATGGTGCGAGGTCAAACGAAACACCAAGAAGGCGGGTGGAGACGCCGACCCGGCGAAGAACCAGCAACAGCAAGCAACGCCAGCGTCTACCGAGAAGGCGGCGTTTATACAGAAAGCGACGCAGTACGTGCGGAAGATCACCATGACGAGCCGAATGCCCAACCTGCCGACGGATGACTACAAGATCATCGTGCTACCCTGGGATGGCTTCAACGTATCCCACTACCAGAAGGACCGCGTCCACTGCTGCATACGCAACGCTGCAGGGGTGGGGCGCGAGGTAGCCGAGGAGGACAGCGTCTGTCTCAATGAGTGACAAAATGTTATTGTGGTAAGCACGCCGTCAGAAGATCGCGCTAGACGATATGGAGGCATTTGCAAGCTGCGAATTGGCGACCGCGAGTTCGAAGCGAGTGCCTACAGAGCGGCTCCGGAGAACACGTCCAAAGGCCTCATCAGGGGCATATCGCTAGACGAAAAGCCGGCGGACGTCGTGAGAAGTCTGGTTAACCACCGCAACCCGAACGTCCTGCATGCCAAGCGCATTGGAAACACGACCAACGTGATAATCCTTTTCGACGGCTACTACGTGCCTCGTTACGTGAACTACGGCGGGATGGTGATAAGGTGCACTCTTTACAAGAAACATATCGATATGTGCTACGAGTGTGGTCGTCTGGGACACAGGGCCGACGTGTGCCCCAACACGAACGACAAGAAGTGCCGTGGGTGCGGATGCGGCAACCCGCCCGACGATCATCGGTGCGAGCCGGTGTGCCAACTGTGCGGAAAGGGTCACCTCACAGGAGACCGCAAGTGCAAAGCTAAGTACAAGACACCCTACCTAGTCAAGCGCCGACAGTGGGAACGCAGAATGCGCGAGGAGACTGAGGCCGCCTACTGCAGTAGCAGCACCGTCAACGACGAGGAGGAGGGCTACGGATGACGCCACGCACCGAGACGACGTCGCGGCAACAGTCGATCGGCCTCGAGGGAGACCCGCGCGTGGAGCCACACTCGCTCCCGTACTCGTTCTCGAGCCCGCTCTCGCAGCGTCTCCCGACCCCGTTCAGCGAAGCCTCGCAGCACGTCGACGGCCCGAGCCAACCACCCAGCTGCAGCCAAAGGCGGAGGAGAGGTTGACCCCCATAAATTGAGGTGGGTGGACGTCGCCTCCGGACGCGCGCCCAGCGCGCCGCTAACGCGAACCGAGACTGCCATTGATAGAAACCCAGATGTAGACAGACGCGGTAGCTCTGCTTACAAACGCAACAGCGACCCAGAAAGTCTAGTGCAGAAACGATTGGATCAATTCGAATCAATAATCCAAAAACTACAGCAGGAAAATGCAAGGTTAAGAAACGAAATTGCCACGTTGAAGGGGGAGGCCCTGACAGTTCCCTTTCCTCCTCCTTCTCCAATTAAACCCGTCGCAGCCGACGCGGCTGCTAGTACAGCCGAGAGTGGGGAGAAAGTCATGGAGGCTCAAGACGCGCACCCCGCACCCACCAAACGTAAGGCACTTGACCCAGAACAATTCGACGTCAAATCGCAGAAACGCGAGAAGGAACTCCGCGAACGAGTCGATAGACTCGACGACAAGGTAGACGCGATGATGACCCAACACGCGCAGCAAACCACGCAACTTAACAACGCAATTGCTCAGCGAACCGCACAAACCGAACAGTTGAGAATGCAATATCTCAGCTCACAAAAATGGTCGCGACGCTGCAAACGCGCATAGACAATATCGAAATGCGACTTCCGGGCGCAGTGGGACGCCCAGTACGAACTACTGGGAAACGGTACTTTAGGCCGTTACCTGACGAAGAGGCGCAGGATCAGCCGGACGGCAAACCATAACACGTACAGTCACCTTGGCTCGACACGAAACCACACAAACACAACGCCCACAACAGCATAACACACGTAACACGTTTACTATCTGGCAGTGGAACTGCAGGGGGTACAGGAGGAAACGGGCGCTTCTCCAACAATTCTTACGTAGCCGGCAATGACCGGACGTAATACTATTGCAGGAAACCAATGACCCGGTCAAGCTGGCGGGGTACAAATCTATAGACGAAGCTGTGACCGCGGGAGCCCCACCGGCCGCTGCAACGCTGGTGCGACGCAACCTCACCATGGCGCAACGCGAACTTAAGAACGTTAGCATACCGCATGTACTCATAGAGCTCATCCCGACGAAAGGGCGCGGCCCCGGCCTGTTTGTGCTGAACGTGTATAGCAGACCGAAAGCCAGACACCGCTTTAGCACGTTACTGCGAGAGGCGCGCGAGGCAGCTGCCGACGGGCCCTTGCTCATCGCGGGCAACTTCAACGCGCCCCACGCGGCGTGGGGGTACGGCTACGAAACGCCAAAAGGTAAGCGCCTTTGGGACGATGCGCAGAATGAGGGCCTCGAGCTCATCACAGACCCTTCCGCTCCTACGCGCAGGGGCAACAGCGTATGTGCAGACACCTCACCCGACCTCACATTTACCAAGAACGTTGCTAGCGCGCGATGGCACAATACACAGGAGGACCTGGGTAGCGATCACTCAGTGATCGAGATCCAGGTCGACGCTGAACCTCACCACAGCGTTCATTGGGAAGGTACCAAGGGCAAGAACCACCGGCTGGTGGATTGGGACGCGTTTCGCAAAGTCCGGAAAGAGCAGAATCGTGGCAGTGCGGCTATTGAGGATATAGATAGCTGGACTGCGACGCTCAAGGGGGATTTAGAAACGGCGACGCGGGAGGTTCCGCCAGAAGCACAGCTCGAAGTGGTAGACAGCAAACTCCTACACATGTGGGAAGCCAAGCGCAGCCTGCAAGACAGGTGGAAGCGTCAACGCCACAATCGAACGCTGCGCAGACGCATAGCACGGCTAAGCAGGGACATAGAAGAGCACGCGTTACAGGTATGCAAAACGCAATGGGAAGAGATCTGCAATAGGATGGAGAACCAGCTGGGACGGGCCAAGACGTGGCATCTCCTCCGGCACCTCTTGGATCCGGAGGAGACGAAAACATCGCACGCACATAAGTTTAAGAAGTTGTTGCACGACTACAAGGGCACCCACGCGGACTTTCTAGATGACGTGCGAAGCCGTTACTTTCAGTCACGTAGCCCCCTCGTGCATTCAGCATACGCCTGGGAGGGTGAGGGTAACGCGGAGCTAGACGAGGACTTCAGCGTTGCAGAGGTGAGGGCGGTGCTGCACAGGCTCAACACAAATTCGGCGCCAGGCCCGGACGGGATAACCAACAAAGCGCTACGTAACTTGGACGATGAGTCGATAGAACAACTGACGGCTTACATGAACGAGTGCTGGAATGCGGGCGCTATACCGAACTCGTGGAAAACGGCGCGCATAATTATGATCCCCAAACCGGGCAAACGAGTACACATTGACAACCTTCGACCGATATCCCTGACGTCCTGCGTTGGTAAGGTCATGGAACACGTGGTTCTCGCTCGCCTTACCAACTACCTCGAGGACCGAAACATGCTCCCACACACGATGCTGGGGTTCCGTCGTAACCTTTCCACGCAGGACGTTAGGCTTCAACTCAAGCACGATATCGTAGACAATCCCACACGATCCACCAAAGCGATACTCGGGCTCGACCTCAAAAAGGCGTTCGACAACGTTAGCCATGCTGCGATACTTGAAAGTATACGAGCGTTGGGACTGGGTGAGGGAACGTACCACTATATACGGGATTTTCTTACGGGCCGCCGGGCCCGATTAGCGATCGGCGGACTAGAATCGCAGGACATATACATGGGTTGTACGGGCACGCCGCAGACTCCGTAATCTCGCCCATGCTCTTTAACTTCGTGCTTGTCGGATTACCACAAAAACTCGCTGAGATAGAAGGCCTCGACCATGGCTTGTACGCCGATGATATCACCCTCTGGGTTGCCGAGGGAAATGACGGCCACGTAGAGCAAACGCTGCAGGAAGCCGTCGACGTGGTGCAGAACTACCTTCGCGACACTGGCCTCGAATGTTCCGCCGCTAAATCGGAGCTCCTGCTCTATAGACCCTAGCGCAGGGGCCGTAAATCCAAGAACGCCGATTCCGCATTCGAGTGCGCATATAGAGAAATTAATGTACGCACATCAGACGGCGCTGTCATCCCACAAGTTAACAACATTAGGGTACTGGGCTTGCGCCTGTCCGCCAACGGCCACAACGGCGAAACCGTTCGTAGACTAGAGGGCGCGGTCAATGAAACAATTCGGTTGCTGAAACGAATAACAAATCGGCATAGCGGAATGAAGGAAAGCAATATCATTCACCTGGTACATGCTTTCGTTATGAACCATATAACGTACGTCGCCTCCTACCTCAAGTGGCAGGCGACTGAACGCACCAAACTAGATTGTCTCATCCGCAAGGCGTACAAACGCGCAATCGGATTACCGGCCAATACCAGCACGGAAAAGTTTCTCGAGCTGGAGTTGCACAATACTCTAGATGAGATAATCGAAGCACACAACATCGCCCAGTACGAACGTCTGGGGAAGACCAGAACTGGTCGACACATCCTCGAGACACTAGGTATCAACTACCATACGCAGCGCGGCGATAAGGTCGGGATACCCAGACGTATTCGCGAGCGCATCGTCGTTCTGCCGTTGCCCAAGAACATGCACCCGACACATCACATCGGTCGGCGCAACAGGCGCGCCCACGACCTTGAAAAGAAATTCGGCAATAGCAAAGACACAGTTTACGTGGACGCGGTCCGTTACGACTGCCACCGCGGCTTTGCGGTCGCGATCACGGATCATCTAGGAACTTGCGTCACGAGTGCGACGATAGGCACGGAAGAGACGGAGGCAGCCGAAGAAGCTGCCATAGCCCTCGCGATAGCTACCACGGACGCCGAGGTGATAATAGGCGACTCGCAGGCGGCGATACGCAACTGCGCCAGCGGCCGGATCTCCCGCGAAGCGGCCCGCATTCTCCGAATTCACGAACGCAACATCTGCCGCAAAAACGACAGTTTCCTCGTATGGACCCCTGCCCACACGGACCCTCCGCTTGCGGGCAACACGACTGCCCACGCCGCGGCTCGAGGACTTACACGCCGAGCTGCGACGCCTGCCGACAGTCCCGATGTCTCGCACACTTCGACAGCGATGCGGGAATGGACGTGGGGGGATCGCATGACCACTTTCAGAGACATCACGCAACACTACAGACTGAACAGATGCAAATACCCACCAAATACCCACCAACTAAACAAGATACAGCAGGTTGCCTGGACACAACTACAGACACACACGTACCCGAATCCGGTGATCCTTCGCCTCTGCTACCCAGGCATTTATACGTCCGACGCGTGTAAGGCGTGCGGCGCCAGAGCGACGCTGCAGCACATGCTGTGGAAGTGTACCGGTAACGCGCGGCAGTCCCCTACGAACCCGGTAGACATGGCAGTCTCGAACCGCGAGGCGCGATCGGAGGCGGCTCTGCTCAGCCATTACCTTGCCGATTAACTGTGGGCCGTCCGGCAAGCCCAGGATGCCGCCCGGGTCCAAGGACTCGAGGCCGTCACCTAGGCAGGGGTGCTTGTAGCCCCACCCCACTCAATGACGCCAGACATGTTCAATAAAGTTTTTACTCACTCACTCGTATTCGCAGCTCAACGAGCATGCTCACCACCGCAACCTCTATTTCTTATATGCTTCCTTCTCTCACTGTAGTATTTTTTGTCATCCTATTCTGCAAGAACTATTGCATGGTAAATTCACAAAGGAGAGAAATAAGTATTAAACGGACAAGCCCTTTTAATACTCTTTTGCCGGAACAAGGAATAAACATGGCTATAAATTTTTTTCTTGCTGAACTGACCAGTAGAGAGGGTTTCGTTCACGCAGCTGAGGTGCGTGCGTGGTACAAGTATTGTGAGTTTGTGTACCGTGTCTCCGGCATATGTGAGCAATGATCGCTCTTTGCAGGAACCAGATTTGGGGACGAGGACACCAGCAGCATCTGAGAACGGCACGTGATGGCCTGCTGAATGAACATCAATGCGAAGGCGTGGTAGTGCTGTATGTCAAAGCAGCCGAGAACATGCTTCCGGCTTTTGATGTTCGTGCTTACTCGCTTTTTTAAATGGCGTACAAACAAAGCACGTCAAACTCACACATAGCCTTCGTATTTCTTAGGTAAAAAAAGAGAGCTGAGGGTGAAACAATGAAGCAGAAGAAACATCTATTCACAATGTATTTAGGAACAAAAGAAGTTGTATATCAAGCAATAATGTATTTCAATACAGAAGATTTGTTGAGATACAAAAGAATACAGTGTGAACACCCTAAAAGCCAAGTGATCACCTGTAAAGGTTTCAAGCATCGAAACATCGAAGGCTTCCTGGGTACTTCCTGGGTGCTTCCTGGGTGCTTCCCGGTTGACACGTGTACAAAACTTCGGCTATCAGACGACTAGGCACGCTTGGATATCTTTCTGTGACTCTGCATTATCTGAACTCTGGCTAGCACTCACACGTCCTGCAGTAGGGAGCCACGTTGCAGCTTTTTTTTAAACGATGATTGTTAAGGTGTTCTCCAAGCCACTGATCACGACATTAGCCCATTTGCCAATGTACGTGTTCTTGCAGGAAAGCGGGACTTTTTAAACAACGTTGGAGGAGTATAGGATTGAAAGAGGAAGAACAGAGAGTTTAACCGTGCATCCTACAAACAGGCTCTTTTGTTTCGATGCACACGAATCCTTCTTCGGTCCTCCCTGGTTGACGCGTCTGCGCTGTCTACCTAGCTTAGCTGGGGTGCTGAAAACTACTTCTACGTTCGATGTCTGGGAGATTTTTTGCGATGTGTGAGATACCATAAATACTGATGTCACATTCTTCCTAGAATGGCTTCCAGAGAGTTCGTCGTTGCCGTTTTCGCCATGAACCTGTAGGAGGAGCATGTGGACCAGGCCAGGTAGTAAATCCTGCAGGTAAGTCGCATTATGACGTCTCGTCACCTGCTCACAGGCTAGACGGCGTTGTGTGGTGGCATCGCCAGGTGAGTACAAGCTTTAGGGTGGTGATGGTAACAGCCCGCTTGACGCGTTTGAATTGGCTTGACGTAAAAGGGGGAGTCCCCTAACAGAACGTGATGACTAGCTCCAACCAACCCGATTGTCAACTAACATGGTAATGTGCAGTAGTTGGAGTTGTCGTTGGTGAGATAGCTGTGTCATTATAGTGAAAGCCGAGAAAATTGTGGGCGTGATAATCCTCTCTCTAACATTGTTTATGGCGAATGGTTATTTTATTTCTTTGTTTGAAACTGTAGCCCGAAGGGAAATTGAAACTACGTGCAAGAAGTATTTTCGCTTGTACGCGCTTTTTCTTGGCTTGTGAATAATAAGATTTTCCCAACCTAGGCTTGTACAGCGTTAAAACACCTATAAGCTTAAAACCAATCATTTTATTGACAATCATTCAAGTTGTCAAACTTTGCTTGTTGGACCATTGACTCTAAACGAATACTATTGGCAAAAGTACTTTGTAGAGATTCATTGTGATTAGGTTTTAATAAAACACAATTTGATTTCTTTCAATATAATTTGATATGTACTGAAATGAAACGTGCAATTGCATTCTACCGACAATGCGAAAACCATTGCGAAGCAGTAACCTTGGCGTGGGCGCTTACCTGCAATCTTTTACGACAAAGGGCAATTACTATAGAACGCAGCTGTCTAGTTTAACTTCACAGATATGTGTTTTTCGTATCTTCCCTTTCTTCTATGTTTTTATTTTTTCATCCAAACTTTCCCTTTCTCCAGTGTAGCATAGCAAACCAGTCGCACATCTTTTGGTGCTTCCTATTTTCCCTTCTTATTCTTCATTCTCCCTCACGTTGATAGATTGAAAGCGATCTGCTGGACAAGTTGTTGGGTACACATCAAGAATTGCACATCCGAGCGCTATTCCGGCTTCCATAGTATTGAAATCCTAACTCGTCTTTTATATGGCCATGCGATAATCATTTCGTAGGGCCTACTAAATTATGGCTAGCTATTGCGTACGCATATAACCAGTAACAGAGCCACACGTCGAGCACTGTATTTCTCAAAGTTTACCCACATTGAAATATTTCCTTCCAAAGGGAAGATGACGGGTTCAAGGATTCAGTTTTGAGGCATATCTTCCCCTTTCCTTCATGAATTTCCTCGAAAAAGTGAAAGCCAAAATATAGTTAGGCTTTTATATGCCCTTTTTTACAATTCACATTACAGGGTACATTGCTGTGGTAACGACCGTTTACTGACCGATACCATACATGTAGATTAGCCCACTGCGTGGAGCTACGAGGAATTTTAGTTGTGATTTCAGTTGTGAAGGAGATTTTGTCTGGCGATATGTCTGTCCTTCGGTAACCATTCGCTCCGACAGGCGCATGCACCAACTCTCCCCTCTTTCCTCACACAAGCACGAGGAGGTGGAGTGTAGGAGGTGGAAAGGCGCTGCTTCCACTTCACTTCTCCTCTTATGTTCATTTCTCCACCTCTGCTAGCTGTGCACACGTATATAACGCTGTGCGCTATCGCTTCGTAGTACTATTTTTTGCACGGCACTGTGAACGTAAAATTGGGGCCATTTTTAGCGGCATTGATAGCATAAGCTAAGCGCAAGAAGCACTGCTGAACAGAGAACGAGAGCTCGCGAAGCTGAACGCAAGCGGGAGCGTCTGCAAGTAGACCCTACATGTCGAGCTAGTGAAGAAGCAACGAAACAGCAATAGTGGCAAGCGGACCCCGAACTTCTGGCTCGTGAAGCCAAACATTATTCGCAACTGCACACACAAATTGGATATACACGTGTATGTACAAACAGAAGCAACAAATGGAAACTAGAGAACATCAGGGCTACTCGGCATTACTGGAGGTAACGTGGTTACCTCCATCGCAAGATGGTGTACTGAAGACTACAGTCTTTTTTTGGGATACTTCTAGGCAAAAATTTTGGTCTGTCTAGTAACGTGGTTACCTCCATCGCAAGATGGTGTACTGAAGACTACAGTCTTTTTTGGGATACTTCTAGGCAAAAATTTTGGTCTGTCTTGTCTGTCAGTCAGTCTGTCTGTCTATCTATCTATCTATCTGTTTGTCTTAGACTGTCAATCGAGATGGCTAAAACGTAACCACATCCTCAGTGCCCACAATTATTGCTCTGGTTTATGCATTCATATTTGTACAATTGTAAAGTTTCAAAAGCAAGTATTGATCATATCTAAAGCACAATATACACACTTCAATTAGTTGTGGTGTGTTTGTTTATACTAGAGAAGGCATACATAAGTAATTGTGAGGATCTTGGTGTTTATCACACTGAGCTGACAATGCAACGCTATGCACAAAAAGGCGGGTGTTTATTACGCTTTGCTAAGACGATACGGTGGTGGTACCGACCATCGCCTTACATTCCAGACAATATGGCCTCAGAGACGCGCGCGCATGACGCGCGGTTGCTATATCAGAAATTCATCCTTCCGTTTTCCAAGCTAACTGCCAGATAACGCTTATGTCTCCTGGAGCGTTTAGTGCATCGATGCGCTCGTTCACCTCCTCTGAGCGCATCGAGGCACTTTAAGGGCGCTCTTCCAGAATACCTTTCACCAACTTTCTCTCGCAGAACATCAAATAAACGTTTTGTTCACTTTCTCCAGATGCACGACTATGAATTTTCGACGACATTTACAGTGTAACATGCATATACGAGGCGATATTTTAAATGTGAAGCATTTCTTAGCGCACTTCGGCGAGTTTGAGCGTATCTATCTATCTATCTATCTATCTATTAATCTATCTATCTATCTATCTATCTATCTATCTATCTATCTATCTACCTATCTATCTATCTATGTCATGTGAAACATGATTATATGCTACACTCATAGCGTGCTCGCAGCCGTTTCGCTGGCTAGACATTTACCAAATTTGGTCTCAGGCGACATGGATAGACGACAGAGATAAAGGAAACGTCTAAACATGATAATCAATATATGCGTGTCATGTGAAATATGGTTATATGCTACGCTCATAATGTGCTCATGGCCGTTTCGCAATCTCCACATATACCAAATTTGGTAATACGTGACGTGAATGAACGACGAAGGCACATGTCATGTCAACACATAATAATCATTATATGCGTGTCATGTAAAATATGAATACCTGCTACGCTTATATTGTGGTCGTGGCCATTTCACTAGCTCCACATAAACTAAAGAAGATATTACGTTACGTGAATGGACGGCGAAGGTAAAGGACACGTCCAAACGTGATATACTTGACATGCGTTTCATGTGAAAGACGATTACAAGCTACGCTCATAGCGTGCTTTTTGTCGCGCATGTAAGTCATGCACGGCGTAAGTTATGTCGACCTCGTAACGTTGTGCTCATTATAAATTTACATATCATTATCTTCATTCGTGCTTCGCATATCATCGATTCCCGCAGTATGTGGGATCTGCCATTTTTTTTGTCAACACTATTTCACGACTGTTTGGCTGTAATATGAAGCCCGTTTAAAGTTTAAAAGCGCAAAATATATGTTACGAAAATAGAAGCTAGCATAAAGGATACGAAGAAAAACTAAGAAACATGTTTAACGTTTATTTGTGCTAACAACACCCAAGGCTTTGTAAATTTATGAAGACAATTATCTCCCCTATCACCTGGGTAATTGCAAAAGCTTTCGAGCATGACATGCGTTACGACTTTATAGTGGTGCGGGGTCATTTTGCCAGCCTTTCATCATCATAATTTCATCATTTATTTTTCCATTAAAGGCCCCTCTCGGGGTATTACATAAGGGGGGGGGGGAGGTTACATAAAGAGTTACAAAACATATCGGATCACAATACTGAAACATAACACATAGTAATGCAGACTTATTTAAAAGCACAAAAAATAGTTACAATTTGAATCAGGCATATAAAGGCGAAAAGTAAGAACAGTGTAAAAGAATTTTACTGCGTAAGATGATCAGTGAGCAACTGCTTAAACGCAATAGGGTTTCGCTCAACGACAACACAGTCTGGCAAAGTGTTCTATTCTGCAATCGCTGTTGGCAAAAAAGATTGATTAAAAGAAGACTTAGAACCGTGCAAACGCTGGACGCTGCACGAGTTAAAAAGGCGACGAGATGTACGGCTTGGCGGGATAAAGAGTTTACCCTGAAGATGTGGGAAATTATAGTAAAGCCTATGGAACAAGCACAGCATTGCAATCTTCCGACGGAACGACAATGACTCGAGTCCCAATGATGACATTATGGCACTGATGCTTTCATCACGGCCGTACCTAGAAGAGATGAATCTGGCCGCACGGTGCTAATAGATTCTAAAGTGTTAATGAGGTATGCTTGATGAGGGCTCCAGATAGCTGAGCTGATTTATTATCCCATAAAGCCCTTTCGAGCCTATGTGTTCTGTACATGCTGTAAATACACTTTTTCTAAACAGCCCTTTCGAAGTTGACCTTAAATTATCTTCCTGAATTCTATGCTGGGAAGGCTTTTTGCTCTCCCATAGTAGAGCACCCGGCCCTCTAAATCTTTACCCACATTTTCTAAACCAAAGACTTAACTGCCCCCGGAGGGCTTATTGCTCTCCCACATACATCGTATTCTAAATCGTCGTGCATTTATTCTATACATAGACTGACCTCATCGAGTGTGAGGCCCGCGGGAGGGATCTACGCCTTGACATAGCCGAGAACTCAGTACTCTTAATCGTTAACCACTTTTTTCGAACAATATTCGCATGCAGTCAGCCCACGGAACGGCTCGTGCTCACCCATAGTAGAGTACCAATCACTCTAAATTGTAAAGAACTTCTAAGCACACCATCCGCGTTCTACGGTCCTAGTATCGTGTACCATCTGGGACAGCCTATTTATCTCCCATAGTAGAGTGCCTTGTACTCTGAATCGTCAAACGTTTTTTTTTGAAGCACTTTGCTGAATATTAAATGCTAATACATTTCTTGGTCGGGCTATGTCAGTCGTCCACCGGGATTTGTCCACCGCCCTCTCCCATAGCGATAGCTGCGGGCACACGCGTCCCTAGCAGCTGGAGCTTCCACCATGCCACGCCTCGTCGTCGGCAGCTGTCAGCAGCAGCTGCGGCTGCGTGCGCTCATTCTCAACCCTAGAAACCGGAGCCCCCTCCACCTTGAATCGAACGTGACTTGCCACTGAATCCGTGAACTGCGTTTGAAACGCGTTTGTAGCGTTTGTGTCCAGCATTTTCGTGGAGTTTGTGTTGATAAGAGACTGAACCAACCGTCAGGTACAGTGACAAGTGCACTGCTTCGCTGGCCCTCCTATCGCCATTCACTCTCCCTCCCCTCGCCTCACTGTCCCGCCCGATTAAGGGGAGCGCGCGCCTCACTCTTGACCATCCACTGGCGACTGCAGAAGTTGGTGAAGGCGAATGTCGGATGGCAACGGAACCCTCTCTCTACGTAAAAGAGGCATTCATGTTTTCTCACGATTCCCTTCGGGGAGGTGGCGGAATTTCTTGACGGCTGAAGCTTCCTAAGCCGTGGGTCGTACGCCCCGTGTCGAGTAGTCGTCGTAGTAGCCAGTTGTATGGCATTGCACGTCGTTGTCACAGGATATCCACGGAGTGAAAGATGATGAGTGGGCCGAAGCGTCCGTCAGCCCGTCTGTGCTTTCATGCGTCCGTTCGTTCATCTGTGCGCCCGTTTGTGCTTCTGCCCAGACGGACAGACGAACGCATTCTGTCAATATGTCGATATGTTTCGCACGACAAGCTAGTGAAACAGCTGAGAGCGCATCATGAGTGGGGCATGCAATCATGTTCTTACATGACACGCATGCCCTGCCGTGGTGGTGTAGCGACTAAGGTACTCGGCTGATGACCCGTCGTTCGCGGGATCGAATCCCGGCTTCGGGAGCCGCATTTCTGATTGAGGAGAAAATGCTGTAGGCCCATGTGCTCAAATTTGGGTGCACGTTAAAAGCCTCAGGTGGTCAAAACTTTTGGAGCCCCCACTAGGGCGTCTCTCATATTCATATGGTGATTTTAGGACGGTAAACGCCACATATCCATTAATTAAACAGGCATACTATGATTATCATGTTTGCACCGTAATATACTTTCGTGGTCCATTCCCGTTTTGTAAGAGACAGACAGACAGACAGACAGACAGACAGACAGACAGACAGACAGACAGATAGATAGATAGATAGATAGATAGATAGATAGATAGATAGATAGATAGATAGATAGATAGATAGATAGATAGATAGATACGCTTAATGTCGCCGAAGACAAAGCAGACGCAACGCGAGCCAGGATGGCATATTTCCCGCGTCTTGTATAGTCTTTAACTTGACCACGGGTGGCACTCCGTGAGTTTCAACCAGCAAAGCTTGCGTTTGACCCAGTTGTGAAACGCTGATGATCCTCCGAACGCAAAAGCAACCAACGCAACGCAGCATGGGAACCCAGTGTCTTCGACCCTCAATGCTCAAACTATCTAATGGCGCTGCGTTGCTGTATATTGCGCCTAGTTTGTCTATTCTGTACAAATAGTTAATAGAGGAGTTGAAGTTGACCCGAACGAAAAATGGATGAAGGGGGAGTGTAAGATTCGTAGACATGCACGAGAAATATTGTCACGTGCTTGCTCAAGAAAGACGATGGCAGTTGTGCATGTGTCACGAAGGACTACGAAATTGACGAAAAAGAAGAACGTCGTGACACTGGTGGAGGTGCTGGAGCCTACAACCGGATGCAGGACAGTCTTGCTCGGACCCGTTCACCTAGTCCAGAGACCTAGCCCCTCGTCGCGACTCCGGTGCACCGATTCAGTCGGCACCTACTAGGCCTAAGTCCGGAGTCCGCACCTGTTCCGCCTCTAACCAGCATGGCAGCTCTTACCACATCCACGGCTACCCATACATCGCAGACCACTCTTCCCTCGCAGGTGACTCCTGAACATCCTCACGTTTCTGAAGTTTTCCATGGGGAAGAGTACGAGGATGTCGAGGACTGGCTCGCACAGTTCTAATGGGTCGCTGTATCTAACCACTGGAATGAACAGCGCAAACTTGGCCGTGCATATTTCGCGCTCGAAGAGAGCGCTCGTACGTGGTACGAGAACCACGAAGCTAATTTCCTATTTTGGGAAGATTTTCGTCGAAAGCTCCTCGCCACAATCTCGAACACAGACCGACGGGATCGCGCACAGCAACTAATTGAGGCTCGCGTACAAAAACCCAACGAAACAGCCGCCATGTACGCAGAGGGTATGATCCGTCTGTTTCGACGAGCTGACCCTGACATGCCCGAGGCGAAGAAGGTGCGTCACCTATAGCAGGGTGTCAAAGAACCAGTGTTTGCGGGCCTTGTACCAAATCCACACACAACAGTAGATGAATTCATAAGAGAGGCGACTGTCATCGAGCGCGCACTGCGACAACAATACCGACACTTTGAATGCCTGCCGAACCAGACGGCAGTAAGTGCTGCAGCTCAGAACACTGCCGTATGTGAAAGTTCTCTGCGACAAATGATTAGGGAAATACTGCGTGAGGAACGTCGGGTCTTCTGCGTCCCTCCTACCGGGCACCTCCACCAGTGTCACGACGTCGAAACAGAGGTCTTGCAGCAGAGATTGAGACACTAGAAGCAGGTCAATCTTTTCAATTAGAACGCACAAGCGAGTTCTTCTTTTTTGTCCATTTCGTAGTCCTTCGTGGCACATGCACAACTGCCATCGTCTTTCTTGAGCAAGCACTTGACAATATTACCATAAATCTTCGTTTTTATGAAGCAAGGCTATTTATTCGATCGCTACTTGTATTAAGGCCTGTGGGCATTCGGCATTTAAATATTTCATAATTGCTGCTACAAAATTATAAACAAGGTGCCCATTTTATTTTCAGAAGTCTTTTGTCAAAGATTCAAACCCAGTTCTTGCATTACGTGTTGAGTAATCAGTATTATACAAGTACAAAGGCGAAAACCTGGAAAGAATTGGTGTCGATTGCTGATCCCAAAAGAACCAAATCAGACTGTTTACACCATTGTTTGTTTGCGGATAACTATTCGCAAGTTCCGTAGACTGTCACGCCACCCCTCGGCCGCCAGCGTAACGTTTTGAAGAAGTATCAAAATAGCGGCGGGGCAGTGGTGCTCTTAACATGTGCGTGTACGTCTTGGCTGGCGTTGGCCCTTCACTAGAACGTTTCTGTAGTAGTTAACGCGTGCACGATGGTCACTGCAATCATTTCACAGTCTCCGTTTGCAAATAGGGTGCGCTTTTCAGACACAGCGAAGTAACAAATGAGGCGCTTATGCGCACCTTTGCGGCAAAGCTACGACTTTTTTCAAAATTGCATAAAAAATATCAGCATTGCGATAACTTAGCGAAATCTTACATCGGTAAGTATTCTCTGAAAATTGAGGCCGTGAAAGGAAATGTAATAACACTATGAGGGGTTTTCCGTGACAAACTCCGTACAGATAGGGAGGCACGCCTTTAGTTGGGGGTAACGTGTATGAACATTGCACGCCACATCAAGTGCAGTGTTTGGCATTCAGGAACTCTCCACCTTCAACAAGGCATCGTATACGAGTTTCTGAAGCGCCTAGGTGGCGCTTAGTATGCAACTGCAAAAAGAGTACAGCCATCGCGATGGAAAAAAAACTGCAGTGCAGGTGACACAGGTGCTCAGCGACTCCGATACTCTCTGTGGGCGCCATATTGAACCATTTTGTGTGCTCCTATAGGCGGCAAAACTTGCTAATGCAGCTATTAAAATGTGATGAGCTGGTTGGAAACTTGTTATAGTGTTCAGCACCTATGTATTATTTTCCTTTTGTATGTTTTCAGCATCAGCTTGGTAAGTATCTGACTTCATTCCTCGGGCAATAATTCGTCGCGGTGCTCCTAGTGTAATCCTGTATAAGCGTGAAAAAGCATTTTTTTTGAGAACTCGCCGAAGAAGTGCTCAAGGCCTCCAGAACTACCCACAAAACACGCTTCAGTTACCATCCTCAAATTAACTGACTGATTTAGCGCTTTCATCGCATACTGTCAGACATAATAGCCTTGTAAATCGAACCGCACCACAGAAACTGGGACGCAATTTTGCGATTTCTCACTTTTGCGTACAATACCTCTGTACAGGACACGACCGGTTACTTGCCGTTCCACCTCAGCCTTGGTCACTTCACCTATTTTTTCTTCAATGTTTTATTCTTCTTTGTGCCTGTTAAACCATCTTCATCCTCCAGAGAAGAATACGTGTCTCGCCTGCTTCATTGACGCCAGCTGGACCGCGTCAACCCTGAAGCCAAGCAACAGGATTGCAAGCTTGAATATTATGCCTCTCATCGTGTCGTGTCCTCTCGCTCTGGCAACGAAGTCCTCCTTCTTACAGCCATTCGCACTCCTGGCCTGTACGACATGTTTCAATTACGCTTAATTGGCCCCTACACTGTCTTGAAGCAAACGTATGCTGTCAACTATCGCCTGGTACCCGTTTTTCTTCCAACGTACCACAGCTACCGGGCAGCAGAAATAGTCCACATATACTGCATGAAGGCTTTTACAAGGCGTTCGCTTTCCCTTTTTAAACTGCAGCCAAAAAATGCGGTCAGGATGACCGCTTTCGCGTGAGGGTAAGTTAGGGTGGGCGTTCATAAGGTACATCTATCTTCTTAACACAGGTTCATCATCATGAGTGGTGATCGTCTTCCTCTGTTGTGGGAACTTTGCTTGCTTGTGTTCTGTTCCTCGGGTGTGGTCGCTTCATCATGTCTTTCGGGCCTAATAAAAGTCGCATTCACCGTTGTGTCAGACTATTACGAATTTATTTATTTACCCATGTATTTGGTTTTCGTATATAGAAAACACAAAGCCAGAGTAAATAGAGAGAGAACAGGCTGACAACTCTCACCTATTGGGCACAACGCCTGCCTGTTCCTACGGGAAGGGGCGACATAGAAGAAATGAGGGAAGAATAAAGAGAGAGAAGAACAAAGAAAAAAGATAAAAACACAAACAAAAGAATAGTCACATAAAATGTCTAAAAGCGTGACGCCAAGTATATTTTCTTTCAGAAAGTTAAAAGGACTCTATGAGCCTGGTTACGCCTACAACCACATCCTGCTGAAAACAAGTAATTGTCAAAAGTCGTGCAACTAAGTCCAATCAATGCATAGTCCTGTTTGAGTAGTGCTCACTGTACAACGAATTTCATAGTCGTTCGCGCACAGACTCTTAGCTCTTATAACAAACTCTCAGCTTGCGTAACAGGGCTCTGTCACGACGAACAGTTGAAAACCGCCATTTATGCATACTTTATTCTCATTACGCAGTCGCGAAAATAGGCATGAAACCTCGGGTGAAGAGTACAAAGTACGTAGCCTTTCCTAGAGGGCTTAGCAATGAACATGGCTTCCCCGCAGCACTTGTGCATGTCCCGCCTTATCCTGTCATTGTACTTAAAATATACCAGCGATGGCCTTTGACAGTTCCATTCACCTGACCCATCACGCACAACCAACCTGTACCTCTGCGCCTGTCTCTACGCCTTTTTTTTTCTATCCGGCTCTCTCCGCAGCCTTACGTGACTCACTAACACAGACTTGGTCACTCGAACTCTCGCTTCACTCAGCCAACAAGCCTAGAGGCGTGCATCCCACTACCTGTTTCGTAAGGTGTCATTCGTCTGAGAACCTCGACCCACGGGATCAAAGGTTCCGGCCTTTCACTTGAACTGCCGAAATGAAAGTAAGATTTTAGGCGGGGAAATGAAATCTGGGGAGCATAAAAACAAACTAATGTTGAAAGTATGAAGTTTCACCTCCACGGCCACTCGTTCTGTGGAAGTCGTCCCGGGGCGCCAGTTTTCGGCGCCCACGAGATATCTACCTCGTCAGGGTGATAACTTTCCTGCTCTCTTGGGAGCGAACGTAAAAGACGTTCGTCGATGTTAACTCAACAAGAGGGTACGTAGGAAAAGCCAGGAAGAGAGAAGGCATGACAGTTGGACAGAGAGTGCGAAAGCGCTCTCGCGTTAAACGCAACACAGGACAAAACGCAACAAAAAGCAGCAAGACGGAACAGTGCCCGGCCTCGTAAAACGGATTCACACGTTTTGCTGCAAGTGGTGGCGGGAGTTATGGCGAGAGTGGTGGCTATGGGGCGCAGCAGGTAACACCCGGATTCTGCACGTCTAGTTCTCTGCGGTAGCTGGACGTATCATCATCTGCCTGACTACGTCCACTGCAGTACAAAGGCCTCTCCCATGTTCCGCCAGTTAACCCGGTCCAGTGCTTGCTGCTGCCAATTTATACCCGCAAACTTAATCTCATTTGCCCATCTAACCTTCTGTCTCCCCTCTAACCCGCTTCCCTTCTCTGGGAATCCAGTTAGTTACCCTTAATGACCAGCGGTTATGCTGTCTACGCGCTACATGCCCGGCCCATGTCCATTTCCTCTTCTTTATTTCAACTGTGATATCCTTAACCCCCGTTTGTCCCCTAATCCACTCTGCTCCCTTCTTGTCTCTTAAGGTTACACCTACCATTTTTCTTTCCATTGCTCGCTGCGTCGTCCTCAATTTAAGCTGAACCCTCTTTGTAAGTTTCCAGGTATCTGCTGCGTAGCTAAGTACCGGCAAGATACAGCTGTTATATACCTTCCTCTTGAGGGATACTGGCAATCTACCTGTCATAATTTGAGAGTGCTTGCCGAATGTGCTCCACCCCATTCTTATTCTTCTAGTTACTTCAATCTCGTGGTTCGGCTCTGCGGTTATTACCTGTTCTAAGTAGACATGGTCGTTTACAACTCCAAGTGCACTATTACCTATCTCGAAGCGCTGCTCCTTTCCTGAGGTTGTTGTACATTACTTTCGTTTTCTGCAGAATAATTTTAAGACCCACCTTTCTGCTCTCCTTGTGTAACTCCGTAATCATGAGTTGCAATGTGTCCCCTGAGTTACTCAGCAATGCAATGTCATCGGCGAAGCGCCGGTTACTAAGGTGTTCTCCATTAACTCTTATCCCTAACTGTTCCCATTCTAGGCTTCTGAAAGCCTCCTGTAAGCACGCGGTAAATAGCATTGGGGAGATTGTGTCCCCCTGCCTTACACCCTTCTTGATTGGTATTCTGTTGCTTTCTTTATGAAGCAATATGGTAGCAGTTGATCCCCTGTAGATTTCTTCCAGAATGTTTATATATACTTCATCGACGCCCTGGTTCCGCAGTGCCTGCATGACGGCTCATATTTCTACTGAATCAAACGCCTTCTCGTAATCTATGAAGGCTATGTATAGTGGTTGGTTATATTCTGAGCATTTCTCTATTACCTGATTGATAGTATGAATGAGGCCAATTGTTGAGTAGCCTGTTCGAAATGCTGCTTGTTCCTTTGGTTGATTGAATTCTAATGTTTTCTTTACTCTGTTAGCAATTACCTTTGTAAATAGCTTGTATACTACAGAGAGCAAGCTGATCGGCCTGTAATTCTTCAAGTCGTTGTCATCTCCTTTCTTATGTATTAAGATGATGTTAGCGTTCTTCCAAGACTCTGGTACTCTTCCCGTCAGGAGACACCTCGTAAACAGGGTAGCTAGTTTTTCTAACACAATCTGTCCTGCATCTTTCAGCAGATCTGATGTTACCTGATCCTCACCAGCAGCTTTGCCTCTTTGCATGCTCTCCAAAGCTTTTCTGACTTATTCTATTATTACTGGTGGGGTGTCATCTGGGTTACTGCTAGTTCTTCTAGTATTAAGGTCTTGGTTGTCTCGGCTACTGTACAGATCTCTGTAAAACTCCTCCGCTATTTTAACTATCCTATCCATATTGGTAGTTATTTTGCCTTCTTTGTCCCTTAGTGCATACATCCGACTTTTGCCTATCCCTAGTTTTCTCTTCACTGCTTTGATGCTTCCTCCGTTTTTCAGAGCGTGTTCAATTCTCTCCATGTTATACCTTCCTACATCGCATACCTTACGTCTATTCATCAACTTCGAAAGCGCTGCCAGTTCTTTTTTGTCTGTTGTACTTGACACTTTCATGATTTGACGCTTCCTAATTAGGTTCTTCGTTTCCTGGGAAAGCTTGCCAGTGTCCTGTCTAACTACCCTGCCTCCAACTTCCACTGCACACTCCGTAATGATACTCGTCAGATTATCATTCATTGTATTTACGCTAAGGTTGGTTTCCTCACTAAGAGCCGAGTACCTCTTCTGCAGCGACACTCTGAATTCCTGTACTTTCCCTCTCAGTGCTAGCTCATTGATTGGCTTCTTGCGTATCAGTTTCTGTCGTTCCTTCTTCAAGTCTAGGCGAATTCGAGACCGTACCATTCTATGGTCACTGCATCGTACCTTGCCAACCACTTCCGCATCCTGCACGATTCCTGGGTGTGCACTCATTATAAAGTCTATTTTGTTCTTATTTTCGCCATTGGGGCTCCTCCATGTCCACTTGCGGTTTTATCGTTTTCGGTAGAAGGTATTCAAAATCCGTAAATTATTGCGTTCTTCGAATTCTACCAGTAGCTCTCCTCTGACGTTTCTAGTACCGATGCCATAATCTCCTACTGCCTGGTCTCCAGCCTGCTTCTTTTCTACCTTTGCATTAAAGTCGCCCATCACTATAGTATACTGTGTTTTTACCTTACTCATTGCCGATTCCACGTCTTCATAGAAGCTTTCAACTGAAGCGTCATCATGGCTAGATGTAGGCGCGTAAGCCTGTACTACCTTCATCTTGCATCTTTTATTCAGTTTATTTACGATACCTACCACCCTTTCATTAATGCTATAGTATTCCTCTATGTTACCAGCTATGTTTCTGTGAATTAGGAACCCTACTACAAGTTCTCTTCTGTCTGCCAAGCCCCGATAGCAAAGGACGTGCCGATTCTGTAGCACCGTATAGGCCTCATCTGTCCTCCTAACCTCACTGAGCCTAATATATACCATTTAACACCTTCTAGCTCCTCGAATAGTACGGCTAGACTTCCCTCACTAGATAAGGTTCTAGCGTTAAATGTTGCCAAGTTCAGGTTCCACGTATACACGTATACACGGTGCCTTTAGATTAAGGTACTCTCTGCATCGATTCAATTTTTCTGCCTGCTTTTTCTCCTACACCCTTTGCAGCGCACACCAGCGTCGTTTCGATTAACTGAAGCTCAGTTGCCCACGGCCTCGGTTGCAGTGATGGACTGAGTCTGGCGAGAACCCCGTTTTTTTTTAGCCTTGCGGGTCCAGCCGTTTACTGCTGCTGGCTGGGTTAAGTGTTGGTTCTTTAAGCACGTTGATGGCATAAAAAAATGAAACGAAGGTTTAGTTTGAGAAGACTGAGCAAGCTCAGACGCAATTACGACCCTCCTTTTTGCACTTTCAGACACGTGACGTCCCAAGATAGAGCTGTGCGAGTTGAGCTAACTCAGCGAGAGTGGTCAGTACTGGGAAGGTAAGCCGAAAAGAGAAAAGCTATCTCAGCATTCGTTTTGTACTCCTTCTCACATTACCCCAGGCAATGTCGCTGCAGACACTTGGGCAGGAAGAAGACGTCGGGAATGAGTGAAGTCCTTTTCCCATATAGTGCACAGGCCTCGGTCTAAAGAAAGAAACGTAACAATGCTGCTTGCAAAACATGGGTTGTTCATAGCGGTGCGCTCTTGAAAGTGCCTGAATAACAATTTTTGGGGAATGTTTTTACACACCAGATTCGTGTGTAGCCTTTACGTAACTCAGAAGAGCAGCTCTCAAGTTTCACACAACCATGAACATAAACTCGTATTTGGTGAGACATTAACTGAAAGGGCCATTACAGCGTTTGAGTCCTCTCGAACTGAAATAATTTTTTATAGCTATGATTATTTGTTTCACCCACCGTGTTGGTGTTGGCTAGAAATTCAGGCAGATTCTTGGTTATAAGAGAAGTGTTGAAGTTGTTTCTTTACTACTGTGCCTTGCTGTTTCCCTTACTTCCCACCAGCCTGCGAAACTATATATTTACACGGGAAAATCTACTATAATCTTCAGACAGGCTGGACGTCCTCAATTACTTGGACGCCATCTTCTCCACTCGAAGTGGCGTCTTCTATTTCTAAGCCTGTAGGAAAAAATTCTGCAGATCCCACGTACCGGGAATCGATGTTATGCAAAGCATGCGGAGGGAAGGTGACCGTGTTGCAAGTTTTTCATTGAGCGATACGTCCTGAAATGACGCTAAATGCAAGTAGGAATGTTTCACGCAGAGACAAATGTTAAAGAGTTCCAGATGTTTACATAACCAGTTGTGTGCACTCGCGCAACGATGCCAACTGAAACATGCGTATTAAGCACCAAAAGCTGATATGAAACGCCGATGCTCGCGAGGATAAACTTCAGCGCATGGCAACCAACCAGAATTCACATTAGCCCGACGTGACGGCTGTATCAAAGGAGAACATATGTAATGTTTATAAAATTGGGTAGGCAGCACTGCAAACACTATTGACGTTTAAGGAAGATGAGCGTCTATTTGAAAAGTAGTTCCGAGACATGGCGTTGCTCTGTCGTAGAAGGCTTCATTCCAACGCCTAATGCCTGGGTTTAATTCGAGATGGGACCCTGACATTTATTCTTTGCATTCGTCTGGTCGACGCGACCGATGTCTGGCATTTCTTAACGCTCATGCGTTAAAATTGCCCATGTGTGCTATCATCTTTCCTGGTAGGATACTAAGTGTCAATCACCTGTGGCACATACGTGCTCATGGGTATGTGCTACTGTCTGGCGGGAAGTGTTTGACGACGTACACGACGAGATTGTAACATTATTCATGTCTTGACCAGTGCGTCATATTCTTCAATCGATCTTACCCTCCCATGCTAATTTTGGTTCACGCCAAGTTAAGGATTTGACCCCGAGAGCACCCAAAAGTAAGCGGATAGATAGATAGATAGATAGATAGATAGATAGATAGATAGATAGATAGATAGATAGATAGATAGATAGATAGATAGATAGATAGATAGATACGCTGGAAATCATCGAAGTTCGCGAAGAAATGCTTCGCATTTAGAAAAGTCACAGCACATCCACGGAGTGAATGATGGTGAGTGGAGTGAAGCTTCGGTTGGTTTTAGCGGTAAACCGCGAATCGTCCATCATTCCGTCCGTCTGTCCATCTGTCTGTGTGTTTTTTCCGCAGCAATTGAGCGATTCATCAAACTAGGCGGTCATTTACGAGCTATAGGAGGGGCAAACCAATGGCTTTAGGAGGTTCGTCACAAAAATTTAATTTACAGAGGGAACATTTGCAAGAAGCCCTCTAAGATTTACTGCAGATTAAACACAGACAGGGGCAAAGGAAGCCCAAGCAATTAACAACGCAGTTTTAGCGTGATAGCGTTAAAAAGCTCCTGTTGCAGAAAACAAACCGCTGGCTCAGCCCCGTTGGTTGTGAGCGAAAAATCATCTATACGTCTGTGACCGGAAAATCAAGTTACCAAGATAGCCGCGGGAGGCTGCTACTTGTCCACGCGTTCGCGCGCGATCACACTGGAAAAGCAGCGCATTCGAAGAAAAAAGAGGTGCCAAAAAAAGAGTCGGGGTAATTTCTTCGCCCGGCCATCCCTCCCAGCTTAGCTTCCAGCGGCTACGTCGCGCGGGTAGAAGAGATAATGCGATTACAGCATGCGACAAACCTTTGTAAATCTACCCGCACTGGACGGATTCTTAAAATTTTTGCGTCGTTGAATTCGTGAGGCAATAAGCGTTTTTAGTGAATTCATTCGATGGTTACTTGAAAAAGTGTTTCAGGGCCCTTTTAATGCATTTTGTTCGACAGGCGTCACGATGAAAACGAGCCCATTGGGCAATAATAGCGCGCGCTGGTTCAATGTACTGTGTGCGTGTTTGTGTGCGTACTCGTGTATGTAACAAAACATATGAATAAGTATGCATTTAGCGGTTAAAGGTTGCACTAAGGGCCGGATATTGCTGTCGCGTTCAACTCCTAAAGGCGAAGCTTAAGCCCCCCTCCCTTTTATTTTTTGCTTAAGCTCCGTGCTTCAAAATTATTGTGGTGCAAAAGATTAGTACGGTGGATTGGCAGGCATTGTTTGCGTTTTTACTTCAATGAAGTAATGAAATAGATTACGTAGGGATTAAGTAGAGTTATTGAGAGCCAGGCTTGTCGCTTTATCATTCTACTTCTTTTTTTCCCAGAACAATCAATGATATCAAACATCAGTGTTCATAAAGAAGATTTGGGTAATCGCAATCATTGCAATGTAATATATTGCACAGAATTTATTACTATATTATTTATACGCAGACGTAACAAAGGTGTTATTATCCCCGTGGCAGTTGCCCCGCCGCGGTGGTCTAGTGGCTAAGGCACTCGGCTGCTAACCCGCAGGGCGCGGGTTCGAATCCCGGCTGCGGCGGCTGCATTTCCGATGGAGGCGGAAATGTTGTAGGCCCGTGTGCTCAGATTTGGGTGCACGTTAAAGAACCCCAGGTGGTCTAAATTTCCGGAGCCCTCCACTACGGCGTCTCTCATAATCATAGAGTGGTTTTGGGACGTTAAACCCCACATATCAATCAATCCCCGTGGCAGCATTTGCAATAGCCTAAAGCAAGGCTACATATGACGGTATTTAACTGATTGCTGACTATATATATTGTCACTTCATCTTGGTGTTTACGAAGACAGCAGTCTATCGGAGAACCTTTTCCAACAAGTGAAAACTCAAACCACACGCTGTACACTGATAATGGTGAGGAGAAAGTCGGTCGTGTATAATTTTATCATTGACAGAACACGCCTTTTTTATACATTTATCATCAAACCTTCAAGCAGTGTTATCGCTCGGGTGCACGTAATCTCTCTGTTTCGAATTGAGAGCGCACTACTTAGACACGGACAGAAATACAGGGACAAGCGCTTACTATCAACAGAAAATTTATTCGGAAAACTCTGAACTATATACGGACCGATGAAACTGTATCATGGCACATAGGATATGACCAAATCACGGACCAAAATAACAGAACCGTTAAAACATCTATGTACGTCAGCCCTACCCTACCAACGCCTACTGTGATTTCGAGTGGTTAGTCGCACCTATAGCTACCGCGACAGAGTGTGGAATGTCAGCAAAGCCGCGCATGCACCGTGTAATAATCGTTTATGATCCACGCTGAAGCTACTAGAATAACTTAGTAGGCATTTAGCCAACCCAAGCGTAAAATAAGTAGTTTACTAGAAGGTGTTGTTGGAATGTTTGACCCGTTCTGAAGAAATGAGAATGACGCTATACTCACGTACAGACAAAAAAAAACAAAGGGGACTTCCTGTCTCCTTTTTTTGTCTATTTACGTGCGGGACATCTTTTCTTCTGAAAAGTAAACGTTGCCTTATTACGTCAATAAACCCGTCGTAAATAGACCAACTGCGCCTGCGCATCTCCTCAAAATTGTCAGAAAGGCTCACATATTGTGTGTGTCCTAGTTTCATTTACTTGCATGACATTTACTTGCATCACAATTACGTGCGTACCAGAGTGATGTGGTCATAGGTGTACGCACGTATATGACCTAACAAACGGAAAGCTTGCACTCTATCGCACAAGCCCTAAAACAGGGAAGCTGCAGCCACTCCAAGAGAACACGCAAACATCAATAAAACACTAGTTAAAATGAAGGACAGCTAAGTTCAAACCTTAAAGCAGTCGAGTTCAAACTTTAAATGACCAGCATTGTTCTTCTAAGCGTTATGTGGGTGATCTCGAACTTTCTCGTTTTTTTATTTTCACTGACGTGAAGAAAGCTCAATCAGACATTCAACATTTGCTTCATTTTTACAACTTCTAAGCGTACAAGACAAGTGTATTGCCTTGAGTGAAGTGGCGTTTTTTTTCATTTCAAAGCCGGTATCCAAATTATCATTCGTAAATCTGTGCATGGGCCTGGCGCCCCCGCACTCGGGTAATAGAGCTGAAGCAATGTCACTAGAAAGTGAAGAGGAATCATTGCCAGTGGGCGAATTTTTGTATGGCTGATTTCTCGCACTCCAAGCTCAAAAGACTGCCCGCTACGCAAACACGATACGCCTACCCACTTCTTCGACAGTGCTTACAAAGCATCTGTTCACCAACTTCATAGCTTACTGGTCTTCGCTGCATTCCAGGGCTCGGCGGCAATCTTTTCATCTCATTTGCACGTTAGAACTGGAACTAAGCATGAAACGTTATAATGTCGCTCTTGCTCTTGCCTAAAAGTTGAGATGCAAATAGGGATGATCATTGCAGTTTAAAAGAACTCGCAGTTCCAAATACTGCTAACTGATCCTGCACAGAATCGGAGGACGAGCGAACGAATCTTTTTTATTTCAGTATTTTTTTCATGAATAGAATTCGGCACTCACCGAGGCACTTTCAAGAAACGCACACGTTCGGACTAAGCACGTGACGTTGCCTCGACATTTCTATAAAACTAAAAGTGTTCCGTTCTCTGTAACCATTCCCTATAGGAGTTACTTGGTGCTAAATGTGAGATTTTATTGAGCATATTCCTAGCATTTAGTGCGCGGCTCACCCTCCCTAACAGATATTAGTACAGCTGGCCCAACACCCATTGAGCCCGTTCTCAACGCAAAAAGTCGTTTATTAGCAACATAATACACACATAACAAACAGGCAAGTTCAAGAATAGGCCTCTATAACCATGTCCTGAAATGCAAGTTATTAAACTTTAACAACGTGTGACGAAATCGTCATACCAACTATATCATATTATCAAGCTCTATACCGAAGAACAATCTTTGAAATCTCTTCTAAGCCTCATTCAGCTGAGCAGTTTCATGAATGTTAGTAGTGGCTTCCGGGGAAAATCGTCATCATTATTATCAAGCTATATACTAGTTCGTTGCTGGAGAAAAGTCCGACATCCATTTTTATTTCTAATGCATAGCAAATTATACGCCTGCCTTGTTGGTTTCCTGAACAATTTCGCTGCTTTTGATGTCTTAACGTTTCGCCTATCAGTTTTTCGTCACAATCCTCACTGTGTTGTCATTAACGTTTACATTGAATGGCACTGCTGTCGGCGTAACCAATTGAGCAAATGGGAATAAAAGAGAGAAAAGTTCGCCGTCTGTTGATATCACAAGACACGGGCCTCTGAACTCACTTTGTTCCTCCGTCAAGTGCTGGCTCCTCGTTTGGAGTTTGTGCGCATGCAGGGTTGGTTGGCATACTGTGGTTGTCTACACCTGTCGTAACAGGACTTTCAGAGCTTCGCTAAGCTCACGACGGTAGTAATGCGCAGAGTTGTGTGCATAGCACTCGATTGTGGGCAGTTCCTGTGGTAATTCAGATAGAATGTAACATCGCTATAAATGCGGATAGCCAAACGTTGTAACACAGTTAACGTTGGCCCAACGTAAAACATCCATTGCTTTTTTTCAGAGCGCAGACTTTAGACACCCATTTCTGCATTGAGCGACGTAAACGTCGTCTTAAATGGCAGTACGAATGATAGAGAGCGAATGCGGAGCGCAGCGGAGTATTCAAGCGTGGGATAGTGATGGCAGCGCGAGGAGGATGGGACAATAGTGGGGAGACACGAGGTTCCGCAGCGTCCCCGTGGTCCCCACAGTAGTGCGCGCCAACAGGTGGCCACCAATAACGTCATCACTACGACATGCGGTGACGGCGTCCACGGATATCACGATGAAAATAAAGCACTGCATTAGCAGAGGTCTGTCTGTGGCGTCAGTTGTGAAACGCGCCAACCTGCTGTCTTCCGCGGCTTCCCGGTTAGCGAGCCAGTTGCGCTGCACTTCCGCCGGGGCGGTGAACGTGAAATGGGCTACCCGAAATTGCTTGCGCAATTCTGGATGGGTGTGGAATGGTTATCTGTGGCCCAGTTTGAAACGGTTGTGGCACGGTTTGGCATGGTTGTGGCACGGTTTGATGCCACGGTGTGGCACCGAAATGTCCATATTATAATGTCTGTCTGAAATGCTTCGCTTCAACTTATCGCAAAATCAAAACACCAGAACACCTGAAATGAGGAATCGCATTTGGGAGTATCGTAATCATGGGTACATTTTCGCGAGTTCGTTTTCACAAAATTTTCGCACCCGCTTGTTACAATGGGCAGTAGGCTGCAATATACTTGTAAACACTGCGCCATATTCATTCCACAGAACAAACTTGTGATATAAATCACAGTTATTGTCAACTAAGTTTCACCAAGATTTCACTATCTAACGAGCAAATAACGTCTCTCTTTCACCCTAACTTGATGATATGTGGGGTTTAACGTCCCAAAACCACCAAGTGATTATGAGAGACACCGTAGTGGAGGGCTCCGGAAGTTTCGACCACCTGGGGTTCTTTAACATGCACCCAAATCTGAGCACACGGGCCTAGAATATTTCCGCCTCCATCGGAAATGCAGCCGCCGCAGCCGGGATTCGATCCCACGACCTGCGGGTCAGCAGCTGAGTACCATAGCCACTAGAATACCGCGACAGGGCTTTTCACCCTAAATTAAAAACACACATATGATTCACAGTGTCAAAGCCCATATGGCTTTGTATTCGAGAATCACCTCAAGCACACATAATACGACACGTCGCGGCAATCTACAGGTGAACTACGAGCGATATCTTTTCGTTGGAAACAAATGCAGACGAAAATTGGGTGCGACCTCACGTCGGAGCCGTAAAAACTTCACGGCAGAAGACACGAAATGGGAAAACAAACATTGTTATTAATATTATTATTCAACGGCAGTATGTCGGGAAAGGTTTTAAATTAAGTGAAGTTGGAGTAAAATCTTGCCCAGCACTCTGTTTCGTCACTTTCATTGTTATTAGCTGTTCACCCAAGCAAACAACGATTATTACAGTTTGATTTGTGTACAGATATTCACTAGTAAGGCTAAACAGAAGCGTACAGCGACCAAGCCAACACCAACTGTTGACACACAACGTTGGCTGAAAGGCCCAGTAGAGCTGAACTTAGTCGCCAAATTATACAAAATAATTGCGGGAGGAAAGTGCGTGAGCACCGATACTTTGACCACCCATTTTTGACGTTGATGGCCACAATATAATGACACTATTTTTAATACTTTTTTATGTTGTTGGCGCTGAAATCAAGCAATATGTGCGAGAACACCACTGACAATAATCGTAAATAGTCTACATATTCCTTATATTGGCTCTCCGAATCTTTCTCATACGAAGTATGGAGAAGTATAGTGGACGTCACACACCAGCGACGACGTCCATTTTACTAAGGTTGTCTTAGCATCTGCTGTGCCATCGTTTGCCTCCCGTGTTTTTTTTTAATAGTAGTGTTGGTCAATGGCGTAGTGGTTAGAGCATCCGCCTCGCATGCAAGAGGTCCGTGGTTCAAATCCCGGTACCGCGCAGTTCCCAACCGGATTAAAAAAAAATCCGCGTGTTGATGGAACTGCATTAAGAGGCCTGGGGTGCGGCCTCACCGGCAAACACCGCCGAGAACGCACTCCCTCACCAGAGAAGGATTGGCCACCCTGGTGCAGTATCTGGCCACTACCTCCCACATGCTTACGTCAAATAACTCACGGCCCTCAGTCCCCAGCAGCTGCGAAGCAACTGACCACGGCGGCGGTCAGATCTGCAACGCAGCAGAGGGTGCTAAGAATCTCTGGATCCGGACAGGCCGCCATTGGAACCTGAACTTGGCAACGTTTAACGCTAGAACTTTATCTAGTGAAGGAAGTCTAGCTGTACTATTCGAGAAGCTAGCGGGTGTTAAATGGGATATAATAGGCCTCAGTGAGGTTAGGAGGACAGATGAGGCCTATACGGTGCTACAGAATGGGCACGTCATTTGCTACAGGGGCTTGGCAGACAGAAGAGAACTGGGAGTGGGGTTCCTAATTCACAGAAACATAGCTGGCAACATAGAGGAATACTATAGCATTAATGAAAGGGTGGTAGGTATCGTAATTAAACTGAATAAAAGATACAAAATGAAGGTAGTACAGGCTTACGCGCCTACATCCAGCCATGAAGACGCTTCAGTTGAAAGCTTCTATGAAGACGTGGAATCGGCAATGAGTAAGGTAAAAACACAGTATACTATAGTGATGGGCGACTTTAATGCAAAGGTAGGGAAGAAGCAGGCTGGAGACCAGGCAGTAGGAGATTATGGCATCGGCACTAGAAACGCCAGAGGAGAGCAACTAGTAGAATTCGCAGAACGCAATAATTTACGGATTTTGAATACCTTCTACCGAAAACGAGAAAACCGCAAGTGGACATGGAGGAGCCCTAATGGCGAAAATAAGAACGAAATAGACTTTATAATGAGTGCACACCCTGGAATCGTGCAGGATGTGGAAGTGGTTGGCAAGGTACGATGCAGTGACCATAGAATGGTACGGTCTCGAATTCGCCTAGACTTGAAGAAGGAACGACAGAAACTGATACGCAAGAAGCCAATCAATCAGCTAGCACTGAGAGGGAAAGTACAGTAATTCAGAGTGTCGCTGCAGAACAGGTACTCGGCTCTTAGTGAGGAAACCAACCTTAGCGTAGATACAATGAATGATAATCTGACGAGTATCATTACGGAGTGTGCAGTGGAAGTTGGAGGCAGGGTAGTTAGACAGGACACTGGCAAGCTTTCGCAGGAAACGAAGAACCTAATTAAGAAGCGTCAAATCATGAAAGTGTCAAGTACAACAGACAAAATAGAACTGGCAGAGCTTTCGAAGTTGATTAATAGACGTAAGGTATGCGATGTAAGAAGGTATAACATGGAGAGAATTGAACACGCTCTGAAAAATGGAGGAAGTGTCAAAGCATTGAAGAGGAAACTTGGGATAGGCAAAAGTCGGATGTATGCACTAAGGGACAAAGAAGGCAAAATAACTACCAATATGGATAGGATAGTTGAAATAGCGGATGAGTTTTACAGAGATCTGTACAGTAGCCGAGACAACCACGACCTTAATACTATAAGAACTAGCAGTAACCCAGATTACACCCCACCAGTAATGATAGAAGAAGTCAGAAAAGCTTTGGAGAGCATGCAAAGGGGCAAAGCTGCTGGTGAGGATCAGGTAACATCAGATCTGCTGAAAGATGGAGGACAGATTGTGTTAGAAAAACTAGCCACCCTGTTTACGAGGTGTCTCTTGACGGGAAGAGTACCAGAGTCTTGGAAGAACGCTAACATCACCTTAATACATAAGAAAGGAGATGACAAGGACTTGAAGAATTACAGGCCGATCAGCTTGCTCTCTGTAGTATACAAGCTATTTACAAAGGTAATTGCTAACAGAGTAAAGAAAACATTAGAATTTAATCAACCAAAGGAACAAGCAGGATTTCGAACAGGCTACTCAACAATTGACCACATTCATACTATAAATCAGGTAATAGAGAAATGCTCAGAGTATAACCAACCACTATACATAGCCTTCATAGATTACGAGAAGGCGTTTGATTCAGTAGAAATATCATCCGTCATGCAAACACTGCGGAATCAGGGCGTAGATGAAGTATATATAAACATTCTGGAAGAAATCTACAGGGGATCAACTGCTACCATAGTGCTTCATAAAGAAAGCAACAGAATACCAATCAAGAAGGGTGTAAGGCAGGGGGACACAATTTCCCCAATGCTATTTACCGCGTGCTTACAGGAGGTTTTCAGAAGCCTAAAATGGGAACAGTTAGGGATAAGAGTCCATGGAGAATACCTTAGTAACCCGCGCTTCGCCGATGACATTGCATTGCTGAGTAACTCGGGGGACGAATTGCAAATCATGATTACGGAGTTAGACAAGGAGAGCAGAAAGGTGGGTATTAAAATTAATCTGCAGAAAACGAAAGTAATGTACAACAACCTCGGCAAGGAGCAGCGCTTCGAGATAGGTAATAGTGCACTTGAAGTTGTAAAAGACTATGTCTACTTAGGGCAGGTAATAACCGCAGAGCCGAACCATGAGATTGAAGTAACTAGAAGAATAAGAATGGCGTGGAGCACATTCGGCAAGCACTCTCAAATTATGACAGGTAGATTGCCACTATCCCTCAAGAGGAAGGTATATAACAGCTGTATCTTGCCAGTACTTAGCTACGGAGCAGAAACCTGGAGACTTACAAAGAGGGTTCAGCTTAAATTGAGGACGACGCAGCGAGCAATGGAAAGAAAAATGGTAGGTGTAACCTTAAGAGACAAGAAGAGAGCAGAGTTGATTAGGGAACAAACGGGGGTTAAGGATATCATAGCTGAAATCAAGAAGAAATGGACATGGGCAGTGCATGTAACGCGTAGACAGGATAACCGCTGGTCATTAAGGGTAACTGACTGGATTCCCAGAGAAGGGAAGCGGGTTAGGGGGAGACAGAAGGTTAGGTGGGCAGATGAGATTAAGAAATTTGCGGGTATAAATTGGCAGCAGCAAGCACAGGACCGGGTTAACTGGCGGAACATGGGAGAGGCCTTTGTCCTGCAGTAGACGTAGTCAGGCTGATGATGATGATGATGTGTTGGTCATCCCCTACCTATCATTTCTGTTGATCGTGTTCTACCAGCTATATTTCGATGTCATACTGCACCTTTTAATTTGTTCTCTACACCATCGAACGCAAGATAATGACCACCTTTTCCTACATATCATCCTCCTACATTCTTTTATATTTTCGTAGAAACATCAAATTCGAACTGGCCTTCCTTTAAAAACGTCACCTCAGCTCATTTCCTTCTATATGTATATCAAGTTCTCTTCCTCAATGGTAAGGGCATTATCTATAGCCGGCACTTTGCCCTCTATAAGCAATATTTAGTTCTCCCTTCTCGCAAAAAATTCCCTTTTTTGCCTGTTCTTTCTCTTTCGTACCCCAACCATACTCCCATCTTTCTCCGCATTGTTTGCAAAGAGCCCAGGAAGTCACTTATACTTCGCCAACGTTCGAATCTATCATTTCATCATTCTAAAAAAAGATAATAAAGACGAATATTTGCGAAGACATATTCCTCGAAGACAGTATTCACATTTTCTTTGTGTTATATCTTGCTTTTTTTACCTTCATTCCCATGTTTATCCTTCATGTTCCCTCTTTTTCGAGAAAAACCTCCACTATGAAAAAGCATTTTTCATACTCTTGAGGTTCAGTATAAAACAATTCCACGTGTACACATTTCCTTCGCCTTCTTTTAGTGGCCTTTGCGCAGATACGCAAAAAACATAGTACATGTAATTTCCACAGCTCTGAGTTTATACGAAAGAAAATGACGGTAAAAAAACGACGGGGGAAAAGGGATTTATTCAGCAAAACTAAATGTTAGTGCTCTTATCCCATTTTTTGTATATTTCTTACATTGCCGTGCCTTTCGACCATCGTTTCTTACCTCGCGCGGAGTATCTCATTTTATTTTGCGAACGCACATCTACAGCGATGCGCATATATATCGACTCTACCGAGTCGAATCGACTCTGATGTCCTCGGCGGCGTTCAGCGAAATCACCAGTGAGAATCCCTCAAATAGTATCTGGGGCAGTGCATGACGAAAGACCCGAGACATATTTTGAAAGAAAATAGAGTCGGGTGCACTCCCATCTGCAGTATTCAATTTTTTTTTTGTTCGAGCGAAAGGTCCTTTCTTTTTCCAGCGTATCGGAATTTCGAGACTATTTTCACATTTGTCCCGAAGCATATTTCCCCGAAAGGCTATGGCAGTCATGGTTCGGCCGTCAGCGTGCAATATTCGAGTTGTTTCTACATGGGTATACGCTATGTTGATCTTCTCACTGTGAAGATTACACAAGTTCATATGTAATTGTCTTCTTATTCGTTAGCCAGCGTTCCCTATTGTTTACTGCGTCCATGCCCTGTAGTTATTGCAACGGTTTACAATTGTACCTCGAAGAAATTAGGAGCAAAGCACGTGTCTTGTTTAACTGCTTCCTAATGTGAGCAAGACAGCTTTAATGTCTTCAGCGCAAGTTAGTAAAAGATGTGCGAGTACTGAAATTCAGATGGCGGATATAAGCTGGAAGTATTCCTAGGATATCTCAAAAATCAATGTGTCGCAGAACTCCGAAGGAAGCTTGTATCAAGATTCTGAATGAAAGAAAAGAGCATACATGAAGCGGCATTACGTCAAGCAGACAGATGTTGCACCGAAATTCTCCTCCCAGTCCTTGTATTCGTTTTTCTGCTCGCACAAAATACTTACTCGAATATTGGAAGAATGCCGTCATAACAATGAACGTTCTCTTCAACACAGGGAAAACTTGGAAACTTGTAATCGTTAGATTGACTGGGCTAGGCAAGCATACTAAATAATAAGAGGGAGTGATTTTCCCCTCAGTATGCGTATTTGCTTTTATTTATATTACGATTAAAGCGCTGAAAATAAAATATGGCTGTCTTCTTTCGGCGTACGCTCTGGGTTTGAACTTAAATAAATCTAGGCGCATCTCACTGGGTCACAATTATGAGAACAAGGCTTCCTTACTGAAGCCAACACACTGGACGCTTTTTAAACCACCCAATATTAGGTCATTGTTTCTCAAGCATTGATTTTTTCTTATTCCACCTTCTTATCAGACGAATCACCGTAGCCATAAATTTTATGACATACTACGCTTTCACAAAATGTCCTATGTTGTATCAAGACGAATGCTGATCCATTTGAATCCGCATTTTACTCAATATTTCCCGGTAATGCATCATCGGTCTCTTGTGCTCAAAATCAACCCCTCCTAATATATTGTTTGATCGTAAATTTTAAGATCTGTCATGGCAAACAAATATATCCTCAGTGTTGAAAGCAAGCCAACACGCGGCGTTTGCGCAATAAAAGCCGGTATACTGCCAAAATTTACTGCTATCCACCACTTAGCACCTGCGCGATCTCCATGCAGTCTAACTGTATCACAATTTAGTGGTGTTTTCATGTCCTTCATCGGTACAGTGTTTTATGTTTTAGGCAAAACTGCTGCCAAGCATTACACATCACGCAAAAAGCCAGCAGCTTTTATAGAGTTAATGGATTAAAGCGATGCCATACTGCACATTATTGATATGTTTCTCGTGCAAATTCCAACAGCGAAGCTCGGATATCAAAGTAATTGGCGAGATGAAGACAAAAAGAGAATGAGAGCTAGTGGTTCCTAAGAAATGTTTGAGAGCTTTTTTTTTAGAGGCACAGCTAGGGTGACCCTCCAGGCGGGTATACATCATATGCATTGCACATGCCGCAGGCATACGACGTAAAAAAAACATTTCTCAAGAAGCAACACAGAAAACAATTTAATGTGCTTGATAAGACGGGTATATCTCCCGAAGGCTATGAAAGCGTACTCGGCACCGCACACGGGCATGCAGTTATTTTCAGCGTACATGCAGTGTATGAAACGTATAGTGTGCAACTATTACACTGAATAATTTTGATGGGGGTAAACTGCAGGCAGAGACTGGCCGGGATGGCAATTTGTTTGAATGCAGTTCCCAATATTTTCTACAATCCAGTCGCCGGCTGCTTCACAAACTACGAGTGTGTTTTCAATAAGGCAGCCTGGCCTAAAATTAAGAATAATGTACAACTAATGTGTCTGCGAAACATTTATTTCGTTAACAAACCTGTTAGATTATTTACGTTCGTTTCACACTTAGCACTCTACTGTTTTGTGGTGCCTTTTTATGCATTCTTTTTTTCGTGCGGCCATCCGAACCGTGTTCAGGGAACGATGTTCAGTTTGAGCCTCGCATTTTACCTCACTAACCAGTGATCAGCATTCTTAGCCTCTTAAAAGTAAAGACAGCTCCTAAAGTAATCTGGGGCACACCACGATGTCCACAGAATACAGCACTCTTCCTGGTCAGCGCTAACTTCGTTCACTGAACGGTTCCTCCCTCTACGAACGCCGTTCTGCAACAATACATTCACAAATAAAAGAATTTCACAGCATAGACAAAACGATGCGCGTTGGTTCATCTCCCCTGAAGCCGAACCACGGTTAATTAGATTCGCTAGTGTGTCAAGAATTCAGGACAGGCCACCCTTTTCCTTCCAAATCAAACACACCAGCAAACAAATAGTGAATCCAGCCGATGAGTTCGATTAATAGTAACAGTCCCTTCTACCATTCCATTCCACGAGTGCAGTACTCGTTCACTACCGCCGGCTTCACTGTCGTGGCAGCCGGGCGTCATTTCTACCAGGCGGATGACGAAGGAGTGTGGTGGGAAGAGAAGGGCGTGTGTGTTCGAAGGCCCCAGAGTGGGTCCGGCCATTGTGCTCATCTGAGGCTCACAATGGCGGTGCGCTTGGCGGCATCTTTCTCGTTCCCCAGGGAGACTTTGTTATGGGTCGGAGAACGGCCAGGAAACCCCCGGCATCGCTCGGTCTCAATTTTCTGCCGGAGCTGTTCCGCCTACGAAAGCACCCATTGGCTGAGATTGCTCGGGAGGAAAGAGACTATGTCGACCGTGGCACGATGCGCTGCAGCGTGTATCAGCCGCAGGGCATACCCTTTCTCTGCCCCGATTTCTTCAGTTTTGATCATACTGCCTTTCTATTTAAAAACAAGTTCATTCCATTAAACTCTGATTCATGGATAAGCAATTCTTTGCCGGCAGGTTTACCGTTAATTATCAATGGATCACGAAGTTAAGTTTGTTCTTTCACATACTTGGCGGAGTGTGTTCATCAGAGGGCAGACTGCAAGAGGAGGCTGCTAATGAATGATTCGACAATGCGTTTGAAGGCAAATGCGGGACCCATGTAAACCTATCATACTCGTTATAAGCTGGCAATTTCGCTTGGCTAAGTTACGCATTGTTTGTTCGTAGTTTGTGGCTGTTCGCGAATCACATGACCCCACTTTCTGGGGCGATGCGCGATTGCCCATTTGCACACCTAATCAGCAGCTGATTGGGTGATTCCCTGACGTATGAGCGTCATGGGTGTGACCGGCTCGTTGTGAGAGCCTAAAAGCAAAATGTTCGTATGCTCGGTGCAACACACGTCAAGCTTTAAATTGCAAAACATGGCGTATAATACTGTTTTACTTATGGTGGCTCAGACAGCCTAAAGAAACACAAAACTTGACAATCTACGCTTGAAGATATATTAATTTCCGGCACAATTTGTGTCGAAATGAACGTCCTTAAATAGCCTAGATCTTTAAAGCAGTTACGTATAGATGCAGGTGCTGCTCCATAAGCGAACTTTAAGCAAACTTTAAATAGTTGTGCGAGTCAAGATACAGCCTCCTATCGCGAACCTTTGTAGCGCATCAAGATGCAGGATTATATGTCACCCAAATGCAAGTTTCGTCGACGCAACAACACTCATCATCTGGCTTGCTTGTGTTTTCAATCTCGAGAACCGGGCGTCAGCTGAATTCAGAATTATGTCGCACTGCTAACCACATGTCATTCGTGACTTTGCTCGGCCATGGTGGTCTAGTGGCTAAGTACTCTAAGGTTCAAGGCTAAGGTCTAGTGGCTAAGGTACTCGGCTGCTCAACCGCAGGTCACGGGATCGAATCCCGGCTGCAGCGGCTGCAGTTTCGATAGAAGCTAAAATACTTAAGGCCCGTGAGCTTCTTATTGGGTGCATGTTTAAGAACGCAAGATGGTCAAAGTTTTGGAAACCCTACACTACAGCGTCTGTCATATTAATGTAGTGGTTTTGAGACGTGAAACCCCACACATCATATCATCATTCGTGAACTTGAGGTTCCGGGCTCGCTGACATTCTAATAACAACATACTCACTATAAAGCGCCCGTGCGCAGCGAATTTCTCCAGATTCAAGCTCAGAAACGCGTTCCACTTACTTTTATACTAGTACGATTCCTTATAGTACGTTAACACGTCTTTTCGGATAACGAGGATCTCAACACAAATTTTCATTTTGCGTATTCTTCATTTGTATATCTTAGACATGTGGTTTTGGGCATGAAGACGACACAAAAAATCGCTCGGAAGAAAGTTCCAGTGTCCCCGAGAAGTAAAATGTAAAAAAACAATAAGCCACACAATATTACGATGGACCTCGAAAATTTTTTCTGACGTGCCTTAATCAGCATTGCTAATGAACGCAGATTCAAAATTGCCTGTTTTTTCGTGTCTTATTTTTTGACTCAACGTAGTGCGCAAGAAAAAAGGCAGGGGAAGAAGTTGTGCACAATTTTTTCTGCTTTCGAAAATGCTCTCGGTTTCAGGCGACGGCCCATGAATCTCTGGTTCACACCTTTGGCAGACGTGTATAACCCTCGAAGGCTAGGTTTTCCTATAGAATGATAAGTGATCAGGGCTGCCTCTGAAAGATTGTTTCAATCTTCTCGGTTGGTTTCAACTATGCTTCATTTATATACCCACTCGCAAAGAGAGAGAGAGATAAATAGAGAGGAAAGGCAGGGAGGTTAACCAAGCTTGGCTCGGTGGGCTACCCTACACTTGGGGTGGGGGAAAAGGGGAATAATAGAACGAAAAAAGTGCCCACACATGCTACGAGCAGTGGCAAGTGGACACGAGAAAAAGACGCTGGTAGAGAGAAACAGGGAGACATAGCGTTAGTCAACTGTAAAAAACAGGTAAATAGACAACAGCAATGAAAATAGAAACGAGGCATGGCATCAGGCTTGTTGTATTTTGAAGAGAGAAAAATTGGCAGATCCCACGTACAGTAGGAATCGATATTATGCGAAGCACGAATAAGGAAGGTTGATATGTCACTTTAAAATCAGCAGAACGTTACGACGTGGAGGTACATTATGACGTGCACAACTTACGTGTCATGAATATTATGTTTGGATATGTCGTTTACCTTTGTCATCTGTTCACTTCACATCATGCCAAATTTATTATATGTGAGCCTAGCGAAACGGCCGGCCGCGAGGGCTCTATGAACGTGGTATGTTGTCATGTTGTTACATGACACGCGAGTGATGAAATGCGACATGCTGCATTTCACACCCCCAACGTTACCCAGAGAGCACTGCGTCTGACTCTATTCGTGACGAAGGATCGACGGACGCGCCGAAACGCGCATGCGTCATTGCAACGCAGCGCGGCGCGTGCCTGCGAGTACATGAGAGGACCGGCGACTGGCGTGGCAACGCCGGCGTGACGCGACGAAACGAATGCCAGCGCGCACGCACACCGGGTCACGTCAAAGTGTATTGGTGCTTTGAGTGTGGCATGCAGTCATATTGTCACAAGACAAGGATGTCATGGTTATTATGTTTCTACAAGTCACATACCTTCGTCATTCATTGACATCACGTAACACCAAATGCATTCTCTGAAGAACGAAGGAAGCGCCAAAGCAGTGAAGAGAAAACTTAGAACAGGCAAAAACCAGATGTATGCACTAAGGGATAAGGAAGGCAAAGTAACTGCTAATATAGACAGGACAGTAAAATTAGCGGAGGAGTTTTACAGATATCTGTACAGTAGCAAGCAAAACCACGACCTTAATATAAAAACAAGCAGTAACCCTGCTGATACCCTACCAGTAATGATATAAAAAGTCAGAAAAGCCTTGGAGAGCATGCAAAGAGGCAAAGCTGCTGGTGAGAATCAGGTAACATAAGCTCTGTTGAAAGATGGAGGACAGATTGTGTTAAAGAAACTAGCGACCATGTTTCCGAGATGTCGCCTGACGAGAAGAGCAAACATCATCCTAATACATAAAAAAGGAGATGACAAGGACTTGAAGAATTACAGGCGGATGAGCTTGCTCTTCATAGTAAAGAAGCTATTTACAAAGCTGTTTGCCAACAGATTTAAGAAAACATTACAATTTAATTCACCAAAGAAATAAGCAGAATTTCGAATAGGCTACTCAACAATCAGCCACATTCATACTATCAATCAGGTAATAGTGAAATGCTCAGAATATAGCCAACCACTGTACATAGCCTTCCTAAATTATGAGAAGGCGTTTAATTCAGTAGAAACATCAGCAGTCATGCAGACACTGTGGAATCAGAGCGTCGATGAAGCATATATAAACATCCTGGAAGAAATCTACAGGGGATCAACTGCTACTATACTGCTTCATAAAGAGAGCAACATAATATCAATCAATAAGGGTGTAAACCAGGGGGGTAAAATCTCCGCAATGCCATTTACCGCGTGCTTACAGGAGGTTTGCAGAGGCCACGAATGGGAACACTTGGGCATATAAGTTAATGAAGAGTAACCTGCACTTCGCCGATGGCATTTCATTGCTGTGTAACTCAGGGAACGAATTGCAACTCAGGATTACGGAGATAAACAAGTAGAGCAGAAATGTAGGTCTTAAAATTAATCTGCAGAAAACGAAATTTATGTACAACTTCGAAAGAGAACAGAACTTCGAGATAGGTAGAAGTTGTAAAAGACTATGTCTACTTAGGTCATGTAATAACCGCGGAGCTGAACCACGAGAGTGAAATAATTAGAAGAATACAAACGGGGTGGAGCACATTTGGCAAGCACTCTTAAATTATGACAGTTAGATTCCCACTACCCCTCAAGAGAAAGGTTATAATAGCCGCATCTTGCGGGTACTTAGCTATGTGGAGCAGAAGCCTGGAGCCTTACAAAGAGGGTTCAGCTTAAATTAAGGACGACACAGGAAGAAATGGAAAGACGAATGACAGGTGTAGCCTTGAAAGAGAAGAAGAGAGCAGAGTAAATTAGGGAACAATCCGGGATTATGGATATCATAGTTGAAATCAAGAAGAAATGGACATGGGCCGGGCATGTAGCGTGTAGACAGGATAACTGCTTGCTATTAAGGGTAACTAACTGGATTCCTAGAGAAGGTATACAAGCAGGTTAGGGAGAAGCAGAAGGTTAGGTGGGCAGATGAGATTAAGAAGTTTGCGGGTATAAATTGGCAGCAGCAAGCACAAGATCGAGTTGACTGGCGGTACATGGACGAGGCCTTTCTCCTGCAGTGGACGCAGTCAGGCAGATGATCAATACCAAATTTGGCATATGTGAAGCTAGCAAAACGGCCCCGAGCGCATTATCATTGTGACATGTCGTTATGTTTTTACATGACACGTTGTCATGATTATATATTTGGATGTGTCATTTACCTATGTCGTCTGTTCGCGTCGGGCAATACCCAGTTTGGTACATGTGAAGCTAGCGAAACGACCACGAGCGCATCATGAGCGTGGCATGTAATAACGTTGTTACATGACACGCATATCATAATTTTCTTGTTAGGGTATTGTGTTCGCCATGGAATCATGCCATGCCGTACCAGTTTTGCAACACCGCATGTGAATGAAACCACCACAAGAGCTGAAGAACCATGACATGTAAATTATGAAATTCATGACACACATATCACGATTTTTGTGCTATGATTATTCAAATATGTTTTTCATAGAGTCATGTTATGTCATCCCAAGTTCGGTATCTATACCATTATTGAAGCAGCAAGGAGAGCTAAAAGTCGTAGGCGGCTAGATAGATAGATAGATAGATAGATAGAGAGAGAGATAGATAGATAGATAGATAGATAGATAGATAGATAGATAGATAGATAGATAGATAGATAGATAGATAGATAGATAGATAGATAGATAGATAGATAGAGCGATAGATAGATAGATAGATAGATGGATACGCGCAAAGTTGCCGAAGTTTGTAATAAATGCTTCACATTTAAAAATCAATGTTGGTAAGCAGGCGGCTTGCATAATTGAATTTAATGCTCGACATGTTCACGAATTATATGAGAGCTGTCACAACATAATCGCACACAAAAAATGACAGCATATTCACGGTGTTAATGATGGTGAATGGGCGAAGATCTTGAGGTATACATCAGTAAACCATGAATCTTCCGTGAAGTCTTCCCAGTCGATCAATAAAGAAGTGATGGCCTGCCTGCCTGCCTGCCTGCCTGCCTGCCTGCCTGCCTGCTTGCCTGCCTGCCTGCCTGCCTGCCTGCCTGTCTGCCTGTCTGTCTGTCTGTCTGTCTGTCTGTCTGTCTGTCTGTCTGTCTGTGTGTCTGTCTGTCTGTCTGTGTGTCTGTCTGTCTGTCTGTCTGTCTGTCTGTCTGTCTATTCTTCCGTCCGTCCGTCCGTATGTTCGTCTATTCGTCTGCAGTCCATCTGTATCCCATCACACTAAAGCACGCGTCTCCTACGCATCGGAGTTGAGCGAGCGCCGCAGCTTCATCTGTTGAGCCCTCCGAATACTAGGGGTAGCCACTATAGACGTCGAGGAAGTAGCCTACGTCATAAGGAGCTTGGCCCCTAAAAGCACCATCAAACATATGAATATACTGATAAGTTAATTAAAGCTGACTCATTACTTTTGCAAATTGGGGATTTTCATGCACTCATTTAGGAATAGGGAAGAAAAAAGGCGTTTCAAAAATGGAGCTTTTAGGAGCGAAGCTCCTTAAGACCTCACGATATCCACCGTCTCCCGTCTGTCCATAACACCCTGTAACCTTCAACTGATAAGCAACAGAGGGTGTTGGTGGTAACCATTTTGCATGCAACCTTCAATTTATAAGCAACAGAGGGCGCTGTGGATAATTGTAGATATGATGGCGCTGCTGTCAACGCTATATATATATCGTTCCATACCGCACATTCTCTTGTCTTATATGGACGAAGACGAACGCGGAAAAGCACTACGGGCTGAGATCAGCGCCGCTGCGGAGACAAAAGAGAAGGAAGCGGATGCAAAGCGGTGACGGTGACAACAAAGTTCTACACCACAGACTAGGGCTGAGGAAGCAAAGGCTAAGCGGGAAAAACGCCAAGCTGACGCGCAGTTGAGACAACTTGAAGCGGATGCAAGGCGGCAATACTGTCAAGAAAATTCTACGCCAGAGACGATAGCTAATGAAGCTGTGATTATGAAGTCAAAACGTAACCCGGAACTCGGAACTTCATATCAGCTATAAAGAAGAATCATCGCTATATCGCGATCGGTCTCAGTTCTCAGTAAGTATCACAACCGCAATCAGTCTCAGTACTATCTCAACTTTAATCACAATAATCACCTCCGAAAGCTTCGCCCCATAATTATCTTCAATCAGCTTGAAATGCGGTGATTTTTTTTTACTACCACGAAGTTGATTTTTATTGCAATGTTTTTTAGTTCCTTGAATACTAACAGGCAACCTTGATGCATGTATGTCTTGTTTCGTGCGTGTTTTATTTGCTCTTTCGCATCAGGCAGGCATCAGAGGAGCAAGTAATGATTATCCATACGTTAGACATAACTACCCTTCATTTCAAATCATTTAGTTTCAGTCAAACAGGCGAGTATCAAATAAAACCACTGAACCACCTAAGGCACTCAAAAATTTTGTAGAAGCTAGTATTAAAACACATTAGTTCGCACATTTCTTCCAAGCTTCCTAATGTACACACTGCAAACACTGTTTTCTTAGATTCGTCTTTATTGCACCTTTTGTATTTGGTACGTATTATTATAGCCAAAAGCTTCATTCTAAATAACCTTTCCTTGTTTCCCAGCTGCAGTTACTATAAGTATAGGTATATACGTCGACGGCTGGGGTTCACTTCAGGTGTCTCACAATTACGAGACCACCTCACCCGCATACACGTTTTTTACAGAGCACAGATTTTTTGAGTATGTGGTGTAAGGCAGCGCTCTTGCAGTGACGTCCATGTTACCATTACGAGCAGAAAGCTACTCCCAAGAAGCTGCTCGCAATTGCATGCATATGCAGCGAGCAAGAAAATTTACTACACGCCACAACTCGCACTACAGGATGCTGCCGTCGCCACCACCGCGACTGCCGCTAATCACCCACTTTTCGTTAACGATCGCGCACATGCGCGGCTCTCAGTGGCTGTACAGGTGCGACCGCTCCCGTACGATGACTTCTCAACCGTGGCATACGCTCGAAAATAGTTCCGGGCGCCCAGACGATGAGCCTCTCATGGTGGTTCTTAACTTGAAATTATTCAAATTTTTTCTCGGTACATACAGTAAAGCCCATAGACTTCCCTTCTCCCTTGGATCTACTACCCGCTGTTGAAATACGGAGGCTAGGCTGGTTACTGGCGTTACTTCAGGTTTTACTGAAAAGAAAGACTCCACGAAAAAGTTGGGACGATGTTAAATTAGGCTAGCTTGAATAAAACAGCCCTCAATATTGTATATATGTGCCTACATAGAAGAAACTTAATTTAGTACCATTCGGTCCCAGTTCACAACTCAAGTATGAGAACCAAAGGGGTTATTTTCAATCCCTGTGGTTTGGCGGCACAGCCATCACATAACATAAACTTCGTTTTTCATTTCCTATGTAATAAGGCAGATACTTTGCTTGTGGATGGTAAAGTTCTATATTGTTGTCATGTGCGCGATATTTCCGGATTGGCATCATTGCACTTTCCTGTTATTACCTGCGTGTATTTATAATAGTCTTGATATTGTGTATTTTGTATTGTTGGATGCTATTCTTTATGTACATAGTTTCAGTGTATACGTTCTGGTGCTACAACGTATCGTTGAATGTACCCTACTTCTAAAATATATGACTAAAGTGGTGTACAGTTCACAAAAAAGCACGTATTCTAAGAATTTTGAATATTTGTTAAACTGTAAATTTGCAAACCACAAGTCAATGTTCCACCTATTATGTTTTTTATAAATAATCTGTATGCCCATGCATTTCAGCTTTTTGTGGTGTGTATATGTAATGTATGCTGCCAAATTCTGAAGAGGCAGGAGCCTTTGTCAAGCCGCTGTATTTGCGGCTTTTTTGCTCATCTTTGCTTTTTTTCATATGATTGGTGAAATAAAAAAACTGAATGTAAATCTGAATGTCAAAGCATTTAGGCACTCCATGTTGCCCGCAGAGTTACAGCACCTTCACCGCTTTCTTGTCGGAAGCTCGAAGGTTTCGGAACTACAAAGTTGATTATTCGAAACGTGGCCGAAAGCTGTTGTCTCTGGATATTTTATTGGGGACAACCACAAAAGGCGTTGGCAATGCTTTTCTGGCTTCCACAATAATCACATGCACCACTGTCTGTCATTTCGATTCGGTAAGCAAACATTTTCGTTTACGACACTGCGGCCCACAGGCGCAAGAGGACTGTTGTTTCGAATCGGGATTGGTTGGGTGAAATTTTACTTTGAAGTGACGGATCCCGACGGTGAAGGCGGGTATGCCGAAAAATGGTCGTGGGCATCAACGCCAATGAGCATGCCGATAATGCTGCAAGTAATGCTCATGAAAGAAAAAAAAGATATTTACCTTGTTTTCGTCGTTTGATCAATCCCCACTTTTTAAAAAGATTTTTCAACGTACATCTCTATTTGTCCTTGGTGTAGCTCTATATGCAATGTTTGCTGACCTAAGTATGTAACTCAAAAAGCTAGTTAGGTTAAATACAAATAACAGTTCGACTTAGGTGGCGCAATAGTTGTTCTTCCTACTGATAAGATTGAACCGCAGAGCAAGAGAGCCAAACTTAAATTTCATTACACTACAAGGCAGAGGGTGTTTCATACAGCGAAAGATATACCGTAAGTTTCCCGAATACTTTTTACAATGGTTTAGTAAATGGTATATATATGAACGAAGATGTCGATTCGGTGCGCTACGCGAAGCGTGCGCAATGCAGGGCCAAAACGAACTTTGCTCGCACAAACGTCATCCAGCTGCCTTATTTCATTACAAAATTTGCAAGATGAAGATATAGGCTTAGCTACTGCCTTTCTGGCAACTAATTCAGCGATGACAGCAACTGTTCAGTTAAGGACTAAGTAGCAGCACCGCTGAAAAAGAAATATCCAACAAGACTGTGGTTGAATACATGTAAACCACACTTTATTATCGCCTACAGACAATTAACCGAAAGGTTCCCTCATTAATGCAGGGCCTTTTAGGACTAAACCTAGCTTGATAAAAAAATAATGGCCCACCCTACAACGCGACTTTTACAATTCGCCGCTAAGCTGTCTTCCCAGCTCGGGAAACTCATTAAAAAGGTTCCCTAATCTCGACTCCGCCACCCACGGAGAAAATGACTGCTGCCTTAACAGCTGCTACGGAATTGGGAGGATTACACTAACCGCTAGAGGACATCCAGAAAATGAGGGGCCTTTGTTTAATAACAATGACACAAATACTGCGTCTTTCTGAACAATGTTTGCGTCTTTACGTGCAAGCCATAAAAACCGTTTTACAAGAATATCATTCCTGTCGCCTACCCCTTCCTTCAATCTTATCGTGATGTCATTCTTTTTCTGGCTGTGCCTTTTTTTAGCTTGACATATGTGTGAGCTGCTTGCAATGCTGAGGTCCAGCACTGCACCATGTTCTTCGCAGGGGAAGCTGTTTGCGCTATTTCTCCCCTTATTTGCCCCAATCTCAAGTTTGTGTAAGGAGGAGGAACAAGAGGGAAATGAAAGGCAGGGATGTTGACCAGTCTGGAGCGACCGATATGCTACCCTACACTGGTCATAGGGATGAGGGAGTTTGAAAGATGGATATAAATGAGAGAAAGGAGAGCTCGCAAACGCGTTGGGTTCACAAATGCTGATGACTTGGAACACGTTGACGCACACTAATTGGCGAAAGTCCGAAAAGACACGGCATTAGTCCACTGGAGTTGTATTGAATGACGGATGCTTCCTTGACTTCTCAGAAATGATGCCGATTGTTAGCCATATTTCTACTCGAGCGATGCAAGTACTGGGCTTAAGGCGTCTGCAGTACTTTGAGAGTACTTCGAGCAGACGTTGTCCTAATGTCCGACGAGATCTCCCGGATGCCATTGTCACAGAACGAGCGCTCAAAATGGGCACTGCCAAATTCTTGCGATAACGCGCCGAAGTGACGCCGCGAGGTAAACGAAAAAAAAGAAAACAAACATCTAAAGGCTCCCCGTGCGCGCGACGCTCTACCCTCGGAAGCGTGGCTTCGCCGACGAACCTCCTCACCCCACATCGGCGGCCGAGCAAGCACTCGAAATTTCTAGAAGGACAGAGGCGTGTTATGCCGGGTTGAGTCACCTGTCGGGGACGGCCCTCGAACCGTCTCGCGCCTCTCCCCAGCCTTCGCTGCGTATCGCGCCGACGAACTGACGAGAACTTTCTGGAATGTCGCACGGAAGGTATTTAAGCGAGCAGCGGAGATGAGAGATCAGGAGAAGACGGAAGTTAGCGCCAGAGTGCGTAGGGATTCCGCCGTGTAGTCGGCGAAGGTTTTGTCCGTAGAGACAAAGCAGGAGAAGAAGATGATTTCTACCTGAGGGGTGACGACTCGAGCTACAGGCAAGAGTGTGTGCTTACCGGTATCGAGCGAAGACGCGTGGCAACAGCTGCGTGTGTGAAGCCGACGTGTTTCCGGCGAAGACATTTGAGGCTTGGAGAGTGTCCAATTGAAGACGCGAGGTTTCCTGGAAGAGAAGCTTCGGTGAGGTTTCCTGGAAGAGAAACTTCGGGGCAGCGGAACGGCAACAACGCTGGACTTTGAGTGAGTGATTCTCGGAAGAGTATCATTCAGACTTTTGTTCCAAGGACTTTGGACTGAACAGGTTTTCTATCTCTTTAGTCTTTAAGTATCTTGGTTGTTCAATGCATGCGACTGCATTGTAGTTTGTACTGTTGTCTGTGTCCGTTGTTCGAGTGTGGCTAATTGTACCGTGTAGTACGTTGTTTGATCGGTGACATATTGTACTCAGCTATTGTGGGGTGAGCATATTTGCGTATTGTCTTTCTGATCTGCCATTATTGAGAATATAATTTTGTTGGTTTATCAACTCTCGGCTCTGACTTGTTCTTTGGGCCACAGCCGGCGTCCCCTGGCGCGCCAAAAAGGACCACTTCTAAATTGTCCACGCTTTCGTGGTGCGGTTCGGGGGGCCGATACTTCGGCCCTTGGAATTAGCCCGGCGATCGCCTCCCTAATTAACGGGACCTGTGTGACAAGTAATCTGGCGTCCGCGACACAGGACCTTTTGGTGCACAGTGTGTCCAAAGTAGTGAGAAAGAGCCTCGAGTTGTTGATAGTGCTATCGGAACGATTTTGTGTGTTGTTCAGTGTTCTCGTTAACGAGTGCAGGGGAGTGTTCCGATAGACTGATTTAGGCAGATACTTTTTACACGTGGCAAGACTTTATTTGCAAGACACCATGGATTTCGAAAAGTTAGTTGCTCTTGGTGAGAAGATGGGTCTTTCTGGCGCCGAACTACGGAAATGGGTAAGCCAGAAGGAGAAAGAGGCGGTGGAACGAGAGAGGTTGGCAGCTGAGAGAGCCAAGGAAGAAAAAGCAGCTGAGTTGGAACGAGAGAGGTTGGCAGCTGAAAGGGCGAAGGAAGAAAGAGAGCAACAATTGAAGCTGGAGTTGGAGAGAGAAAGGCTGGCAGCTGAAAGGGTGAAATAATAAAGAGAGCAGCAATTGAAGTTGGAGCTGGAGAGAGAAAAGTTGCCAGCCGAAAGGGCGAGAGAAGAAAGAGAGGCAAAGGAGCGACAGCTGAAGGAAGAAAGAGAGCAACAATTGAAGTTGGAGATGGAGAGAGAAAGACTGGCAGCTGAGAGGGCGAAAAAAGAAAGAAAAGCGGAGATGGCTGAAAGGGAACGGCAGCGGCAGCACTAAATGGAACTCGAGCGCCTCCGTTTGCAACAGCGAAGCGAAACTTCCGTCCAAGCTAGAGTTGAAAGCAGCGAACGGGAAGATCATGGCTTCCGCTTGAACCCAAGCAAGCTGCTAGTAGCGTTTGATGAAAGGAAGGACGACCTTGACGCGTAACTTCACCGATTTGAGACGATTGCAAGGAGCCAGCATTGGCCGGAACATCAATGGGCAACTGCTTTGAGTACTTGTTTGAGTGGTGAAGCGCTCAGTGTGTACGGTAGGCTGACGCCGACCAATGCAGCCAACTATGCAAAGGTGAAAGCTGCTTTGCTGAAGCGATTTAGATTTACTGTGGAAGGTTTCCGGGACAAATTTCGGACAGGAAGGCCAGCTGATGGTGAGACGGCTACGCAGTACGCCGACCGACTTAGCCATTATTTCGACAGATGGATTGAACTTTCAGGGACAGCGCAGGAGTACGAAGAGCTTAGAGAGCTACTAATTAGAGAACAATTTCTTACTAGTTGCCACCCAAGCCTGTCGCTGTACTTGAAAGAGAGGGAGGCTGAGTCACTTGAAGGAATGCTTGAATTGGCTGATCAATTCCTGGAAGCGCAAGGTGGCGCTAATTTGGCCAAGGTCAAGAAGGATTGTCCCGAAGATTCGAATAAATCGGCTCCCGAAGAAAAGAAGCGTGCACCGGAGAGCATTCCGCAATGTTTTCTGTGTAACCGAGTGGGTCATCGCGCGAAAAACTGTCGAACGATCTTTACGAGCCCTACAGTATTAAAATGTTTTAAGTGTGGTCAGACTGGGCACAAAGCAGACGCATGTCGCAACGGAGCGAGTCAAACTCACCAGGTATCCTGTGTGCAAGCGGCACCGAAATCCGGTAATAATGCCGTCACCGATGGATTCGTAGAGTTGAAAAAGGGGGAGGAAATTTCTATTGTGGGTGCTGTAATGTCAAAACAGCCAACCGGTGTTACGAAGGGAATGCCAACGCTGCCTGGAAAGGTTGCGGGCAAGAAGATTACGGTTCTAAGAGACACTGGTAGCTCCACGGTTATCGTGCGGAGAAATTTGGTTCGGGAAAGTGAGTTAACAGGCAAAACGAAACCAGTTTGCCTAATTGACCGTACGGTTCGGATGCTTCCCGAAGCAGAGATTGAGGTGGAAACCCCGTACTTCAGCGGAAAGGTTACCGCTCTATGTATGACGACCCCCCTTTACGACCTTGTCATCGGAAACATCGACGGGGCGCGAGTACCGAATGATCCGGAATGTTTGGGAGAAGACCCTAAGATAGAGCCCTCGCCAACCCAGCGACCGCGAGATACAGTGGAGGAGCATCCCGTGACGGATCTCACTAGAGCCCAAGGTGAAGCCGCGGCGCAAGAGACAGCGAATGAGAAGATGATCGAGTTGAATGAGTTCACGTGCTGGGCAGCTGGGCTTACGTCGGCTCGACCTCAACCGACCGACAAAGTGAAAATGACGGAGTCGGCCAGCCAGGCACAATGCCGTGACATGAACAAGCTGGTAAATAAACAGACCGGACCCGTTGAACGTTATGACCCGTTAACGGTGTCGGAAGTCACAACGATGGCTGAAACGCCACCTCAGATATCGTCGTTGGAAAGGGCTCACCGAAAAAGAACGTGGAAACACAAGAAGATATCGAGCGAGCACCGCAAGAAAGGGCGCAAGCGCTGCTCAAAATACACAGGATAAGTGCTGAGGTCGAATCAGAATGTGTTTGGCAGTGCTGAGTGACATATGTTGTGTTAATGTTCTTGTTATCCTGTGTCACAAGTGTCGAAGTGTCTGTGCTGTGATGTGATGTATAGTGTTGTATAATTGTTGTAAAGACAGAACTTTGTACATTTGTAATGTTTGGAATGTGTGATGAAGCGTTGTACTCATGTACCTGCGGTTATATTACAAGTGTGTGAGATTGAATTACAATGTACAATTGTCTTGAGTGATCTGTTGTGAATGTGAAGCGTCATGAGCGACGGTTTGTGTTACAGTATTTCAGAGTGTGTGGGGACTGTTAGCGCTCGTTTGTGTGGGTTTGAATATTATGAGATAATATTCTTAAAGTGGGGGGCAGTGTCACAGAACGAGCGCTCGAAATGGGCACGCCGCCAAATTCTTGCGATAACGCGCCGGAGTGATGCCGCGAGGTCAACGAAAAAAAAAGAAAACAAACTTCTAAAGGCTCCCCGGGCGCGCTACGCTCTCCCCTCGGAAGTGTGGCTTCGCCGACGAACCTCCTCACCCCACATCGAGCAAGCACTCGAGCAAGCACTCGAAATTTCTAAAAGGACAGAGGCGTGTTATGCCGGGTTGAGTCATCTGTCGGGGACGGCCCTCGAACCGTCTCGCGCCTCTCCCCAGCCTTCGCTGCGTATCGCGCCGACAAAATGACGAGAACTTTCTGGAATGTCGCGCGGAAGGTATTTAACCGAGCAGCGGAGATGAGAGATCAGGAGAAGACGGAAGTTAGCGCCAGAGCGCGTAGGGATTCTGCCGTGTAGTCGGCGAAGGTTTTGTCCGTAGAGACAAAGCAGGAGAAGAAGATGATTTCTACCTGAGGGGTGACGACTCGAGCTACAGGCAAGAGTGTGTGTTTACCGCTATCGAGCGAAGACGCGTGGCAACAGCTGCGTGTGTGAAGCCGACGTGTTTCCGGCGAAGAAGTTTGAGGCTTGGAGAGTGTCCAATTGAAGACGTGAGGTTTCCTGGAAGAGAAACTTCGGTGAGGTTTCCTGGAAGAGGAACTTCGGGGCAGCGGAACGGCAACAACGCTGGACTTTGAGTGAGTGATTCTCGGAAGAGTATCATTCAGACTTTTGTTCCAAGGACTTTGGACTGAATAGGTTTTCTATCTCTTTAGTCTTTAAGTGTCTTGGTTGTTCAATCCATGCGACTGCATTGTAGTGTGTACTGTTGTCTGTGTCCGTTGTTCGAGTGTGGCTAATTGTACTGTGTAGTACGTTGTTTGATCGGTGACATATTGTACTCAGCTATTGTGGGGTGAGCATATTTGTGTATTGTCTTTCTGATCTGCCATTATTGAGAATATAATTTTGTTGGTTTATCAACTCTCGGCTCTGACTTGTTCTTTGGGCCACAGCCGGCGTCCGCTGGGGCGCGAAAAAGGACCACTTCTAAATTGTCCACGCTTTCGTGGTGCGGTTCGGGGGGCCGATACTTCGGCCCTTGGAATTAGCCCGGAGATCGCCTCCCTAATTAACGGGACCTGTGTGACAGCCATCCATGAGAGAACGAATCATAGTTGTGACTGCCATCTTTCTTATGTGTGTAAATAGCGGTTGGTGAAGACCCCTGATTGGGCGGGGTCTGCTGACGTTCTATGGTTAGCGGATGACTTGGAAGAATAGGCCATTGCTCTGTAGAGATAGTCCTCTCTGAAGTCTTCTTTGAATTTCTCGGTCCTCTTGCGGCTTGACCTAATGGTGCAGCAGTAGAGGTGGCGTTGTCGTTTCGAGCTTGCGCAGTCTTCGAGGCCAAACGATGGCACCAACGCCGCGGCCGACATCGGATTGTTTCGGCAGCATCCCTGTGTGTCTAATTGTCTGTGACCATTTGCTTAAACATGGCACGCTCATGCTTAATTCGAGGGCAGTCTTTCGATGAGGCAGTGTGTGAGCCATTGCTGTTACGGCATTTAAGAAATGTACGTGGACTGACATGCATCTTCCGAATGGGGCTCTGCGCACCGGGGGCACAGTAGCAAGTTCAGGCATACGCCCTTGACGTGAGCTAGTTTAAAGCACTGGTGGCATTGAAGTGGCTTTTGCACAAAAGGCCGAACAGGATGTCGACAATGTCCAACTTTGACATTGTATAGTGTGAAATCTCCTTTGAAGACCAGTTTCACACAGTGTGACATCCCAAGGTGGTGTACCTGAGTGATGACTACGTTGCATATCACACCAGCTATGTCTACGTTGTATATGTTTACGTTGTATGTAATGTATACGTTGTATATCACACCAGATATGGATGAGTTGTCAATCGGTGTGAAGGGCCGCACTTTGATGCTGCCTAGCTCCGTCACTTGTTTGAGCGTATTCACGTGGAATACGTCAATGGCGAGTATATTTTTCACGTATTTACCCTGATTTTGTTGATTTCATTAGGTACCACACGTTCCAAAAAAGCGAACAGTGCTTGCCTGTTCAGCAGCCACAAGTTTCCTGAGGACTCTTCTGACACAAAGATGATGACGCGTGGCCAGCGTTCATGCCTTGACTTCATAGTCACTGTACTCGCAGAGGTGGGTGAGGCTGCATTAACGATCTTCCTCTTCGTCCTCTTACTCCGAACAGGAATGAAATTATCGTCGTATGAGCCGTCTTCCGAAGTGGATGAGTACAGCTCTGTGTCCTCGCTGTCTCTGAATGAAGTTCCTCTCTTCCTTGCGGTGGTCAGCCGAGATGACTACTGGCCAGGTGGTCCTCCGAAAGGCCCCGCGTCCATGGCCGCTAGACGCGGAACCGAGGCACCATACAAAACTGAAGGTTTCACCGATAAAGTCGGAGAACACAGAGAGAAGCGCTTGGATACCCGAACATTTCGTCGTCGTCTCAAGTTTCTGTAAAAAGGGAAAGGAAGCAACGCGAACAGCGTGAGCTATACACTTTCAAAGGCGCTGTGTTAGAAATAGCGCCAACTTAAGATAACACCCCGTCGGTTTCCTGCATGTGTGTAATTCTGTTTAACATATAATCTAGTACTAAAATGTTCCCCTTTTACATTCGTCCACACACTGGCCGGACCGCCAGCCTACATTGCTTGTTCATTCTGCACCCACGCCTTTGGCTTGATGCCACCTCTTGTATTAATTTTTTTCTTCTTAGACTACATAGTCAAAACAACAGTGCAATTTCAGTGAAGGGTGCTCGAATGAGATCATTAGTTTCATTGGAGTAAGCAAGATACTGTGACAGCGCTGCGTATCGATTTATGTGCCCTCCTGCATCGGACAATTAACAACTTGGTGTGCTTTCCGCCCGCAACTTTCTGTTACCTTGGTTTTTTTTATTAAACGCAAAAGTAGACCCTTTTCTTCGCCGCAGATCTGCCGCCGGAGAGTGTCCCGGCATCGAAACACGCCATTCCTCGAAGTACTCTCCGAACATGAGACGTTTCTAAATTACCCAACCCATGTTATGTTTGTCGACGCCACACCCTCACCGGGCTCTCCATTGCTGCAGCTGCTGTTTTCGTGGCTCTTTCGCTTGTATCTACAATAATCGTGGATGATTATCCAGCACTTTGAACTCAACCACGTGTATATGCCTATTTTCGCTGTGTGCTATTGCATGCTTTTTTTTCATTCTCCCTTGTATCTTATCAGTTCTAGCTCTCTTGTAATTCTTGTAATTATCAGTTCCCTCTCTTGTAATTTTGTAATTATGAGGTCCAGATAATCCACTCAGCAAGTTGTTTAGGCGGAAAACATATAGAGCAATTCTGATTGATTGATTTGATTGATATGTGCAGTTGAACGTCCCAAAACCACCATATGATTATGAGAGACGCCTAGTGGAGGGCTCCGGAAATTTTGACCACCTGGGGTTCTTTAACGTGCACCCAAATCTGAGCACATGGGCCTACAATATTTCCGCCTCCATCGGAAATACAGCCGCCGCAACCGGGATTTGATCCCGCGACATGCGGGTCAGCAGCCAAGTACATTAGCCACTAGATCACCACGGCGGGGCATAGCAATTCCGAGCTCGAGTGCAGAGTGGGTGTGGTTTTAAGGACCTATTAGTGGGTGAACTCACCATACGATGACGAAATTTAACGTAACTTTCATTAAAAGTGCGCTATACTTTAAGAAGTTTACTACACAATTTGTATAACTTGTTTACATCATTGAGATATATATACGTTGTGCAAGCATAGGAGAGCAAACAAAATAGGATTGCATTTTGCAGGAAAAGCTGTAATGAGATCACAGGGTCTATTTTAGCGCCGCAGTTGTCCATCATTGCCGTCCGTTTCCGAAACTACGGTATCGCGAAATAAGAAAAGGCAATTAAACAAATAAATAAATAGTAGGCGACCTTTAACAAACCTTCAAATGTTGAACACGAACGCGTTTTACTATCCCTGGTGCATACTTAAACCACTTAGTGCATACCTTTTGTGGTACAACGTTACTTGTTAATTTTAAATATTAGACTTATATAATGTAATCCATAAAGTCGAAAGAGGCTTGCGTCAGTAAAGCTTTCGCATATGGCTTCATCCTGAGAAATGGGAAGAGTGTCCTAAAATACAGGCAGTTATGCGCGTGAAATGTTTTCGAACTTGCTATGCACCCACACCGTGGTCTTAGGAGAATACGCACTGTGTCTTTCGTTATGGGTGACCGGCTTTAAACGAAGAAGACGTTATGATAATCACATGTGCTGACGCCCGATCATAATGTACGCTTGTACCAGGCAACATTACTGCGAATATATATGCTGTATTAAAAACATGTATACAGGGCACGCAAGTTTGTGAAGCACAAGTTATACTCACTGAATTTCAAATCAAAGGAGCTTATTTCCACTGTATTTCAAAGTAGACGCCCCTATGTCGTAGGACAGCTGCTTGCCACGCGAACGTCAAGTATAAGATGCTCACTCGGACCCGAAAATTAATACTGTTTATTTTATTTGAATGCTCCTTGATTTCTCGGTCACAAACAAGACGATTTCTCATTCTTAACCAATGACGTAAACGCCAATGCTGAGGCCAAGGGCGTTGTTTTCGCTAAGCGAGTGCGCTAATGCTCTCGCGTTAAAAATACTAAGGACAGAACGTGGTTCAAACACGGGCCGTCTGCGTGGTATGCTACTACTCTACCTCTCAACTACGCCGCTGCTTAAAACACCGGTGCAAACTAATTCTATGCAGGCTCGCTGTCAGCTAACGAATCACGTGATAGTGCCTAATAAAGCCTCTTAGAGAGAGAGAGAGAGAGATAAAGATACAAGGAAAGGCAGGGAGGTTACCCAGACGCACATCCGGTTTGCTACCCTGCACTGGGGAAGAGATAAAGGGGAGAAAAAAGGTTGCACAAAGATGAGAAGGTACACAAAATCACGAGAACACTCGGGGAGCACACACAGTTCACAGGCGGTCGCTCAGGTTTGTTGACTTAAGGTAAAGAAGCAGTGCTTTAGTTGCTTTCTGCGCAACTGAGGCAGATGCCCAAGGTCCTAGTATCTTCTGCACACAAAATGGTCCGGGGTCAAGTCGATTCAAAACCATCCGTAGCTGGCATCGCTGTGTGTCGTAGCAAGCGCAGCTGCAGAGGACGTGTTCGATGGTTTCTTTATCTCCGCAGTAGTCGCATGTAGGAGTGTCTGCCATACCATTGCGAAAAGAGTACACCTTTGTGAATGCAACACCCAACCAAAGGCGGCATAACAGTGTCGCATCGCAGCGGGAAAGTTGTGATGGTAGCTTTAGCTTGAGCGAAGGATCCAGTTCATAAAGTTGACACCTTTGGAAGCTGGTAGACGACCAGAACGTGTGTGTGAGATCTCGAGCCAGCAGGTAAAGTTGTCTTGCTGCATCATTCCTTGATAGAGGAATCGGGACTACACGGGTTTCTTCATGGGCTGAGCGGGTTGCATCATCGGCTAGTTCATTTCCGGTAATACCGATATGTCCAGGCAGCCATTGATATATAATATTATGCCCTCGTGCTAGAGCTTCACGATGGCAATGTCTTATTTCTTGTACCAATTGTTTATGACTCCTCCTACGCATGGCAGACTGCAAACTCTGAAGCGCTGCCTTCGAATCACAGAATATGACCCATTTTCCTGGACGTTCTTGAACGAGATATTGTAAAGCAGCCCTTATAGCAGCAAGCTCTGATGCCGTAGATGTAGTCATATGCGACAACTTAAACTTGATTGTCATTTCTGCAGCCGGAATTACAGCGGCACCTGATGAGCTGCTGGATGAGACGGACCCATCAGTGTATATCTGCGTTCGGTCTAAGTACAACTCATGTAATAATCGCAGCGTTGCTTGCTTCAATGCTACTCTGGAGTGACTGCTTTTCTTTTTGATTCCCGGAATTTCTAGACGTACTTGCGGCTGGTCGAGGCACCACAAAGGGCATGCCGTTCTCGCAGCTGGCGTATATCCTGATGGAATGCTGTTTAGGTGCCTGGCTATGACGTCTGAAAACGTAGCACGTGGTCTTTCGGAAGGTAGAAGGGCCAAGTGGTGGTCGGGGACACGGCTAGCATGTCGAATGTGCGCTCTGAGGCAATCCACAGCTATATATGTCTTGACCGGATGGTCTTTGGCAAGCATGATTGTGGCATAAGTAGAAGCGCATCGGGGCAGTCCTAGGCAGATACGCAGTGCCTGACCCTGCAAACTCTCCAATGAATGAGTATTCGATTTGCAAGTGTTTGTCAGTACCGGCAAGCTGTAGCGCAATAGACCCAGAAATAGGGCCCTGTACAGCTGTAGCATGGAGGCCACAGAAGTTCCCCATGCTTTACCGCACAAGAATTTCATGATATGCACAATAGATAGCAGTCTCTTCTTCAAGTACGCACAATGTGGGCTCCACGAAAGACTTCTGTCGATTATTATGCCCAGGAAACGATGCGTCCGTGCATATTTGACACTCTGCCCATTGATGTAAACAGGGTATGGCGTCATTGGTTTGCGTGTAAACGCCATCAACGCGCACTTCACAGTTGATATATTTAGGCCTTGTTTCTGAAGGTAGGCTGTTGTGAGGGTTGCTGCCCGCTGTATTCGTGCACGCACCTGAGGGCGAGTAACTGCAGCACTCCAGAGGCAAATATCATCGGCGTATATGGATAGGCACACCGACTTTGGCAGAACCTTCACCAGACCAATGAGGGCCACATTGAACAATGTGGGGCTTAAAACACCTCCCTGAGGTACTCCGCAGTAGGTGTAATGTTGGGCAGTTGTACCCTCATATGTTTGTACAAAGAAAACTCTGCCAGTTATATAATCTTTTATCCATTGAAACATTCGTCCACCAATGCCCATTGCTGCGAGAGAAGTGAGGATGGCATCGTGAGCTACATTATCATATGCACCCTTCACGTCAAGAAAGAGTGCCACTGATATGCGCTTGCGAATTTTTTCTTGTTGAACAAATGTCGATAAATCAAGGACACAGTCAATGAAGGAGCGGCCCCGACGAAAGCCTGCCATGCAAGAAGGGTATTTGGTGTATCGTTCCAAGTACCACTCGAGACGAAATAGAACCATTCTTTCCATCACTTTTCCGAGGCAGCTTGCGAGGGCAATAGGGCGATACGCTGTCAAGTCCAATGGTGATTTTCCCGATTTCAAAAGTGGTATTAATCGACTAATTTTCCATTCTCGGGGCACACTGCCGCTGAGCCAGGAGTTGTTGAAGCATGTTAAAAGTTATTTTCTAGCTTTTTGTTCAAGGTGTCCCAACGCACTATAAGTAATACCATCAGGACCTGGCGATGACATGCGCTTAGAAGCGACTAACGCACCTTCCAGTTCTTCCATGGTGAACGGAATGTCCATTTCTGGTAATCGCGTCTCAGGAACGATCACGGCGTCGATGCTCTCGTTCACAATAATCCCGGCAACTCTCGTGCAAAATTCTTCAGCCACCTCGAGTTCTGTTTTTCCCTGATGGAGTGCCAAAGCTTTAAAAGGGTGCCGTTGTTGTGGAGAGGAGCGAAGACCACGAACTGTTCTCCAGATGTATGACAGCGGTTTATGAGGGTCTAGAGATTCGCAGAATGCTTTCCAGCGTTCGCTCTCCAGTTTGTAAATGCGTCGTTGAATCTTTTTCTGGAGCCGCCTTGCTTCCCTCAGATCGTAAATTGATCTTGTGCGTCTGTATCGTCGTTCTGCACGCCTTCGTATAGCTCGTAATTTTTCCAGTTCGATGTCAAACTGTGTTACTTTAGACGAAAATGTTAATTTACATTTGGACGCTTGCATAGCTTCCACTATGGTATTTTCCAGGCTGCAGCCGAGGCCTTCTTGGCAAGCGTTCTCAACACGCGTTGCAAACATCGACCAGTCAGTGCCAATTGCAACACCGGATGAGAAATTTTTTATGATACCATCGATCGTCACGTAGGTGGGTATGTGATCACTCCCATGAGTCTCAATATCGCAAAACCACTTAACTTTGTGAGAGAAGCACCGAGACACCAATGTCAGGTCAAGGCAACTGCCATACGTGAGACCCCGCAGATATGTTGGGGTACCATCGTTCATGATGGAAAGGTCGTAATCGGAAGCGAATGTAACAATGTTCCGGCCCCTGGCATTCATCCTAGTGCTTCCCCAAAGCATGTGATGGGCGTTGAAGTCACCGGTGATGATCCAAGGCCCATCGGTTCTCATTAGGATGTCTTTTAATCTGTCGCAGTCAAATCGCGATGACGGAGATATATACCCACCAATAAGCGTGAACGAAACTGCATTCTTTTTCACACGAAGACACACGTACTGATTGTCGTCATTTGAACTTATTGGGTGCGAAAGATAAGTCAAGTCTGTGCGAATGTAAACAATTACTTTGCTTCGTTCTTCGCAAGCGGCTGAACAAAAAGCTTCATAACCGGTCAATCTATAAGGCGTTGACACGTTTGGTTCACATATGACAAGTATAGGGAATTGATTGGCCCGAACAAATTGGCGCAAGTCCGAGATACGGGACTTCATGCCTCTGGCATTCCACTGAAATATCGACGCACTTTTAACTTCAGTGCGGAAGTGGAGATTTTGTTGAGCCATTGTGCTTATACGAAGTTAGCAAGAACTGGATTCAGTGCATCCAGTATTTGCAGTGCACTCTTAGCAGACGGAGATTGTATGCTGCTCAGTAGCGTGCGAATCGTGGCAATTAATGATTGCACGATTGCAGCCACTTGCCTGTCTTGATTGGAAAGATCTCGAACCGGGACGATTGCAGTCACTTGCCTGTCTTGGTTGGAAAGATCTCGAACTGGGAGCGCGGACTGGCCGTCATGAAGCTCCTTCGGTTCACTTGATGCTGCTTCCCTTTGAAGTGCAGGCCACTCTGTCGCAGTTAGGGTATGCTCACTGGCTTTGTCCTTTACAGCCTTTCCCGCGGCATGTGGTCTGGGAGGCAAAGGAGGTGGTACTGATGAGGGATCACGCAAACGTGTCGAGGAGGTAGCGGGCGTCCTCGAAGACTGACGTCGACGTGAACGACGCCTTCTGACTTTAGCTGCGGCTTCTCGATGAGATGAGTGATCGCGCACCATCTCCTTCAAGATGGCAATTTTCTTCTGAATCCGCGGGCAGTCCTTTGATGTGGCTTCATGGGATCCATTGCAATTAGAGCATTTCTTGACAGTTGCGACGCACTTATCCGCTTCATGGTGCTCGGCGCAGCGGTGGCATACCACCGAATTCTCGCAGACGCTGCTCACATGTCCAAGTTTCATGCATTTACGGCACTGGAGAGGCTTTGGAATGAAAGGCCGCACAGCATGTCTGAAGTACCCCACCTTCACATGAGAGGGGAGTGATGTGCTCTTAAACGCAATCTTCACACAGCGAGACTTGCCTAGCCGGGTGACATCAACAATTGGAGTATCAGTTGTTGACTTGACAAGAAGTTGTAAGTCCTTATTGGAAATAGCGACATCAATGTCGTAGATCACGCCGGTTACTACATCACATCCCAAGGGAACATGAGAGCGCACCTGGTTGCCGTCCAAGTCAGTTACACTGCGCAGAACGCCCAACGCACTTGCGTGCAAAACGTCCACAGCCAGTATATTCTTTCTGGCGTTCACTCTTATGTCCGTGATCTCATTTGGCACGAGCGTTTCCAGAGACCTCGACACAGACTGTCTGTTAAGGCATTTCATGCTGACGGTAGGAAGTTCAGGCAGAAACAGGATGGTATAAGTGTTCGATTTTGGCGCTTCACTTACAGTTTGAATAGTTGAGGATGAGGATGTCCTCATGTTCCTTCTCTTCGCCTTGCGGCTCAGCACAGGTTGGAAACCGTCATCTGAGAAGTCCTCACTGCTGAGATAGTAAGCATGAGTATCTTCACTGTCGCTGTCGCTCGCTTGTCCCCATCCGCTTCCTGGAGGCGGTCGCCGCTGACGCCGCTGGTGCCGGCAGGCGCCCGGGGTGGTCTACTTCCATCCCCTCCAAGGGAGCAGCGGAAACTGATCAACAGACTTAAATTACAACTGAAATACGCCGGAGTTAGCAGAAGCAGCTCCTATTCAAAACACACTTCTTCGTCTTCCTTCTAAAGCCTCTTAGAACAGTAAAATCACAACCAGGTGGCACGGAGTGTGAATTGTGTAACTAATGCTTCAACTCATTACAACAGCATCAGCAAAGTGAACATGATGCCTTACTAGTATGTAGCCGGTACGACGATTTTCCAAAAAATGACAAATATTGGCATAGTGGACATTTTCTCACTACACAAAAGTTATGATTATTTATGGCATAGTAAGTAACATACTGCTGTGCTTGTAGTAGTTACTCCAAGAGTGTTTGAAAAAGCTCTAGAAAAACCGCTCCTCCTGCATTATCGAGCTGTTGGTCGCTCTTCGTGTGACATCGAAATTTCTTGCCAGAGCATTTATTGTATTGGCCTAAAGGCGAAACGGTCACTTTTTTCCCCACCAGTCGAAGATATGTAAGATTACAAAATGCTTACTAACTGCTCGCGTTTAAACAACTTCTCATGAATGTATTCACCAAATTTTCCTTCTGGTATTTTTCTCAAAGGACGTGTTACCGAAGCGTATACGGGTGACTAAAATTACTAACCACTGGCATGACGTCAGCTACAAGCGTGGTACTTAAGAAACAAAAGCGGCGAAATAAATGAGTCAAACGTTTATGCAATTTTACCAACAAAGAAAGGAAAAAAGAAACAAAGATAGCGGTGCAAGGACACAGTCTGTTGAGGCTATACCACAAGAATGAAACATTTAGGGCCAGTTTTCAACTTTAGTATTCAAATTGACAGCCGATCGACAAAATAAATGATAACGATGGAGCGAAGCTCGATCGTAAGGTCCCTACTCTCTACGTTCAAGTCGCTGACCGGCGTAAAGACGTGTAAAAGACGGATAGATGGATGGACGGACAGAAGCATGGATGGATGGAAAGACGGAAGAACGCGATGGAAATTAGGATAAACGGACAGATGCACTGACGGTCGGACGAACAGTTGGATGGACAGAGCACGGTCCCACTTTAAACCACATGCGTGATATGAAAGCTCTATGTACGGTATATGTAACGCCTCTGTTTCGATCGAAAGATTAGCTACGACAACGTAGGCGTCTATGCAGATTGTACGAGCTTAAGGAGATTCGCTTCTAAAAACCTGGGGAGCACGGATGCTTTGCCTTTAAGAGTTGAGCGTGACAGCAATATCCTGTCCTTAACGTACTTGAGCATTTTATTGCACACTTTGTATTGTATGATGTTACTCGGCATGTTTAAACTTTGGAGGACTACACTGCAATAAAAAAAGTTGGAAGTGGCTTGTGTAAGTGAAGCTTTCTCACGTGGCTGCATTCTGGGTAATGGGTATACCATGATTTAAAGCACGGGAATTTACGCGCGTGCAACATTTGAAAAGATTATGCCGCCACCACGTAGGTTTAAACGACTAGGCACACCAGCGTCTGCGCCTTTTGTAGTGGGTGGCCGGCTTCAAAACATGGAGTCACTGCGATATTGGTATGTTCCTATGCCCGATAGCATTGATCCCTTGTACTACACATTATAACTGCGGTGCTACATATTGCATTGTGAGGTATATATACCCGACGTGTGTTCTTTTAAAGCATGAAACTTACTTTCACTTCAAAGCAGAGAAAGTTGTTTCCATTGTATGTCCAAGCACACGCGGGCAGTGTGATTGAACATCCGCTTGACAAGCAAATGACCCGGGTTGGGTCCGTACACGGACACGGCACTTTTTTTGGATCTTGCTCTTCAAGCTATTTTGTGCCCGCGCTTCGTTTATTGTCAGCACCGTGTACACTATATAGTTTTTATTTCTCCCGTTAGAGGCGCCGTTGTACTGTGTGTTTAGAAGATGTGTTCGACGATTTTGAGTAGGATGTACTCTACCATGGGAGAACATCAAGCCACGGGCGATTCAAGGCGGGTCATTTGCATGGTGTGTTTAGAAAACAATGGCAGCATAACCATGGAGTGAATGATGGGGAGTGGGGCGAACCATCCGTCCGTTTATTTGTTCTTTCTTCCGTCTGTCCATGCGTCCGTCTGTGTGGCCATCCGTGCGTCCACTTGCCCGTCCGTGCGTGTGTCTGTTCGTGCGTCCGCACGTCCATCTATGCGTCCGTCCCTGCGTTCATCCATGCATCCGCCCCTGCGTCCGTCCATGCGCCCATCCGTCAGTGCAGCATCCGTGAGTCCGTCCATGCATCTGTCTGTGTGTCCGTTCGTCCATCTATTCAACACTCCAAGTACCACCATGTCGCATCTTTTCATCATATATTCCCAATATATAGACGCACCGCCATCTAGCGGACATCCCAAGGATTAAACGAGAGTTGGCCCGCGCACACTATCTTACGGCTTGCGCTTCGTGTCTACTTCCCACCTTTAACCACCCCGACTTGTTCACTGTATTCGTGGCACTGCGGCCCAACGCTTGCTAAACCTTCCTAAAACCGAGGAGGGTATACGCCCAGCGAGTGTAACGTAGCAGTCATTTCTTTTCAGATAGTGCTCAATGTACATGCCAATGGCTGCTAATGGGAAATGAGAGACAGGAGAATTCGGCTTCTAGTTAACGCGCACGCTACGAACTTTTTATTGTTCAATAACGCAAAGGAGAAATCTTCCACCGGCACCACCTTTCAGGTCAAAACGTAAGACATGGGACACAATACGACTACGACTATGAGAAACAAACGGGTGCCGCTATAAGGAGGTTCGCCCCTAAAATTTGCAGATCCCACGTACAGTGTGAATTGAGCATATGCGAAGCACGAATGAGGAAGGTTGGGAGGTCAAAATAAAATCAGCACAATGTTACGAGACGGAGGTAAGTTATGCCATACATGACTTCAATGTATGTCGATCATGTTTGGACGTTTCATTTGCCTTCGTCATCTAATAACATCACCTGATACCAACTTTGGTATATATGAAGCTAGCGAAATGGCCGCAAGCGTGCTATAAGCGTAGCACGTAATCATATTTTACATGACATCTAAATCGTGATTATTATGTTTGGACATGTCATTTACATTCTTCGTCCATTTACACCACGGAATACCAAATTAGGTATATGTGGAACTAGTGAAACGGCTACGAGAAGACTATGAGCGTAGCATGTAGTCATATTTCAAATGAAACGCATATGATTATTAGGTTTGGACGTCTCATTTATTTTCGCCGTGTATTCACTTCCGGTAATACCATATTTGGTACATCTGAGGCTGGCGAAACGGCGGAGAGCGGGTCATAAAGGGCCCACTATACTCCGACGCAACGTTGACGAAGGTGTAGACTGTGCACAGCGACACCACGCTAGCGAAATGCGAGCACTCAATAGTCTGACGCAAGACGCGACCAGTGTCCGTCGGCGCGACATGGTGGCAACAGGCGCGAAATGGGTCATGCTGCGTTTCGCGCCGATGACGTCAATTCGAGGTTTCGTCAGCCGGGTAGGTGAGCCGCCCGTTCCAGGGAGGTCCGCGAGGGATGGGCTGGTATCCTTTCATTACATATCGAATCATTATAAACTAGAGTAGAGGTTTTATCCGCCTCCGCACGAGCAGTTGACTAACGCGCAGGAATGCGTCTGGAGAAAACTGCAGACGCAATCTTTTCCCAACCCTTACTTGTTGAAAAAAGTATACCAGGAGGAGACAATGCAAATGGTGCCAGGCTGTGGCAACATATAATCACATATTTTGGGAATGTAGCATGGTGCTGCCACCGGTGGATATTATGCATGATCCCTCTCTTGAGCACATGGAGGCCGTGTTGACCAGCTCGGACCCAGTCGTCCAGTTGGAGTGGGCCACACAGGTCGCCGCCAACCTTAGGTTGATGGCCATCTAACACGGAATCATCCGCAGTTGTTTTCTGACGAAATAAAGTTTTAGCATCCATCCAATAAACACCACCGCGTCTGCCTCTCTTTGTAACGGAGGGACACGGTGTGCGCTCAAACGCGCATGCGTCAAAGCAACGTAGCGAGTACATGGCAGGCAGATCCACAATGGAGGTCAGTGGGTAGAACCACTGATCTCTACTAGGGCGATATTGGCGCCTTCGTTCAGCGAACTGGGAGCGCAGAGAAAGACACAAAGGACGAAGCGAGGAACCACACAACACGAGCGCGTTAACGAGCGCTCGTGTTGTGTGGTTCCTCGCTTCGTCCTTTGTGTCTTTCTCTGCGCTCCCAGTTCGCTGAACGAAGAAAATGAATTACCAACTGGCCCACATTTTGATCCTTCTGCAATATTGGCGCCTGGCATAGCATTACCGGCGTCACGCGATGAAATGAACGCCGGCGCGCACGCGCACCGGGTCACGTCGAAAAATATTGGTGCCTTGAGTGTGGCATGTAATAATGTTCCTACATGACGCGCATCTTAAGATTATATATGTTTGCTCCAGTCACACACCTTCGTCATCCATTTACATTACGTAATACCAAATTTCGGTATATGTGAAGGTAGCGAAACGGCCGCGAGCGCATCATGAGTGTGGGACGTAGTCATGTTGTTACTTGACACGAATGTCATGATCATCATGTTTGAACGTGTCATTTACCTATGTCGTCCGTTCGCGTCACGTAATACCAAATTTAGTACATGTGAAGCTAGCGAAAGGGCCGTGAGCGCATCATGAGCGTGACATGTAGTCATGTTGTTACATGACACGCATCTCATGATTATCATGTTTGCACCAGTCACATACTTTCGTCATCCATTCACGTCCCGTAATACCAAATTTTGTATATGCAAAGCTTGCGAAACGGCCGCGAGCACAACATCAGTGTGGCACGTAGTCATGTTGTTACATGACACGCATGTCATGATTTCCATGTTAGGGTCTATCACTTGTGTTCTACATACAGTCATCTCATACCATACCAGTTTCACAACATGTCATGTGAAAGAAACCACCGCAAGAGCAGCAAGATTATGAAATGTAAATCATGGCAGTCATGACATACAATTCATGATTTCTAAGTTATGACTAGTCAGTTATGTTTTTTATACAGTCATGTTAAATCATACCAAGTTTGGTATCGATACCATTATCCAAACGGCCAGGATAACTAAAAGTCGTAAGCGGCTAGATAGATAGATAGATGGATAGATAGATAGATAGATAGATAGATAGACAGACAGATAGATAGATAGATAGATAGATAGATAGATAGATAGATAGATAGATAGATAGATAGATAGATAGATAGATAGATAGATAGATAGATAGATAGATACGCTCAATGTCTTCGAAGTTCGCCAAGAAATGCTTCGCATAAAAAAAATTGGGGGATCCCACGTATAAGTGTTGATATATCACTTTAAAATCAGCACACCATTACGAGAGGGAGATAAATGATGCTGTACATGACTTCCGTGTCATGATTACTATGTTTGGATGTGTCATTTACCTTCATCATCTATTCACGTCTGTTCTACAAAATTTAGTATATGTGGAGCTAGCGAAGCGGCTGCGAGCACGCTATGAACGTGGTATGTTGTCATGTACTTACATGACACGCTTGTCTGGATTATCATGTTTGCACCAGTCATATATTTCGTCATCCATTGACGTCGCGTAACATCAAATTTGGTATATGTGAAGCAAGCAAAACGGCTGCGACCGCATCATGAAAGACCCATTATATCGAATGTAGCGTTGACGCGCACGCACGCTGGGCACAGCAACGCTACGTTTGCAAAACGCGAGCAGTTATGGTCGGACGCCAGGCGCAACCAGCGTCCTTCGGTGCGGCCCGAAGGCAACCGGCGCGAAACGCAACAGGCTGCATTTCGCGCCGATGCGTTAACCAGACAACATTGCGTCTCCTTGTTTTTATGACGGAGGGACGCCGGATGCGCTACAACGCGCATACGTCAAAGCAACGCAGCACGGCTTGCGCCCGCGAGTATAAGGCAGGACCGACGCCTGGCGTGGCAACGCCGGCGTGACGCGACGAAATCAATGCCGGCGAGCACGCGCACCGCGTCACGTCGAAATGTATTGGCGTCTTGACTTAGGCATGAAAGCATGTTCTCGCATGACACGGATCTCATGATTAGCATGTTTGCACCAGTCACATAGCTTCGTCATCCGTTGGCTTCAAGTAATACCCAGTTTGGTACACGTGAAGCTAGCGAAATGGCCATGAGCGCATCATGAGCGTAGCAAATAGTCATGCTAATACATGACACACATCTCATGATGATCACGTTTGCACCAGTTACATACCTTCGTCATCCATTCACGCACCGTAATACCAAATTTGGTATATATGTCGCTGGCGAAATGGCCACGGGTGCATCATGAGCGTAAAACGTAGTCATGTTGTTACATGACATGCATGTCATGATTTTCATCTTAAGGTCTGTCGCTTGTGCTCGTCATGCAATCATGTCACACCATACCAGTTTTGCAACATGCCATGGGAACAAAACACCGCAAGAACTGCAGGACCATGAATTGTAAATTATGACATTCATGACAAACATATCGTGATTTTCAATTTATGACTAGTCAAATATGTTCGTTATACAGTCATGATATGCCATACCAAGTTTGGTATTGAGACAATTATCGAAACGACCAGGAGAGCTAAAAGTCGTATTTGGCCAGAAAGATAAGATAGATACACTGAAAGTTGCCGAAGTTCGGTAACAAATGCTTCGCATTTAAAAAGTATTTAACGAAATAGATCAATTAATACTGTGCTATGGGAAGGCACTAAGCCGTCCCCAGAAAGGAAAGCAAACCCTGTGTGTAGAAGTGCTTAACGATTTAGAGTGCTTGGTACTGTACTAAGGGAGAGCTGAGAGCCGTCCCACGTGCAATCCGACTTTGCATACGAGCGGCTGACTAAACGATGTGTTTTTAAAAAAATGTTTAACAATTTCGAGTACTTGGCACTGATTTATTTAGAAAAAATTTATAGCCACAAACGTCAATTACGTTCAACAGAACATTTCCTTCTTAGACATATTCTAACGATGATGACAAAACAGACGTCATTTACATGAACACGGATACGAGATGACGTTGAAACGTTGAAAGAGCTGAAAGAAATGTGTGTTTAGAAAAAGTGGTTAACGATTTAGAGTATAAGTACTCTACTATGGGAGAGCTTACAGCCGTCCCGGGGATAGTAATACACTCTAAGAAGCAAAGAAACTAATATGTGTTTAGAAAAAGTAGTTAACGATTTCAAGTACTTAGTACTCGACTATGGGAGAGCCTAAGGCCGTCCCGATCGGACACCACCGACAGCTAGAGGACTCGTTTATGTGACAACAATGGTGATGCTGGTACAGCGAAAAAATCGTATGAGTCACAATAGCCCCGAATTCAGATTTGCCAAAGGCCTCAAACGTGTTCCGGCCAACACTGTCGATTTTCTCAAAGTATCACCGCGGCAACATTTCGAGAGATTCAACGACACGGATGGGGGCGTTGTGTTTGTTTGACAGCGTATGTTTGTATATGGAAGCACACAAAATTGAAAAAGTAAAATATAGGGCAATGCGTCCACATACATACTTCATCTTCTTTCCCACATGCGCTACAATGATGCGGCCCTTTCGTGCTGTCGAAGTGGTATTCTATGGCTTTTCTTGAGAGAATGAATGAATGAACTTTATTCGGCCCATCTTAAGAGGAAGTGGGTAATTGTACAGAGGGCGGTGGGTAGCAACTACTCCAAGTAGTCCCCCTGTACTCTGTCAGCCCACTCCAGGACTTCCTTCAAGATGGTCGAAATTGCAGTCTCCGAGAGGCACACGGCAGCCTCACGCTAGATCTCACTGCAAATGAAATATTTCGGGAAAGGAAGAAGAGTGCTTAGGGCAGCACCATATGATGTCGTAGAGGTCAGCTGTGAAACAGGAGCAGAAATTAGAAAAGGGAGAAGGGGACGAATAAATGCGGTGTAGGAGGTAAAGGGAAGAAAATCTGCGATTCTGCAGCTGTCGCCAGAAGATTTCGCACCTGTACGGGGATTCGCGAATGACTGGCAGAAACGTTGTTTTATGCGGTAGTTGGTGCAAAAGCCATGGAATGAAACCGTGGCTCTGTACTTCCATGTTACACTGCGAATGTCGTCATAAGACGATAGTCTTGCGTATAGAGAGTGGGAATAAAACTATTATTTAATGTTCTGCGCAAAAAAAGCGGTGAATGGTGTTCTGGAGTTGCTGCGTTAGAGTGTCTCGAGCGTACAGCGGAGGCGAACGAGCACATCATGTGACGTCACACGTGAGACATGAGCGCTATCTGGCAGTTATTCTGGAAAAACAAGAGCGCGGCGTGTGCGCCCGTCTCTGAGGTGATAAGGTGTAGAACACAAACTGAGGGGTAGGTGCTACCACAGTGTCGTCTTAGCAAAGTGTTGGAAACAGTTGCTTTTTCGTGCAAGCGTTTGAAGATCAGCGCAGCGTGATAAACGCTATGGTCCTTAGAATTACTTATGTATGCCTTTACCAGTAAAAAGCCACACATACAGAATATTGATTGATATGCGGAGTTTAACGTCCCAAAACCACCATATGATTATGAGAGACGCTGTAGTGGAGGGCTCCGGAAATTTTAACCACCTGGGGATCTTTAACGTGCACCCAAATCTGAGCACACGGGCCTACAACACTTTCGCCTCCATCAGAAATGCAGCCGCTGCAGTCGGGATTAGACCCCACGACTTACGGGTCAGCAGCCGAGTACCTTACCCACTATACAACCGCGGCGGGGCACATACAGAATAGTGACCTGTTGTTATGGTACCCCAGATATGCGCAATATTTGCTTTTTAATTGACAACCGCACAAGTATGAACGCTGAATCTCGATCAATATTGGTGGCCGGTGCGGATGGGGTCAGCCGTTTGGAGTATCGTTTGGTCACTTTGATGCCGTTTAGGGTACCGTTAGGGTGGACAAACAGACAAATGCACAGACACATAGACAGACAGACCGAAATTTCAGCGTCAAAGGTCCCCAAAAAAGACTACCGTGTTTAGAAAAGCGCTCCCGCGCTTTAGCGCCGCCGAGCGCAACTCGCCGGCGCTCCATCGCCGAGCAAAATGCGACCAAATAGCAAGACGCCAACCAATTAATTACAGGCCACTCCAGAACAAAAGAATTCATTAACGTCTGCCTAAGTTTTAACCTAACACAGCTAATAACAGGACCTACACGTATTGCTCGTGAAACTTCTAATATTTTGGATCTAATACTGACAACTAAACCCGAAGGCTTGTCACATTTACACTTCTTCCTGAGATTAGCGACCACAAAGTTATTTATGCTGTTTTTGAATTCGTCCCTAACTTACGCAAACCATGCAGTAAAACTATACGTCTGTACGACAAGGGGGATTACAACGCAATATACACTGAACTCGAAGCCTTCCTACCTCATTTTGAAACAACATTAAGTGAACAATCAGTGAACAATAACTGGTTAATTTTTGAAGATATTATTAAGGAGCTAACAAACAAGTTTATTCCCAGTACCACCTTCCGTTCTAATCAACAAAATCCATGGTTTTTTAAACCTTTAAAGCGACTTGAAAATAGGAAAAAACGACTTTTTCGTGCAGCTAAACACGCAGCTACCACCAGCGCATGGGATTAGTCTAAAGAAGCTGAAACCCTTTATTATAATGCCATTCGAACCGCAAAAAGAACATTTTTTTCATACTGATCTTGCGAAGATCTTGGTAAATAACCCTAGGAAATTTTGGGAGGTAATTAACCCTAAGAGAATCTCAGGTATTATTTTGAATAATGCTTCGGGTGGGGAAGTTAGTGATTCTGAATGCGCAGAAGTATTTAACTCAGCATTCGCTTCCGTGTTCACAAACGAAGCTAACAGTTCCCTTCCGATTTTTCCGTCTAGCATGGTCTCTGTAATGCCCAGTATTGACTTTGTCGCTTCCGAAATAATATCGTCAATAGACAAACTCAATCTCTCTTCTTCAGCGGGATCAGACGATATTACCTCAAAATTTCTGAAAAATACCAAGCACATGTCTGCCATATACTTATCAGTATTGTTCTGTCAGCCATTATCTACAGGTAACCTACCGATAAACTGGAAAATAAGAAAGGTCCTTCCAGTCTTCAAATCAGGCGATAGATCATGTCCTCTCAATTATCGCCCCATTTCCTTAACAGGCGTGCATGCCTTGCAAGCTCATGGAACACGTCATTTACACCGAAATCATGCACTTCTTGGACTCTAATAACTTTTTTTTCATTCCGCACAGTATAGATTTCGAAAAACGTTTTCCTGTGAAACCCAACTTGCCCTTTTTGTTCATGATCTGCACACTAACCTAGACAGTAACATACAGACTGACACTATCTTTCTTGACATTGCAAACGCATTCGACAAAGTACCCCACAACCGCCTGATGCTAAAACTTTCGAAACTTGGGCCGTAAAATTTTAACTTGGGTTCCAGACTTTTTGTTTAATCGTTACCAATTCGTTACCGTTAATGGACATAACTCATACCCTCTGGCAGTAACATCAGGCGTCCCACAAGGATCTGTTCTTGGACCCCTATTATTCCTAATAAATATTAACGATCTACCTTTTCATGTATCCAGCAATATTCATATCTTTGCAGACGATTGCGTACTGTACCGTACTATTACTAACACCTCAGCCCAAGTTGCATTGCAAGATGACATTAACCATGTGCTTAACTAGTGCAATCGTTGGCTAATAACACTAAACACTAATAAATGCAAGTCCCTCTCGTTTCACCGTCGGCGCAGCCCCATCACCTATTCTTATCAAATCGGTGAAGTTGCATTGGAAAATGTCATCACATACAAGTACTTGGGAGTCACTTTGAGTAACGATTTATCATGACGCGTCCACATTACCAATACCATATCATCAGCTAACAGATCGCTTGGATTCTTAAAGGGGCACTTACGTCATGCTCCCCCTCCTGTAAAACTACAAGCTTTTAAATCTTTGATTCGCACCCAACTTGAATACGCGTCGCCTATCTTGATCCCTCATCAAGCTTACTTAACCGACGCACTAGAATCACTCCAGATAAGAGCAGCTAGATTCATTTTTTCCTTGTATTCGTATAACGTGAGCGTTTCATCTCTTAAACAAGCATGCAATCTTTCAAACATTAACATTCGTCGCCGAGTTGCCAGCCTCATTTTGTTCTACAAGCTCTATCACAGTCAACTCGGCCACCCGCCCTATATCTTGCCTCCTGCCCGCACATCTCACCGCACCACTCATTCCTTTCATGTCGGCCGGCCACGCGCCCGTACCACGACAGTTTCCGCCTCCTTCTTTTTTCGTGCAGCTTCCGACTGGAATGGCCTTTCTACTGATCTCGCCACCGATATTATGCCACTGAACAATTACACAAAATGTCACTTGTTTCTTTTCAATTTGAATACATTACATTGTTCCTTTTTGTGCCACTGGTTCTTACTTTGTCTTCTTTTTTTTGGCAAGGTGTTACGCCTGTTCATATTGTTACGCATGCCTTGGAAGAAAAAGAAGATGGGTGAACATGCTGACTGCCCCAAGAGCTGGAGGAAGAAAAGAAGACGAGGAGACTGCGATCATCAGCCTGTTGGCCGCTCCGGCGCTTCTCTTCGCGACCAAAATAAACGACCCCCTTCAGCCGTATACGTCCTGGTCCTCCTTGTGCGTAACAGATTGGTGGAAGCGTGCTGGGTAAGACAAGCCCAACGACGGGAGCTTCACTACCTGGACTACGCCGCAGCCGCCGCCTTGCCGGACTCCCGCCTGCACCGATCGTAATGGCCCAAGATCACCCATCTAACGCTTCAAGGCCAACTCCAATGGGTTCCGTGCCCTACTACCGAGTCCCGCCAACCTTTGGAGGAAAATCGGGAGAGGATGTCGACGCGTGGCTCGTCCAGTACAAGCGAGTCAGCAAGTCCAACGGCTGGGATGCCGCCGCTCAGCTAAGCAATGCGGTCTTCTGCCTTACGGATACTGCGCTCGTGTGGTACGAAAACCACGAGGACACACTGACGACGTGGGACGTTTTTGTTGCAGAGCTGAAAGCGTGTTTCGGCGACTCGAGCGTCAAAAGGAAGCGGGCAGAGCAGACATTGTCTCAACGCGCGCAGCTTCCAGGTGAGACATGTACCACGTATATAGAGGATGTGCTGAAGCTCTGCAAGGTGGTCAATGATCAGATGTCAGAAGACGACAAAGTAGGGCATTTGCTGAAAGGCATAGCCGAAGATGTATATAATTTTCTAATCGGAAAAGAGCACCTGAGCTCGGCTGTCCGACGTGATTCGGCATTGCCGAACTTTCGAACAGCTGAAAATGCGCAGGATTGCTCCAAAGTTCGGCCGGCTCACAAATGTTACAACGGTTGCCAGCATCGACACGAGCACCTGCCCAGACCTGTCCTCGACGATTCGAGAGATTGTTCGCGAAGAACTTTTTCGCTATAGAGAACAGACGCATTCAGCAGTTGATCACCATTCTGTAAACGACCAACATTCGGTATATGTGCCACGTGAGGCTGTGACTGCGCCGCCGCCTTCTACGACCCCTTGGCAATCGATGGTTAGTGCAGCAGCTGTTGAGTACAGCGCACCCCCACAGCCAAGAAGAGCACCACGGTTGCCAGCTCCTCGCCATGACCGACGCCCCCAGCGTCCGCCTTCTTCACGACGCCCAGTCTATCCCTATGATATACGGAACGAACCGACCCACTCCGCCAGAGAAGACGATGTTCGATTCATCGACGAACAAAGAGAGTTTCGGCCTCTCCCAGTTTGCTACTCCTGTGGTGTACCAGGACATATTTCGCGATTTTGCAACCGTCGACGTGTAGCCCCACGGTATGGCTACCCACCAAACTTTGCACGGCCTTCCGAACGACTTCGAGATGACCCGCGAGCAACGTATGGCCCACCACAACACTTCACACGATCGTCTGATCGACCGTACGATGACCCTAATGCAACACACCTGCTGCCTCGTGACGACTACTGGACACGCAGCTTCCGGAACCACTCCCCTACATCTGACAGGAGCTTGACGCCTCCACCGCCTCGTGTTCCCCGTTCTCCTTCTCCACGGCGCCGCAACACGTCTCCTCTGCCACAGGAAAACTAGCAAGCGCGGCCGATGGAGGTGAGGTCGCCGGAGACGTGCTAACATCAGAAATACCTCCTGTGTTGATGCTCAAGAACAAAGTACGTGTTTTTGTTGACGGTGTGCCTGTGATGGCTTTGGTGGATACGGGGGCAACCATTTCGGTCATGAGTGCGTGTTTTAAAGATACCTTGGGGCGGAAGGTATTATTTAGGTGGAATCAAGCTGCGAAGTTTTGCGGAGTGAGTGGGGAGGCACTGCATCCTGTTGGTGTGTGTCAAGCTAACGTATTTCTCGGAGGCCGTGTTATCCCAACGGAGTTCGTGATTATTCCGCAGGCGACACATGATGTTATTTTGGGTATGGACTTTTTGAGGGAGTGTGGTGCGACTGTCGACTGCCGCACAGGGACAATAGTCTTGAGTGATCACGTTCCGCCAGCACTCTTGGAAAACCCTGTGGATGGTGAGACGGCATTGTGTGTCTGTGGCGACACTATCATACCACCGTTATCAACCGTTCGTGTACCTGTTGGTTGCAGCGACAGCTATTCCGCCAGCTTTGATGCCAACGTAGAACCAGTGTACACCAACTGCATGAAAAAGAATGTGTTGATCCCACATTGTGTGGTGTCGATCAGACGTGGACGCGCTGGTTTATGGACTGTCAATTGCTCTACAGAACCCGTGATGTTACCAGATGGTCTAAAGTTAGCCGTCGTGAGTGGACAACACGAGGCCTTGCTGGTGACCGAGCTTAGAGATGCGCCGGAAGAGCATCGTAGTCACAGTTTCGAAACGGCTCTTCTGCCAATGGTGAATAAGTCGCTGAGCACAAGTGAACGCCGAACATTGGTCAATGTACTTTCGAAGCACGTCTCTGCATTCGACTTTGCGCAGAAAGACAAAGCGCCCCTAATCCCTGCTTCTCGAACATGTCACACTATCAACACGGGTTTGGCCAATCCGATTAGACAAAAGCCATACCGTGTTTCGCCATCCGAGCGGCGGATTATTAATGAGCAGGTGAACGAAATGATTGAAAACGGTATCATTCAAGAGTCAGTAAGTCCATGGGCAGCTCCAGTAATTCTCGTTAAAAAGAAAGACGGATCCTGGAGATTTTGCGTCGATTATCGCCGATTGAATGCTGTAACAAAAAAAGACGTGTACCCACTTCCACGTATTGATGATGCCATAGACTGTCTGCATTCGGCCTCTTACTTTTCCTCTGTAGACTTAAGATCGGGCTATTGGCAAATTCCCATGCATCCTGAAGATAAAGAAAAGACAGCCTTTGTAACACCTGACGGCCTTTTTGAATTCAACGTGATGCCATTTGGACTGTGCAACGCGCCGGCGACGTTCGAGCGATTTATGGACACTGTTCTTCGTGGCTTGAAGTGGAGCATTTGCATGTGCTATCTCGACGACGTCGTCATCTTTGGCCGCACCTTCAGGGAACACAATTCACGTCTTGATACTGTACTGACTTGCATAAGAAACGCTGGCCTTGTTCTTAACTCAAAGAAATGCCACTTCGGAGACCGACAAACCCTTGTTCTCGGGCACCTAGTCGATCAGGAGGGCATCCGTCCAGATCCCCAAAAGACAGCAGCCGTTGAAGCATTTAATGTGCCGCGCTCTGTGAAGGAGCTCCGCAGTTTTTTGGGGCTTTGCTCCTATTTTCGCCGCTTTATACCCAAATTTGCCGATGTCGCGTATCCGCTGACATGTTTGCTACGGAAGAATACTCCCTTCGAGTGGACTCCGGAGTGCGACTCCTCTTTTCGTTAACTGAAGTTCCTCCTGACGTCGCGGCCTGTTCTTCAACACTTCAACCCATCAGCTCCAACCGAACTGCACACAGATGCCAGCGGCGTAGGAATTGGTGCCGTCCTAGTTCAACGCTATGGTAACCGCGAGCACGTGATTGCATACGCAAGTCGCTCCTTGAGTAGGCCCGAACAGAATTACACTGTAACAGAACAAGAATGCCTCGCGGTAGTATTTGCGATTCAGCGGTTTCGGTCTTACTTATACGGACGCCCTTTTACAGTTGTCACCGACCACCACTCATTGTGTTGGCTCGTCAACCTTCGGGATCCCTGCGGCCGTCTAGCGCGCTGGGCACTTCGGCTCCAAGAGTATAACTTCATAGTCTCGTACAAAAGTGGTCGACGACACGCCGACGCAGATTGCCTTTCGCGCATGCCACTGAGCACTACAGAGTGTGACGCCGATGACCTCGATCACCTCGTAGCTTCTGTGTCACCGAAGTTTCCCGACCTCAGTACTTTCAAAGATGAACAGCGAAAGGACACCAGGCTATCATCGCTTTGCACAGCTCCTACGGCATGCCATTTCTGTGTACGCAACGGACTCCTATATAAGAAGAACTTTTCCAGCACTGGTGCACGTTTCCTCCTGGTAGTGCCAGAAACCCTTCGGACAGCGATTTTAGGTGTGATGCACGATGATCCTACGTCCGGACATTTAGGTTCTGCGCGGACGCTTTACCGTGCTAAGGAACGCTTTTATTGGCCAGGAATGCGACAGTCAGTCGAGGCGTATGTGGCCAGCTGCACACAGTGTCAACGCCACAAACACCCGTCTACTGCTCCGGCTGGTTTTCTACAGCCCTTGCCACCTCCAAGCACACCTTTCCAACAGGTGGGCATTGACCTCATGGGCCCTTTTCCAAAGTCGGCTAAGGGAAATCGCTGGATTATTGTATGTGTCGATTACCTCACGCGCTACTGCGAGACGGCGGCCATACCAACCGCAACTGCCAGCGACGTCTCTGTGTCCCTGCTGCAGCACGTTATCCTCCGACATGGCCCACCTCAGGTGATCATCAGTGATCGTGGGCGACAATTTACGGCAGACATAGTAGAAGAGCTGCTTCGATTGAGTGAGTCCCGCCTTCGTCACTCGTCGCCATACCATCCGCAAACAAATGGGCTCACGGAGCGTACCAACCGAACAATTGTAAACATGCTCTCTATGTATGTGGCATCCGACCACAAGAACTGGGATGACGTGTTACCATTTATAACGTACGCGTTCAATACCGCTAAGCACGAGACAACAGGCTATAGCCCCTTTTTCTTGATGTACGCACGACCGCCACGGTACACACTCGACACAGTTTTGCCATTCTCGGCGCACGAGAACCTCTCAGTCACCGAAATCCTCTGCCTTGCAGAAGAAGCGCGTCGTATTGCTCGTCTACGCACTTTGGCATCACAGGAAAAATCGAAGGTACGCTATGACGTCCGCCACCGGCCTGTAACTTACCACCCAGGCGACTTAGTGTGGCTGTGGACTCCGGTACGAAGACGCGGGTTATGCCAAAAGTTCTTGGCCACATACGACGGACCGTTTGTCGTTCTCGACAAAATCACTGGAAGTCACATACACAATAGCTCGCCTCACGAGAAGTGGTAGAAGAGCCGCTAAAACCCAAGTAGTCCATGTCGCTCGACTAAAGTTGTACACACCAAGGTGAATCGGTTACCTCGCCCGGCGGGCTTCGTCTGCGAGGGGAGGAATGTTACGCATGCCTTGGAAGAAAAAGAAGATGGGTGAACATGCTGACTGCCCCAAGAGCTGGAGGAAGAAAAGAAGACGAGGAGACTGCGATCATCAGCCTGTTGGCCGCTCCGGCGCTTCTCTTCGCGACCAAAATAAACGACCCCCTTCAGCCGTATACGTCCTGGTCCTCCTTGTGCGTAACAATATGTATACTGATCCTGCACATGTATTAATTTATTTCTGTATTGGTTACCCCTGTTCATACTTGTACCCATCTTGCATATGTATTACATTTGTTGTATGTTTCCCACCTCCTATGTAATACCCTCTCTAGGGGGTCTTTAAGGTAATAAAGTGAAGTGAAGTGAAGTGAAATTAGATGCTTGTGAACAGACTGTAAACTTCTGGGCACTCGCATAAGCCATCTCATTTCCGACAAAGCCTGCATGCCCAGCAGCCCAGATTAGTGCTACACTTCGATCAAGAGGATGGACCAAAAGCAGGGAAAGAGCTGGCTTAGGTACCCTGCCTTATCACATATGGCTATTTGGAGTCCCTTTTTTATTTACCTTATTTGAATCTTTCTCAATTTTTCGGGCTCAAGATGTCATCACCGTTTGCCAGAGACTAGAAGAACTTCAGTCTCTTCGTCTTTGCCATGATACCTCGGACATTCGTCTTCCTGCGGCCCTCAATACCCGTGCCCTGGTCGGCGACATCGTTTGTGAGGAGCTTCATGGGCGCTGCTATTCATGCGCTCCACCATCTACTTTAGCCTCAGCTCCAACAAACTGCGAGACATCATTAGCCAAGAGATTGCATCTGCGTCACATCCACCTTGTTCCGCCGAATGCAGACCTCATCAGGTACCAACGTACGCAGAAGTCGCGGCGCTCTCAGCACCCACCACTATCCCAGCGGCTACACCAGGTGACCATCTACCTGTGTCATCAGTGTAACCACCGATGTCCCCACAGCCGTATTACGCCATGTCGCGTCCTCCACGTCCAATCTGTTATTATTGCGGCTATAGGGGTCATATATCTCGCTTTTGCCGAAGGTGCCAGTAGGACGAGCAACGTGGCTACGCTCCAGAGGAACGCAGACGCTTCAGTCCACTCACGAACTACCAGCGCGCGTTTTACCGGCCTTCTTTTCAGCGTTCGCTCTCTCCACCTTACAGTATTGGTCTTTCTGTGAACTTCCGTGAGTCTCGCCGCCGCTCACCATCTCCCTATCGCCGTTCCGTGTCGCCTCTGCGACCCGCATTCAATGTTATGAATGCCCACTCAGAAAACTCCCCAATGCAGTTTTAGGAAGGGAAACTGCATCCACCGGACAGCGAGCAATTCCTCCAGACAGACCACTGAACTTGTTAACAGTGTTAGTAGAAGGTGTACGCGTCGAAGATCTAGTGGATACTGGCGCTGCTATTTCCAATATTCGCTGTGACCTTTGCTCCCGTCTCCGCAAAATAACAACACCTTACTCGGGCCCGTCTCTCCGTGCTGTCACGAACGCCATTTGTCGCCCACTCGCCCAGTGTACAGTTCGTGTTTTCATAGACAGTATTTGTCATCATATTGCTGTTGCAGTTCTCTGTGAGTGCACCTACGAACTCATTCCGGGTGGGATTTTCTGTCGTCTGCACGCGCTTCTATATCTTGTCGTCAGCGCCTCATCCACCACAATCGCACCGACTCTCCTGTATCGGAACACGAACAGCGCATTCGTCTCGTCACCACTTCAGATTATGTTCTTTGGCCATCCCGAGAAGAAGTAATTAGCGTTGATTGCATCAACATTGTGGATGGTGACGTGCTTCTACTACCTTATGGCCACACGGTACATCTAGGCATTCCGATCATTCCAGGCCTTGTTCGTTTTTCTGAAGGGTCCGCTTTTATTACTGCGTTAAATCAGACCCCCGAACCCTTATTGTTGCCCAGTGGATTAACAGTAACATGCGGTATTGACGCGCATCACGTTGCAATCGTTGCCCTTCGAAGTCAAAAAGACCTACCAGAGCCAAGCACGCCGCCACTCAACTCGCCCACTCCTCTATCGGTGACGATAAGGCCTGATCTGACAGCAGCCAAGAGTCAAGAATTGCTGAATTTATTGAACAGACATCTCTCTTTGTTTGACGTTTATTCTGCTGTGCTTGGTATGACAACTTCTGCGACTCACCGAATTCAGACTGACGGCTCCCGAATTATTTATTCACTGGCGGCCATACCGCGTGTCTCTTGCAGAAAGGAAGATAATCGAAGAAAACTTTTCAGACATACTTCGACAGAATATCGTACATCCTTCCTCGAGTACATGGTCTTCGCCAGTTGTTTTGGTGCAAAACAAAGACGGAAAAGTACGTTTTTGCGTTGATTACCAGGCACTGAACAAAATAACCCGCAAAAATGTTTACCCTCTCCCACGACTCGATGACACACTAGATTCGTTGCACGGCGCAGAGTATTTTTCCAGCCTTGACCTGCGATCGGGCTGTTGGCAAATACCAGTGTCCGAATCTGACAAAGAGAAGACGTCTTTTACCACCCCAGATGGGCTATAATAATTTAACGTAATTCCTTTCGGACTTTGTAACGCGCCTGCTACCTTCGAACGTATGATTGATCGCGTACTGCGTGGCCTGAAGTGGAAAACCTGCTTATGCTACCTCGATGACATCATAGTGTTTTCGTCTACTTTTTCGCAAGTCGAGGTCGTGTGTACGTATCGAACACACGACCTTCGGGTCAGCAGCCAATCACCTTCGCCACTGATCCTGCCATGCGGGCATACGCGTAGGAGGAGGAGGAAGGGAAGAAATGAAAGGCAGGGAGGTCAACCAGACGCACGTCCGGTTTGCTACCCTGCACTGGGGGAAGGGGTGAGGGGATTAAAGGAGAAGAGAGAGAGAAGTGAAGGGCAACGTGTATGTTGGTGGGACCTTGTCCATTGCACGCTTATAAGCGGTCGCGTAGTCCGGTCGTCTTCAGAAAACTTAGCAGTGCCCGCGTCGCTTTGCTGGCCAGCGACGCGTAGAGCCATGAGCCAAGTATCTTCTCTTCGGAAAAAGGTCTACTGTCTAGTGTCTCCAACGTTTCGCGTAGCAAATTGCGTTCGCTCGCAAAACGTTCACATGAACACAGTAGATGTTCTATTGTCTCGTCAGTGTCGCACGATTCACATCGGCAGCTATCCGCCATTTCTATGCGAAAGGAGTACGCCTTTGTAAAAGCTACTCCTAACCACAGGCGGCACAGTAAAGTTGCATCCTGGCGGGAGAGGTCCGATGGAACTTGAAGCTTTCTCGATGGGTCCAATTTGTGTAGGCGGCGGTTCCTGACACTGGGGTCACTCAGCCAAGTTTCCGACATGGTGTTAGCGAACGTGTGAAGGCCCCTTGCAGCGTCGGTTCTCGACAATGGAATTGGGGTTATCTGGGCGTCCGCGTGGGCGGATCGGGCAGCATTATCAGCAAGGTCATTACCGACAATACCACAATGTCCCGGTAACCACTGGAACACCAAGTCATGTCCTTTCGATAAAACTTCGTGAATCACTTCTCTTATTTCATTCACTAGTTGTTGGTGCTCCCGCTGTCGTAAAGCTGATTGCAAGCTCTGAAGGGATGCCTTGGAGTCACAGAACACAGCCCATTTTTGAGGTCGGGCCTCCGCAATATAAAGTATAGCAGCACGTAAGGCGGCAAGCTCCGCTGCTGTGGATGTTGTCCTATGCGACAGTTTGAGCTTTATAGTGACCTGGTACGCCGGGATGACAACAGCACCTGTGGAGCTGTCAGCCGAGACCGATCCATCGGTGTAAATGTGGGTCCTCTGGCCGTATTTTTCGTTGAGTAGCGACAATGTCACCTGTCGTAGAACCACTGTTGAATGATGGCTCTTGTTCGTTATTCCCGGAATAGTGAGGCACACCTGTGGTTGTTGTAGGCACCACGGGGGTGACGCTGGTCTTGTTGCGGGAGTGAAGCCAAAAGGGAGGCATTCTCTATGGGCAGAAATAATCTTTGAAAAGATCGCGTGTGGTCTTTGAAGTGGCAACACTGCAACATGGTGACCAGGAACTCGGCAGAGGTGTCTTATGTGGGCTCTCAAATTGTCAGTGGTGATGTATGTTCGAATTGGATGCTCTCTTGCGATCATAATTGCCCCGTAGGTTGAGGTGCATCGCGGCAATCCTAAGCACACGCGTAGTGCTTGTCCTTGTAGACTTTCGAGAGTGCGGATGTTCGTCTTGCACGTACTTGCCAGTAACGGCAAGCTGTAGCGCAAAAATCCCAGAAACAGTGCTCTGTATAGCTGCATCATTGACCTTATAGATGCGCCCCAAGATTTTCCGCAGAGGAACCGCATTATATGGACAATGGAAGTTAGCCTTCTCTTCAGGTAATTGCAGTGGGCACTCCACGAAAGGTCCCGGTCAATGATCACACCCAGGAAGCGATGGTTCTTCTGGTATGGAATATTTTGTCCATTGATGGTAACGGGGTATTGTGTCATAGCTCTGCGGGTAAACGCAACCAATGCACATTTCTCCGTTGAGACGGAAAGACCTTGCTTGCGGAGATATGAGCATGTCAAGGTGGCAGCCTGCTGGACTCTTGCACGTACTTGTAGACGAGTTACAGCCGAAGTCCATAGACAAATATCGTCAGCATATATGGATATGAGGATGGTACTTGGCAAAATTTCACGAAGTCCTACCATCACGAGGTTAAATAAAGTGGGACTTAATACGGCGCCCTGAGGGACGCCACGGGAGATATAGTAATTGGTGGTAGGTCCATCTGAGGTTTGTACAAAAAAGGACCTTCTTGTCAAATAATCCTGGATCCATTGGAACATCCGACCACCGATTCCAACAGCTTCCAACGAGTCTAGGATGGCTTTATGTGTTACGTTATCATAAGCCCCTTTGACGTCGAGGAAGAGTGCCAGTGGTATGCGCTTGAGGCTCTTCTGTTGCTGGATAAATGTTGTGAGATCAATCACGTTGTCAAGAGATGATCTACCTCGCCGAAAACCCGTCATGCAGTTTGGGTATACGTTGTACCGCTCAAGGTACCATTCTAGGCGTGTAAGTATCATCCTTTCCATGACTTTTCCTACGCAACTTGCGAGGGCAACAGGGCGAAATGATGTCAAATCAAATGGTGACTTTCCTGCTTTGAGTAGTGGCACAAGTCTACTTATCTTCCAATCCTGGGGAACATTGCCCGCCAGCCATGAGTGGTTGTAATAGCTTAACAACTGTCCCCTTGCCTCCTGTTGAAGGTTGGCTAGAGCGGCGTAGGTGATGCCATCGGGTCCTGGTGAAGATGATCGTCGGGAAGCCGCCAAAGATGCGTCAAGTTCTTCTATAGTGAAAAGATTGTCCATTTCGTAGATGCGGGGTTCAGGGATAACACTCCTAATGGTGCCAGCAGACAAGGCGGACACACCGGCGATTCGCGTACAAAACTCATTTGCCACTTCAAGTTGGGTGTGGCCTGAATGTAGGGCTAAAGCCATGAAAGGATGTCTTTGTTGGGGAGCCGAGCGCAGGCCACGAATAGTGCTCCAGATGCGGGACAACGGCTTTCGGGGATCCAATGATTCGCAGAATGATTTCCAGCGTTCCTGTGCAAGTTTGTCTAAACGTCGTTGGACTTTTTTCTGTATGCGTCGTGCCAGCCTCAAGTCGCATATTGCTTTCGTCCGCCTGTATCTTCTTTCCGCCCTTCGGCGAAGCGCGCACAGTTTTTCCAGTTCAACGTCGAAATATGAACGCTTGCCGGTGAACGGGAGGAGACAGGAAGCTTCCCTCATTGCCTCTTTGATGACATCCTCCAAGTTCTGGTCAGGGTCTTCACGGCATGTATTTTCCATGAGTCGCTGAAACTTGAACCAATCAATTCTTCGTATTGTGGTCTTAGGAAAGGAGTTAGTAAGACCCCTTATTCGCATATAAGTTGGAATGTGGTCACTCCCATGCGTTTCGATGTCTGAAAACCAGTGCACTTGCGACCGGAAGTTTCTGGATACCAGAGTCAAATCGAGGCAACTGCTGTACGTAAGGCCCCGCAGGTATGTAGGACTGCCATCATTTAAGAAACATAGGTCATGCTTGGAAGCGAATGACACCAGGTTTCTTCCTTTAGCGTTGATCGTCGAACTACCCCAGATTAAGTGATGTGCGTTGAAGTCTCCAGTTATAACCCACGGGCCCGTAGTTGTTGTCAGTATGTCTCGTAGTCGGTCTTGTTCAAATCGTCCGGATGGTGATATGTAGACACCAATGAGTGTGAATGACACTTTTTCCTTTTTAACACGTAAGCAGACATATTGATTGTCATCATGCGGTTGAACTGCATGATGCACATAAGTGAAATCTGTGCGAATGTAAACAACCACCTTGCTGCGTTCCTCGCACGTTGAAGAAACGAAAGATTCATACCCTGATAGTTTAGGAGGTTGTTGCACGTTTGGTTCACATATAACTATCATAGGAATACGATTCATGAACATATACTGACGGAACGAAGAGATGCGGGATCTCAGGCCTCTCGCGTTCCACTGCATTATCGACGCTTGTCGGACCTCGTTGCGGAAGGAGAAAATTGGTCGAGCCATGGTTGCTACTGGAGACTTGCAAATACTGGACTTAGAGCATCCAGTACTTGTAGTGCACTCTGAGCGAGTGGAGACTTCAGGCTGCTGCACAGCTTTCGCATGGCATCCAGCAGTGTTCGGAACATTCTGATGACTTCTGTGTCCTCCTCAGGCAGCTTGTCAGCGGCTGGCTGGAGTGATGTGACTGTCGATGTGCGCTTGGGATTTGCAGGTGGCTGTGATTTCGGCAATGAAGGCCAAACTGATTCATCTGCAACTGTGCAGCTCGTTGTTTTGTTGACCGCGCTGGCCGCCTTAGGTCTGGGAGGCAAGGGCGGTGGAAGAGAAGGGTGGTGGAGTGGTGCTTTCGATGTAGCGTCTGCGGCGTTCTTTGATGAACTGCGGCGACGGTGACGCCTCTTTCGGACGGTCCTGGCAGCCTCTCGATGCGACGAATTGTCTCTGACCATTTGTTTCAATACCGCTATTTCTCTTCGGATTTTGGGGCATTCTTTTGACGAAGCTTCATGTGACCCATGACAATTCGAGCATTTGAGGGTAGTTGCTTCGCAGTCATCCACAGAATGGGCTTCCGCGCAACGAGGACACACCGTCCTATTTTCGCATACGCTTCTCACGTGGCCCATCTTCATGCACTTATAACACTGTAAGGGCTTCGGTATGAAAGGTCGCACTGAATGCCGAAAATGGCCCACCTTTACGTGTGAAGGAAGAGTGTCGCCCTTGAACATGATCTTCAAGCAGCGTGAGTTTCCCAAACGGACAACTTTTGCAATGACGCTGGCTTCATTTACCGGTTTTACCAGAACATCAAAGTCGGAGCTGGGAATGGCAGTATCCACATCGTAGATGACTCCAGTGACGACGTTAGAGCTCACAGGAATGTAGGAGCGAACTTTCACTCCCCCCAACTCGTTGACGTTGCGCAGTACATTAAGTGCCGCAGCATGCAAAACGTCGATGGCCAATACGTTCTTACGCGTGTTCACTCTGATGTCTGTGATCTCGTTTGGCACGAGTCCTTCCAGCATCACCGAAACAGATTGCCTGTTGAGGCGCTTCATGTTACCGTCCGGTACCTCAGGGACAAAAAGGATAGTGTTTGTCACGGGTCTCCTTGGCACTCTGTCATTCAACGTACTCGATGACGAAGATGTTCTGACGTTCCGCCTCTTCGCTTTACGGCTCAGCACCAGCTTAAAATCGTCGTCGTCAGAAGGCTCTTCGCTGCTCATTGAGTAACCAAGAGTGCCCTCGCTGTCGTAGTCGCTGTAGAGTCCCGTACGCTTCCTGGATGCGGCCACCGCCGACGCCGCCGTAACTGGCGGACGTCCGTGGGGGTCCACGTCCATCACCGACGGACACGGATGTGATAATCGCGAAGTTCACTTAAAATTAGGTGAAAAAAGAGAGCACCTACGGCATACGCGTAAGACATTATGTATGCTATGCTGGTGCTGTGGCTGAACGCGACAAAAAACTACGTCTGAGGCCACTGTGATAAGTTTGAGGGCTCAACTACGCATTTGTTACGCGATTCACACTGTGTGACGCATGGCTTTTTTCTTCACTTTTATAAAACGCTTGATTACGCATGTTAACATGATTCCTTACATGACCTAAAGGATGCATAAGCGCTGTATGCAGCGCAAATTCAAGCACAGGCGGAGCACTGTGGTAGGTTAATGGGCTGCCAGGCAAAGGAGTGACGATCTATTCGCATTCTGCCTTTAGTACTTTTTTGTTTTTAAATTTACGCCATGGGCACTACGGACACCGGTGGAGGTGGAAAACTACGGTACCAGAATGAGCCATTGTGATCTCATGGCGCGATTTAAACTTCTCCTTCTAAGGCAGTTCAAGGTAAGTGTATTCCATACATTTTATTCCGACACCGCTTCTTACCCTGCTTACCCTGCCTCTTACACCCAGAGTGGTAGTCACTATGAGAGAAGGCTTATGTCAACCTACATTAAACGGGGCCTCCGAGGTCATTGCGCTGCTGATAACGCAGGCTACGCGCTGATAAATGCTTCGCATTTATTAGCAGGAAGAAATATTTCGCATTTAGTGGAAATGATTTGCATTTCATTGTAGGAATTCGGCTGTAAGAGTTCATCGCGATAGTGTTATCGATGCTGAAGCACATCGCTATCTGAGCTGCTAGCCTGCTTCGGTTCCCGGTTCGTGCCTCAACCGCGATATGAGAGACAAGAAAAAAACTGTGTGCCTAAAACTGGTCGTTTAAAAGTATCGTTGCAATAAATGCTTACTGCAAGCGCAGCTATTAGGTGCCATTTGCCCCATAATTATTATACTTGCGAATACAAAAGACAAAAATGCTGTAGGCCAGTGTGCTCAGATTTGAGTTCCCGTTAAAAAACCCCAGGTGGTCCAAAGTTCCGGACTGCCCGACTACAGCGTTCCTCATAATCATATGATGGTTTTGGGGCATTAAATCCTATATATCAATCAATCAATCAATCAATCAATCGATATCATCGATACTTACTCTACGTAGGGTCCATCATTTTTTTAATTTCCTATAGATCTCTTTTTCGGGTCACGAAGAAGATGGTGATTTTTTTCTCACAACCAATAGCATACTCGCCGACGCAAAAATTGAGGCGAAAAGGTCTACTTAATATTATCGCGTGAAAAAGTAACTTGATGATAAATTACACCGCGCCTCAAAAAAATTACAAGCCATGTTTATTGAGCGATTGAGACCCCCTGGTAGTCTTACAATATATAAAAAGAAAAGAAAGTGACAAGGTATGTGACTAGCCATTTTTGTGCTCAAGCCACAGGGTGAGACAACTGGTCAAAAGAAGACCGCCCGGAGCTGAAACATGCTATTATTTTTCTTGTTTTGAATGACCAAGAATGAGGCAAAATATGAGGTTGAAAGGAAACAGAAGACATCCAGCGTACTTCCGCAGTCTTTTCTGGCTGCTGGCTCATCTTAGTTGCCCGCAGTCTCTTGATGGATGAAGACAGAGAGCCTCTTCACATCGTCTCGGTCGCGAACCCGGCTTCCCCTTTCCGGGGAGGATCTCGGCGGCTCGCTGGTTACGTCGCCTCGGAAGCGCCACGTCCACATAACATGTTAGCGTGCCTGTGAATATATACACCGCTTTCGACCACTCTTACGCTCCTTCTGGGCTGTTCACCTAGGTTCTCTATCGCAGTATTATAACAACAAATAGATGGTCCACAGCCTGAATTCTTGTGTGGAGAGGTCACTCTACAATCTGCTCGTTATAATATCTGGATAATAAAGAATCAGCACTTTGACGCGCTGCACGTAAAACAGAAATATCTGACTTTGAGCAAGCCACATGTAGTTCGCTGACGAGGGCTGTGCACTTCACGTTAGTACAAAGAGAGTTTGATGAAATGCAGCAGAAATAGTTTTCACGCAAGGCAACACGCAAAAAGTACTAAAATAAATGGTTTAATGATGAATTATCACGTGGCTATTCCTCACTCAGGCACTAACACAAGCACGCGTCACTCTTGTACTATATGTATACGACTCAGACAATAGATTACGATGGATAAAGTCCCTATAGTTACTTACACTTGAATTATTCATAAGAGTCTTCTTCCGCGGGATAATTTCTATGAAAAAACACGTGAAATTGCTGCATGAAATAATAAAGGATTACATTACCTCTCGGTCAAAAAGACAGGACATAGATCAGTGGCTACCAAGACTATCCGTAATTATTGCAGGCAATATGGCGACGACGCATGCAGTCCCCTGAGCCGATGGAGGAACAACCGCGGTTGCGATCCCTCAATTAAGAACTGACGCGCAACATGCCAGCAACAACAGCAACACACACACACACACACACACACACACACACACACACACACACACACACACATATATATATATATATATATATATATATATATATATATATATATATATATATATATATATATATATATATATATATATATATTGTGCCGAAGCCTTCGAACAGTGGGTCGTCCTCTCCAGCGCCTTCTAGTGTGTCGCCCTTTTAGCAAAAAGAAGAGCAGCTCGTGCAGAGAGTCGGTACCCGCATAGACTGTCGCTGTCAAGCATCGTCGACAAGTGTCCGCCAATAAACGTCTCAACAATTTGGTGGAGGTGCTGTGCCCTTGTAACACCTTCGGTTAGCATTCGATGCCCCTGGAAATTCGATCCCGCACCGTGCCTTCTACCATGCACCAAGACGCCGCACAGCAAACGCTTCCTCCTGCGCCGACGCCATGTTCCGGTGTCCCCGCATCCGCGACCCTCCTGTCTTCACCAGTGCGGATGGCACCGACGTCGACGACTGGCTTGCTATGTACAAACGCGTTAGCGTCCCCAATCATTGGGACGCTGACGCGTCTCATGACGCGTCCCATTATATATTTATATTATAAATATATATATATATATATATATATATATATATATATATATATATATTACAGTACCCCAGCCTATGCGCAGCAGATGGTTATGCCTGCACTGCCTGCCCTCTTTGCCACGGTAACCGATAACGCCAGTTTTGCTTTCATGTTCGGCGTTTGTGTAGCCAACTTGCCGTCACTATTGTTCTAAAATATTTGCAACTTTATAACTCTGCAGTGTCATTACGCACGATTCTTTAACGCTTAATCCTGCACGTACGCCCCTACCTTTTTTTATAGCGAAATCTGGTATGAGATCACAGCAAGGGTCGCTTGCGCTGTAGTTGTCCGCTACCGCAACTGGTGTCGAAGACCAGTATCGCGTGAAATATGACCAAATAGCTAAGTGAATAAAAAACGCCCGGAACAAAACGGCATTTCAGACTGCAGTTCTCCAGCGTGCCACCACAGCACTTCCACTGAGTCACGCGGGTGCTTGAAAATCTGGGGAAAACTTGTTTTAGGCAGGCTTGAATGTCGGGAGAGGAATCGTGGAAATATCAACAACAAAGTGTTTTAGTACATCAACGTTACGGTCAGGTGTCACACAAACTGAATTGCGTTAGGTGTGGCTCATCAAATGCTCCAGCACATTACAAAACCTTCACACATAAATCTTCATTGTCATCAGTATTTTAAAAAATGCAAAAAAGTCTTTGCAGGCACGTAGCTGGAGTCCCGCATTGACGAAGGATGACATAGTGAGTGCATCGCTATGTCAAAAAAAAATTACGGCAGGTGAATGATGATGAGATTGGGTGAAGCTCCTTGAAGTAATACCGTGTAATTTTCTTCCGTCAATTCGCCTGGCGATATGCGCGCTTCCTCGCCGCTACCCACTGTCAAACGTTTTCAAGATCTGCTTCGCGACGTTGACGTGCTGCCTCGGCCTCTCGTTTCCGTACGGAGGGATCTTGCCGAAGCTTACGTGCCGCTGCAGCTTGTTGTTCACGTACGGCGGCATCTTGCCGACGCTGCCTTGCTGACGTGGCTTTTTGTTTCCGTACAGCAGGATCTTGGCGGCGACGTCGCGCAGCTTCCCGGCGTGCTTCTGCCTCCCGTGCTCTCACTTCAGAGTCCTATCTGCGAGCGCGCGCCGTCGCTGCCCTGCGCGCCCGCCTTTCGGTATCCTTATTCATACGAGCACACACCAACGGCAACGAGCATCGGCAACTACAAACCTGTATTGATAAGGTTTTGATTATAAAACCATTTGCTTTAAAAAACACCTGGCGTCTTCCGTTAATCAGTTGGCGTCTTTTTTCTGTTTTGCCTTAGAAGCATCGGTCATCTTTTCGTTTTGCTTTTGGAAAACATCTGGCGACTTTCGTTGGTTTCTTTTATCAATCAACGGCGTTTTGAACAGATCTTTTTGTTGTTTAATCACGCACAGGAGAAATCTCACCAGGCACTACTTTGGAGTAAACAATGGCTGCAACTGGGAATGAGAGACAGCAGAAGTCAGCTTTTAACACTTCTACTAACGTTTCCTACTGGAACACGCCAATGGCTGCTAATGGGGAATGAGAGACAGAAGAATTCGGCTTTTAGTTAACGCGCACGCTGCAATTTTTTTTATTGTTCAACAACACACAGGAAAAATCTCCCACCGGCACCACCTTGGAGGTCCAAGCGTAAAACTACTTACACACTACGACTACGGCAACGACTACGAAGGACGAATGGGTGCCGCTATAAGTAGCTTCGCCTCTAAAAGTTATGATCTATGTGGTTGTGGGTACCCTGCGAGTTTGCTTCTAGCAGTTACCCAAAGGGTGTTTTAAAGTTGGCTCTAAAAGTCAACTGTTGTAGTCATGTTAGGATAATATTACAGATTATTTAGTCAACCTATTAGTTTCATTAATATAGTTCTGGATGGCAGCACATACTGCTTCACCACATACTGCTGCATCAGAAATGAAAGCTCCAATAAACAAATTGACAGGCACAGATAAATCCCTACCAATACCACGTACAGGTATTTCTAAAATGGTTTCTCGTATTGTGTTAAACCACCCGCCGTCAAAACAAAATTATCCATTGCTTCCTGTTCACGATTAAACGCGAACAGTGGCGAAGGTGCCTGAACAGACCTGTGTTTGTAGAAATTTAGATTTGGTGGTGCACCAGCATGTTCTCTATCTTCGTCACAAAGCATCAGCTGTGCCTGCCACGAACCGAGAAGCCGCGGCCAGGGCTGCATCCTTGAAGGAGAAGCAGTTGGAAGCTTGGCTTAACGACCGTCTGGGTCGAATGGAATGGAATGGAAAAACTTTATTTCGGTCCTGCAGGACGCGCTTAGGGCGTAGCGGGCGTCTCCCACGTAGGGACCGACAGGGAGTACCTGGCGGCCGCTTCGTGGGCCTGCTGGACGGCCCATCGCTGGTCGGCGAGAAGTGAGCTCCTGAGGGACCTCTCCCACTTGCTTGAGGTAGAGTCGGGAGGAGTTGTTCTACACTCCCAGAGCATATGTTCGAGTGTCGCTGTGTGTCCACATGATGGGCATGTGTCGCTGGGGTATGCATCGGGATAATAAACGTGAAGCGTGGCAAGGTTTGGGTACGTGTGTGTCTGTAATAGGCGTAGGGTTAATGCCTGCGGTCGATTAAGTTTCGGATGTGGGGGTGAAAAAATGCGGCGTTCCAAGTAAAAGTGCTTTGTAATTTCATTGTACGTAATTGGTGCATCCCGATTGGTATCCAACCCAGCAAGATGAGTCTGGGTCGATCGACATTGAAATAGGTTCTCTGAAATAGCATTCGGGTATTACTTATTGAACGAAGTTCAGCTGCTGCAAAACAAACACTGCGGAGAACAGAGATAAAGAGAAGCAAGAGAGTCCTTAGTCATCCGCCCACTACCGAATTTTCAATGTGAATTGGTTAGAAACACGAATGAACTGCCGCGTATGAGTTGCTGCAGACTTAGAAACTTTCACCTAGTGTCAAGGAAGTGCTCTTCACAGAAGAATAAAAACTATAAAGCTTTAGAGGATTGAAAGTCTGTTCTGCGTGAAAAAAAACGATAGTGGTAATGCGATACTTCAGTGCTGTAAAATAGGCTAAGCACTTAATCTCGCAGTTCTTGTCGGGCCTTCCTAAGCAGGAATTTGGGCAACTTAAATGAATAAAATTAGGTGACAATTGAAAAGTTCAATTCATATATTTGTTTTAGGCTTTCATTACGCCTGATAAATATTGTAGAATGGTTTAGGTCTATAAGGCGTTATCTTGAAACTTCAGAGAAAAGATGTTGCAAAATGTATAACTATTCATTGATAAGCTTTACAATCCGGAGTGCCTTGGTCGAATACGTAGCCTCAAAGATCTGCAACAGTTTCCAAGCTCAGAGGACTCATGTTGTGAGTTCGTGGTTGTTCTTATACTCACTAGCTGGCACTGCAAGTAGGACAACAAAAAAAAAGCCAGGTGGCAGTGTGACTTGTTTCTGTCGCCTCAGAACTGCAAATGAGACATAAAATCTAAAATCAGGGATATGTCTTGTTCGTCCATTTACGGATACTGCACGTCCCTTTGCGACGTGTCAGGTTCATTCTCTTAGATCACAATGTGTGTCAATGGCCCGGCGCTCACCTCAACGCTTTTCGTGTGCTTGGCCACCCTCTCTAGCGGAGTTTGTATCAGGACGCTAAGAGACACAATTCCAGAAAACCCCGGTAAGACACCGCATGTAGTTCGGCCTTTAGACTAGCTTTAGAAACTATATTAGAAGTGAGTTATTTCATTTAGCCTCCTGCTAATCGTGGTGCGTGTTTAGATAAAATAGGAACCTTTTAGAGTACTTCGTACTCTACTATGGGAGAGCATAAAGCCGTCCCATGAGCCTCACATGTGGTGAGGCTGTGTCGACAAAACTTTCGCCATCAGTGAGCTCACGACATCAACGAAATTATGACGAAAGTGTTTTGAAAAGGTATTTAACAATGTTGAGCACTTTATACTCAACTATGCGAGATGAGTTCATATACCAACACTGACCGATAATCAGAGCACCAAGCTCGTGCGCCGAAGCGTTATGCCAGCACCCTTAAGCCAACATGGATGCCCTCAGTCCTATCTCAGGCAATAGCGTGTTTATTCATGCGTAAAAATGTTGAACTACAAACCTAATTGTATTTTGCGATAATAAACTTCATATTACTTTAAACGCATATCAAATCGTTTAACCTACAAGACGTTTTTGCCGTGTTTTTTTTTCGCAGCTTGAAAACAAAAAGCTTGTATTTTCACTTCTGTCGGAACTCATGTTGAAACTCGCCTAGTGCCCTTTTTCCTGACCATTCATGTTGGCCGGCCAGTATCTCTGCGCTGTGCATCGACTGCAGGACAGCGGGGTTTGTTTGACAGCGGTGTCATGAACAACAGCGTAAAACCCTAGATATTATGCAGGTGTCTCTCCCTATACGCACTTTATAAGCTGGTGTTCGATCTACATTAGTCAGTGTTCATACTGCCCGTTCAGAAACACTGTGGGACCTAAAAGAACAACTGGTGCTATTGAAGCCGTGAGTAATAAGATCTAGGACCCCGCATCCCTATGACCAAACAATTAAAACAGACCAATGGCTAGGCCGGTCATGCGGCCTTAAACATTATTAAAAATATAGAGCGATGTCTCGAACATTGCGGACAGGAATGGCACAAATATGGTAATGTACTATACGAATCTTTAAATAAATCTTCGCCTATTTTATGCTTAAAAGAAGGTATTAATACAGTCACAGCTCTGCCGCAAAGGCAATTAATGCGATAGGAACAAATCTGAAGGTAACATGCAGAATGGCAGGCAGATCAAAACGTGCCTAGCGTTTCTCACGCACAAATGACGTACGAAACGTATTCACAGGTACATAGGAACGCAAATGAGCGTGTCACGTGTTACTTCGATGTGTCTGAAAAGCGCACCCTTTTCGCAAACCGAGGCTGTGCAACGATTGCAGTGACCTTTGTGCGCCCAGTAACTACAACTGAATCGTTCCGACGAAACGCAAAGTCTAGCCAAGACGTACAATTCTTCCCACTGCAAGATAAAGGCGCGCGATCGAGCGTACACCCCTTATTCTCTACGCGGGCCAAAGTTCACGTGAGAGATCAGAGCCGCCGCGCGCTAACTGCGTCTTCTTGCTGGTAATACTATAAACACGATATCCCATCCCCCCACCGAGATGCCCGCCAACAACGGTAAGTGGTAGATATGAATAGCTTGCCGTTTGAACGTTTGAGAAGGTACCTTTTGGTGCCTTCGTGGTTCACGCCTCGCATTCACGATGCGGAGGTCCCATGTTCGACTCCGTGCCCCGGAGTTTTTTTTGTGGTTTTATTTTTCTTTCATTCGTTTTAGTATATATAGATACGTATACATATACGGTGCATGGCATCGACGCCGACACCGGCTACAAAATACAGCTGAGAGTGTTCTTATAATTGCTATCACAATAAAACAAATTACTTCTGCTTACAAAATAATCTTCTTTTTTGAATGTTAAAAAATAATGCAAAAACAGGATGAGGTCTTAATAAATGATACTTAATCCTAAATTCGCTGTTGCTTTTACATCACCACTCGACTTACCCACCTAAGTGAATTGAATTATGCTTACTTGTAACCTCACACATTGAAGGACCCGGAAAGCAAATACAGGCACTTGAACACCTAAGCCACGTCCCATCTATTCTCGCTTTAACACCTCCCAGAGAAAAGCTGATCTAGTCACCCTAGTGCTAGAAAGAATTATTTATTCCAAGAATTACTTCTCTCTTATACTGTGAAAAATGCGAGTATCACATTCCTATTACCGGGACAGATTCAATTTACGGCTGATATTTGGTACCAATGGAAAGTAACGAAGCGTGAACAACCAACAACGTACTTGGATCAAGCGAGATCTACAATATTAAACTTCATTCAGAAAATGTGTAGCTACCCGCAATGAAAAGGGAAAAAAACACAGTTACGAAGCAAGGAGAACGTATCAAAATAGTTTGATATAAGTTATCCTAATTACCTTGTTTTGTCTTTCTTTTTATATGTGTGTGCGTAAGCCGCACCGACGACGGCAGATTACGAGAAGCCAGTGGGGTTACAGGATGGTTGTATCTAGAGGCACAGACATACTGGCAAAAGCACATTTATGGTGCAGGATCACTTTAAGAGAGAAATCAAGATGAAAATGAAGAACAATGCGGGCGGCTCATGACCATCGCACAATGTAAGCAGCCGGAGTAAAATGAAAACATCGAGGCCCATGAGACAATCGCTGGAAAGAGAGGCTACTTGCGTTTACACTTGCCTCGACCTGCACCATAAGGGTGCTGTATCACGGAGAGAAAGGAGGTGTAAAGCGGGAGGGTGCCCGTCTTCAGAGCAGAGAAACAAAGTAGCGGTGTCGCCAAATGATTAAGGGCCTCCCGTTTACGCGCATTATGCGCAACTCCGCGCTCTGATCTCGTTTGCATATCAAGAGTTTACTTTATTCGAAAGTTTAAGTTTCTGTTTTTTTTTCAATTCCACCTTGCTTATACGAAAGAAGAAAAAGCACGGAAGCCATTTTCACCCGCCAAATTGGAAAATTGGAAACACTGCAAAATCGGAAGATGGTCTCGCCGGAAGTTTTGTCTCAATATCTCTTTTTCTACAAACTGTTGAGATGAAAGGCGGGTGCACATTCAGCTGGGACTGCGACATTAAAGGGACTGTTCTAATATAAACTGAAACGATGACGTTGTCTAATTGGCAGCCTCTTTTTTAAATCAGTACGGGTGAAGAAAGAAGCTGGTACCATCAGATTATTTTCACGGCTCCACAGAAAAACTCAGTAGAGAAGGTGCTGTACTCACCACCGAAACCAATACAAGCAACACGAAATAGAAAACAAACAAATAAATAAGGTAGCGAAATAAAGCTGAGCAGGCAGTTCCACCATCTCGTTTCAGAAGCACCGATACGTGAGCCGCATGCGATGACCGAAAAGCGTGACGCAAATCCAAACACCCAAGTCTTCCTTTCTCACCGAAGAGTGGGATCAATCACTTAGGAAATAGGGGCTGTGGATGAGGTCACGAAGAATGAGAGGGCCTGCCAACGTGGAGAGGTTGTGGAAGAAAAGAAGCAGTGGGGTGATGAAGAAAGAAATCTGCTATCGTCATAGTTGAGTAAAGACTGCTTGCAGTGGGCCTTCTCTTTCCCGCGTATGCGGCGATATATGCTTTTTTGAAAGCTTGATACGCTGTCTAAATGGGCTCAGAGACATGCTCCGATTCGTACATGGAACGCGCAAGAGGAAATAATAAATTATGCCGCTTGTGCTTGGTGAACGTATTGTTTACTTCGGTCTTCGGTGTACTTGTCAGATAGTTGGCGCGTAACTACCTCAAAGTGTCAATAAAAGCACGTATAAACTGACACTGCCAGTCAAGAGCAAATAACCAATATAACGCTTATGTTCGAGCTCACGAAAACATCCTCAAGGATTATGAGGCTTATATCCTATAAAACGGCAACTGAAAATTGCGCGAGATTGAGGCTTCGAAAATGTAGTTAGGCTATGTCACTTTCACGCGAGCGACTAAAATCAAACATTCTTTTTAAAATAATTGAAAGGAAGGATTATCCGACTTCCTTACGTTTGAAAGCAGTTGAAGGCTGCTTTTTCACTGACATTGTAGCGGTAATTTCGCGCAAACTAATGCAAAGACTCCATGCCTCGAACGACTTCGCTTCGTGATGACCGACGACTACGTCCGAGTGGGCGTGCACGAAGTCTCATTAATTCGCCATAGTCGCCACCACGTCGCCAATTGAGGTGTCGCGAACCGAGCGGAAGCACTCAATTAGAGCGACATTTGCATCGTTCCAATAGTGGGCATTCTACTTTAATGAGCCCGACTGATAGTAGCAAAGCGGGTGAATGCTTTCTCTGTACTATACGCGTAAAGCAGCGCGCATCTTAAAACAACGGAGTGACAGGAAACTACGTGGACAGCTGCTCCCCCATTTCCCCTTCTTTTTTTTGAAATTTCTGTTTTCTCCCTATTGGGACCCCGTCACCTTCTTGTTTCCTGCTTCTTTTTCATTTTTCTAGCTAGTACAAAGCTGTCGCTGTGTAATGATCATTGTCGACGCGTACCTTACGCAAGACTTCTTTTCTTTTGTTTTTTTTTTCATTGGCGGCATCCTGCTTTACCCGCACCACGCTTTACTGCGTCAACGAGGCTTCACCATCAAGCCTGGCTTACTCGCTTCCCCCCACGATTTCCCAAGAGAAGCTTCCGACAGTACAAGGGCGTCCGGCCTTTTGCTTTTCTTATTGGCATTACTTTCTTTTTGCGACGAGAGAGCTTCTGCTGACGCGAAACACTTAGGAGAATGACATGTGTCGCCAGCATTGTTATGAGCGAGAAGTTTATGCCCTCTTTTGGTGACCCGAAATGACCACGACGACAACTTGTTTCTTAATGGCCCCTTTTGCGCATCAAAAAAAAAAATTGCCTGGTGATTTTAAATGATGTATTCCAGATATGTGAAGTTTCGTTATGTGAAGTTAGTTCTCTTTAACGATGAAAAAAACGCAGGATTAGAAAAACAAATCACCCATCTTGCCAGCTATTTTGATAGATTTTTTATTATTAGTTCTATTGACTGTCTCCATCAACACCTCATGTGATCTACAGCTAGAAATCGTCCTACACGATAGAGGCGAACATACTCTGGGCCTTGTGCTCAGATTTGGGTGCACGTTAAAGAACCCCATGTGGTCGACATTTGCGGAGCTTTCCACTACGGCGTCACTCATAATCATATGGTGGTTTTGGCACGTTAAACCCCACATATCAATCAACCAATCGAAATCCTCCTAGAGTAGTATTTTCAATACCGGTGAGTGGCAACATCGTGCGAACGTGAGCAAAAGTTCTATAAAAAGGCAGCATATCTGCGGAGAGAATGATGGCTAGTGGGGCGAAGCATCCGCCCGTCCATCCGTCCTTGCTTCCGTTCATCAATGCGTGCGTCTGTGTGACCGCCCATGCGTTCATTCGCCCGTCCATGCGTGCGTCTGTTCGTGCGTCCGCTCATCCATCCGCGCGTCCGTCCCTGCGTTCGTCCATGCATGCGCTCTTGCCTACGTCCATGCGTCCATCCGTCCGTGCAGTCATCCGTGTTTCCGTCCATGCATCTGTCTATGTGTCCGTTCGTCCACCTATTCAACACTCCAAGTATCACGATCTCCCATCTTTTCATTATATACTCCTCATATAGAAGCACCGCCATCCAGCGGACATTCCAAGGAGTGAACGAGAGGAGGCACATGCACACTTTCTTATGACTTGCGCTTCGTATCTACATCCCACCTTTAACCACCTCGAGTTCATGGTATATACTAGTTCCCTGTATTCATGTCACTGCGGCTCAACTCTCGCTAACCCTTTCTAAAGCCAAGAAGGTTACGCCCAGCGAGTATAATGTAGCAGCCCTTTCTTTTCTTCTGTGCGTTGTTGAACAATAAAGAATTCGCAGCGTGTGCGTTAACTAAAAGCTGAATTCAGACAATGGTACTGCAGATGTCCAAGTTTTCAAAGAAAGCTGCTTGTTTTTACCTTTTTAGCAGTATTACAACACAACGACATGAACACTTACATCGAACCGAAGAGTCACTCTTTAGCAGAGGGTTAAGAACGAGGCGTCGACATTTCTTGTTTTTCCTGACAGGCCACTTGAAGAAAATGAAGAATGAAGAAGAACAGTTATACGAAGCATAGCAGCGGTGTCCAATTTCCTTAAAACAGTTCTCGTGTCTCTGCACTTTTCAAATCGAGAAAGTGCATGCTTAGAAACGTAGACGCAAAGCAGCGTGGTCGAATAGAGATATGCAATATGCACCCGCTCGCTTGCTTAGGAAACAGGCTTCTGGGCTACCCACGCTAAAATAGGAGGGGGGGGGGAGTTGAAAAGAATGGCGAAGCATGGTCGCACAAGCAAGGGTAGAAGCAATCACATTTTCTTCTATGCCGTACAGCCCTCCTTCGCCTAGCGCAGCTGTAACACACGCTTTACATATAGGAGTAGCACTAAAGCAATTCGCAACGCGGAATAACAGTAAAGCTGTGCGAGACGTTGTATCTGTGATACCTGTACATCTGGAATACCCAGACACCTCACACGCTGTGCTTTCCGGAAATTGAACCAGGGTGCGTAAGAACGTTTTCAGGTTGGCTAAGGCAAGAGAAAACTAAAGTAGAACAGAGAAAGTAAAGGAGGTGAGAGACGCAAGGCGACATTCGGATGTTCCTTAGCCGACGATAACAAGGGTGGGTTAGCTTTTACGCACCTGCCATATATTCACGATCAGGTGGCAAATCGACGCTTGTTCGCGTTTTCGTGTCGCGACAGCGCATCCACGTTGTATACGGAGGAGCGTCTTCACAATGCCTTGTGCAGGTACACGAAATGTGAAGACTTAACGCACGAAGCTCTAAGATTCGAGCGACGCTGCAAGTGCGACATGGTCTAGAATAGTCACGCTACTTCGTGAGAGGTAAATATATCTAGAGTATTCACTAAGGAAAAAGTTTTTAGCAATAAAGGCGTAGGTATAGTTGTTATATGCAGATTGGCTTTTGTTTTGTTGCATTTAGAACGCAATTACCTGTTACAACATAATGTTTACAATATTGCCTGTCAATACTGTGACAGTACTTCAAACACATAATTTTAAAAATGGCCTCATACTTTCAAACTTGTTGACAGTAAAGCCTGTTGAAAATTCAGTAATTTATAAACCCCATCTTCGATATTTTTACAGTCCCGTAAAACTTTTCTCACAGATGTTAGAAAAATAATATTTAAAAACGTATTGCATTATTGCATTTGCAGCGACAATGTTACGGGTGGATGTTCCAACTTTTCGAGCATACACTTGGGCGATAAACGCGTGAAAAATCGGGCTACAAAAAGATGGTTTGAGACTCTGAGTCGTTTGAACAGGCCAATACTTGCATAGGAGAAGCAGATTTAAACACTGAGGAATAAATTTCTGTAAAGGCGCATTTCTGATGGACTTTGCTCAGCTTTAATGCCGAAGGAGCAAGACATAATGACACACTCTAAGGTAATCCATATGCGTATCTTTGCTGAGAACGCGACGTAGTCAAATGCTGTAACACCAGCATAGGAGCATGGAAGGTAGTACATGAACACTTGGAATGACCCCCTCCCCTATTCCTTCTTAAGCTGAAGAATGCATTGAACAAAAGCCATGGTGTGTTCAAAATGCTGCAATTTTAGGGGCGAAGCTCCTTAGGGCGTGGGCTGTGCGTCCCCTGTAGCCTGTATGTAGCCACCTCTAGTTTAGTTCTTGCAGTGTTCACTAGATGGCGGTACCATCCTCTGTATCTAGCCACCTCTAGTTTAGTTCTTGCAGTGTTCACTAGATGGCGGTACCGGCTCCTGTATGTAGCCACCTCTCGTTTAGTTCTTGTAGTGTTTACTAGATGGTGGTACTTGTAGCTGATGATGAAAAGATGCAAGATGTTATAAACTAGAAAGCGGTACTTGTAGTTGATGAAAGACGCGAGATCTTATAAAATAGGAATGATGTCACATATGGCGCGTGTCATTGGTTGAAGGCAATCGTTCGATTTAGTGCGGCGACTTACGCTAGGGGGAGCGATGTAATAAAATCGAGTGGGCAAAATGTACAGAGGATTCATGGTTTACCAGGTTTACCTCCGGAGCTTCGCCCACTCATCATCATTCACTTCGTGGATATGGCGGAATTTTTTAGGTGACTTACAGCAGTGCTTGACCCCAACAAAGCACGATCATAATTTGTTTCATTAGGTGATGTTGACCAAACGCACCGAAAACATAGGCCTGCAACACGTGGCAAAATATGCACTAAAACAATCTTAAAGTAACGAATATTCCCTAGGTAATCTCTATTTGCATAGATATTTTTGAGATTCTTCAACCATATAATCTTCTACAACATCATTTCAGATGCCGGCTTATTCACAGGCAAGCTTGCCGCTCTTATGTGGGGGAGTGAGATTTCGTGCTTTGCTAGGATTTACTAAATTACGTTCCGTTAAAATTACAGATTTTTAACCGTTTTCTATAGACGAAACCCAATGATAAAATACATTGCCTACAAGAGGGGGCGTGCACCAAATTGTAGAGCAGGCGACTGAAGAAAGAAACGCTAAACCGTGTTCAGGTTAAGGAGGCGGCTGCAGCCTTACTAAATCTCAATATTTGTTATGCTTCGGTGGTTCCTCTAGCAAGCCTATTCCCATTTAAGCTGCCTCATGTAACCGAGGTGAGCAACTGAGGTGCCAATGACTTCGGGATCTCAAGCCTCTGCTTGTAACGGCAAATTGAGGTATTTCAGAAGGATGCACTTAAAGTGGTCATTCCATTTTACCAAATCTGCCTCTACTTTGTAATTATGGTCCTTTCGAAATGACTCAGAAGCGCAATACTACTTTTTTAGCTTGATTTCTCATGCGTTTATCGCCAAGTGGATGCTCAGAAGGGTGAAATTTCACCCGTAATATTATAGCTGCAAATAAAATATTCCAAAATGTTTTTAATCTTTTTTATCATCTGCGAGGAACTTTTTACGAGATTTTGAGAAAAATCAATGATGGGGTTTTCAAATGTTGATTTTTCCTTGAGCTTTACTGTGGACAAATATGAAAGTTTGAGGCCTTTAAAAATTGTGTTTGAGATACAGTTACAGTATTGACAAACAGTTAATGATAACATTATGTTGTGAAAGGTCACTAAGTTATGAGACTCTAGCAGATTTTCCTTAGGAGGAAAAAACCTGAAGTCAAGCAACTTATAAAAAATCTTACCTGTTCAGATATTTTTACAGAACACTTTGATACAAGCTTCAAACAATGCTGCTACCCTCTTCCTTACGCATGCATTTACTAGAAAAAAGATCGCCTTCATCAATCTGATATTTCTGTTTTTATAGTCGTTTACTTTCGAAAATTACAAGGGACGAAATTTGTCTCTCTGCACAAAATAAGTGATACTTTTTTCACCTAAACTATGCAGTTAATAAAAAAAAACGAGGTGCACTTTGGGGCTACTGTGTGGTATGTGCAAAAAATGCAAAATAAACATTCAAATCTAAAATATCAACTATTCGACCCGTGTCGATCTCTCGTGGAATCACCCATCTGTACTCGTAGTAGTAGTATGCAGCCACCTCTAGTTTATAAGTTGCTCAATAAATGGCGTTGTTTCTATATGCCCTAAGAATAATACAAGTAGTTAGCGTTAGGAGTTTTTACAGAATATCCATGGAGTGGATGATAATGACTGGGGTTAAGCGTTTATCCGTTCATGCGTGTGCCCATCCGTCCTTGCATTCGTCCGTTCGCACGTCAATCCATCCGTCCGCGCTTTCGTTTGTTCATGCTTGTGCCCATTCGTGCGCCCGTCCGTCCATGCTTTTGTGCGTGCTTCTATCCATCTATTCATTCGTTCATGCCACCGTCTGTCTGTTCACCCGTTCGTGCGTATGTGCCTCTGTCTGTCCATCCATTCGGACGCACGAGCAGACGGACAGTTGCACAAACAAATGGACACACGGATGGGTAGACGGACGCTTCGCCCCACTCATGGTTATTCACTCTGTGGAACTACTGTGCGTTTTTACGGGAATGCCGAACAATAAAGTGTTAGGTTTTACATGAATAAGAGAAAGACTGGATGGGAGCATAAGTATAGTGGAGAAGTCCGAAATTATTGTGACCATCTCAGGTTAATTTACGTTTACCCCCAACAAACACACGGGCGTTATGGTGTATTGCCCTAATTGGAATGTGGGTGCCACGGCAGAAGATGCAATGTGTGTCCTCGTGTTTATCAGTGCCACGGCATGGGCACTAAGCAAGTGAATTTTTAGAACAATAAGATACATTGCGAAAATTAAGCGAAGAGGAAGTTGTAGTTTAGAGAAACGATGGACACTGAACTCACTCTTCTTCTCGCCAAATGTGCAAGTTCTTGTTCCCTAAACTGTTCATTCACAGTATCTCTTATACGTTTGTAAATTATTTCTTTGCCTACGTATTTCACATTATTTTTTGCCTGCGTATTTCACAAAATTATTGAACTTCGAGTAACCACGGCATCAAGATTATCGTATTGTATCATACAATTTAATACTACGACATTCCCATTTGAACTTTTATTTTTGCTCGATTTCACTCTCCGTAATCCTCAGCGAAAAGCACACCTAGAGTTTTCAAGAAGCTTCAGGACTGTAGTAGATCATTTTGTTAAAATTTCGCCAACTTTTTGAGCATTACGGATTATTATGGAACCTACGTCACCGCTAGCAAAAACGCTAGATTATTCGATGGCAGGTGTATAAATGCTGACACACTTCACCACTTGTCAATTGATCAAAAGCCGATGGTCTTCTCGTTCTGTCAGCGCCAGTGTCTTGCTGTAATCTGACTTACCTTTTACGTGGCCACATGTTCGGCCCAATTAAACAGTTTATTATTTGACCTGCAGTTTTTCCTTCGTCCACGTCATGACCTGTGAGTATAGTGCTATTTGGCAGCTAAGTATGGCGAGCGCAAGCCATGGCTGCCCGCTAGAATGGAAGACAATGTTTTGGGGCAGCTCGCGCTCTGGTTAGTGTTTTTTTTAATATTAATTCAGCCATCTTGCCAGTTATCGGTGCGTTTCCCCGGCGGCTCAGTTTTTCCGAGTTGAAGACCTTTTGTAACACGTGACAACTGTTGGAGATGACGTCTGTCACACCCCCGAACGCTAAGGAAAGTGCCGCAGCCTCCAACGCACTGAAAGGTGCTGCAGCCGCGCCTCATACGCTGTGAAAGCCACGTGTGCCGAAGGTGTTCCACGGTCCCGTCTTGGAGGATGTCGAAGACTGGCTGACTCAGTTCGAACGGGTCTCCGATTAACATGGTTGGACTGACTTCGACAAGATGAGGAACGTGTATTTCAGCTTGGAAGACGGTGCTCGTACTTGGTACGAAAACCGTGAGCCTTTTTTTTCGTTCAGCGACTTTCGTCGGTACTTGCTGGCAAGTTGGGGCAATCCCGATTGCCGTGAACGAGCCGAGCGAGCGATTCAGTCACGCCTCCAAATGCCGAATGAAAGTGTGATGATGAACGTCATGGACACGACGAGCCTCTTTCGTTGAGCCGACCCCGACATGGCGGAAGAAAGGAAGGTCCATCATTTAATGCGAGGAGTGAAAGAGCAGCTTTTTGCTGGCCTCGCCCAAAGACCATGGCGGAATTGTTGACTGAAGCCACTACCATGGAACAAGTGCTGCAGCAGCGCTCTACAGTGTACGACCGGCAAGTGAGTGTCGCTTCATCAGTAGGTCAGATCGGAGGTGCAGGAAGCAGCATCAACATCGAGTCTCTCTGCGACTTCATTCGATCGGTGGTGCGCGACGAACTACAAAAGATTCAGTGCCAGTCCCAACCTACTGAAGGGTCTATTTGCAGCCTCGTCAGAAACGAAGTACGACAGGCTCTCCAAGTGCCGCCTTCCAGTTATGTCCCACCTGTCCCGACAGAGCCACATCGTGCGTCATACGCAGAAGCTGTCAGTCGATATATTCCCGCTTCCCCGCGCTTCGTTAATCCTATGCTTCAGGATGCACTTCCTTCGCTGCGGCCAATTCAGTACTTGGAAAATCGACAGCCGCTTCCCAGAAAATCTGACGTATGGCGCACGCCGGGCAGACGACCACTGTGTTATCGTTGTGATGAAGCTCGACATGTGTACAGGGAATGTCTCTATCATCGCCTCGGACTACAGGGTTTTGTCGTCGACGCACCACGGCCGAGATTCGGCGAAGACCGAGAGCTACTGAAGATTACCTCTCACAGCAGTGCATGCCACTGCGGCGGCAGTCGCGGTCCCCATCCCCAAGGCGATCTTCTTCAAATTTTCGAAGCCTCCCACGGGCAGCACCGGCGCGCTCGCCAAGCCCTAGGCGGGAAAACTAACGACAGTGACCTTCGGGAGCGAGGCCGCTGACACTCGACGCAAGCAAGGCCTCCCACCGACGCAAGCACGGACTTGGAGCGATCCCCCGACGACAGTGACGAAAGCCAGAAGCAGATTTTCTTTGGATAGACACGTGGTAGTCGATGGTCACCACGACGTTGGTGCATTATTGAACACAGGTACGGACTACTCGATCATGAGCGGAAAACTAGCAGCGCACATAAAGAAAGTTGTTACGCCTTGGTACGAAGCACAGATTTGTACTGCCGGCGGGCCACCCCAATAGGTATGTGCACTACCAGATTGAGCATTCGAGGACGTACGTTTCTCACCAGCTACCTTGTACTTCGTGACAGTTCCCGACACCTAATCCTTGGAGTCGACTTTTTGTGGGAGCACGGCGCTATTATCGATCTCCGAGAGCGTACCATGACGTTTTTGACAGCTGGATTCTCCGACAAATCTGACGACATCCGCGAGAGCACGTTTGGCGTTTCTGCCGACAGCATCACGTTGCCTCCGAGTTCAAGCGTCCTAGTTGATGTGGTGTCCGACATGTTACAGGATGGTATGGTTGTCGTTGAAGGCAACTTGGCGCTTTTGTTCGCGCTAGGTGTCTGCGCTGCACGCAGCCTCATAACGCTTTATGACGGGCACTGTGCCTTACTTGTGACTAACTTCAGTAAGAAGTACCGGCACCTGTTTCGTGACACCGCCATTGCTTTTAAAAGCCTACCCTATCGCAGACCTTTCTGAATGCTTCGCATCTGCATCAGCCGACGACGGGCTTCGACCGACACCAAGCGACGTGACTTCACTACTTGCAAAAGTTGATGCCAACTCGATCCTCTCGGAACAACAACAAACCGAGCTACATGAACTTCTATATCAATTTAAAGAGTGCTTCACGTCCACCTCGAAGGTTCGTCAGACACCGATCACCAAACACCGAATAACTACGTATACCGACACCTCGCCCATAAAACAACACTCTTACCGCGTTTCGGCAAAGGAACGTGACCGTGATAATTGCTCAAGTCGAAGAGATGTTGCAAGATGACGTTATCAAACTTTCGAAGGGTGCCTGGTCATCTCCGGTCGCGCTCATGAAGAAAAAAGATGGATCACCACGCTTCTGCGTGGACTACAGGAAACTCGACAGCGTGACTAAAAAAGACGTCTATCTACTTCCGCGCATCAACGATTCCTTCGACAAACTGCAGCGGGCCAAGTATTTTTCATCGATAGACTTGAAAAGTGGCTACTGGCAGATCGAAGTTGATGAACGAGATCGTGAAAAAACCGCCTTCGTTACACCGAAAGACCTATATGAATTCAAAGTGCTTCCCTTCGTCCCCTGTTCTGCACCTGCGACATTGCTGAGTATGATGAACACTGTTCTTACTAGTCTAAAGTGGCACACGTGCCTAGTTTATCTGGATGATGTCGTGTTTCTGCGACCTTTGAGGAGCACCTGAGGCATCTGCAGAATGTGCTGAGAGCGCTCCGCTCTGCTAACCTAGCACTGAAGCCAGAAAAATACCACTTCGGTTACAAGGAACTAAGTTTCTCGGCCATGTTGTCAGTGCGGGTGGTACTCGACCAGATTCTGACAAAAGTACCGCCGTGGCCTTGTTTCCTGTTCCACGTGATAAAAGGCAGTACGTCGCTTTCTAGGGCTCTGCGCGTACTACCGCCGCTTTATAGCCAATTTTTCTAGGATTGCTGAACCACATACTCAACTCACTCGCGAAAAGGTTCCATTCGTCTGGGAGGAAGAACAGAACACAGCTTTTTCTGAACTATGGGAGCGTTCGCAGACACCACCACTCTTTGCTCACTTTGTCCAAGGCGCCGATAATGAAATTCATACTGACGCCAGCAACGTGGGTCTTGGTGCTGTCATCGTCCAACAAGAGGGCACAGAGCGAGTGATAGCGTACGCTAGCCACACTCTTTTGCGCCGAGGTCAACAACTCCACGTCAGAGAAAGGGTGCCTCGATTTTGTATGGGCCGCGATGAAATTTAGGCCTTACCTTTACGGACGCCACTTCAAGGCAGTGACCGACCATCATTCGTTGTGCTGGTTAGCCAACCTACGGGACCCGTGCGGGCGACTGGCATGGTGGAGTCTTCGTCTACAGGAATAGAATTTCACGATCGCTTACAGATTGGGTCGCAAGCACGAGGATGCTGATTCATTGTCCCGTGCACCTTTTGAAGTTCGTGGCCACGACACTGAGGATGAGGGTGGTTTCCTTGGGGTCCTTACTACAACGGATCTGATTACACGACAGCGCGCAGACGACGAAATTCGTGCAGTTATCGAAAACCTTGAAGCACGCAACTCTTCCATACCTCGATGCATTCTCGAGGTTTGTCGTCGTTCCGTCTGTGAGATGGGGTCTTGTGTAAAAAAAGCTCCAGCGGCAATGAGATAACTTATCTTCTAGTTGTGCCAACTGACATGCGTGACGACATTCTTCTCGCCAGCCGCGATGAGCCCACATCTTAGGCTCCTCTCGAACTCTCGCTCGAGTTCGACAAGCGTACTACTGGCCCAGGCTTTCCACATCCGTTAAGCGATACGTGAAAAGCTGCCGGCAATGTTAACACCGCAAATCCCCACCACTGAAGCCCGCGGGGCTTCTTCAACTAATAGAACCACCTAGAGTGACATTCGATCAAATAGGAATAGATTTACTGGGGCCATTTCCGCTATCACCTTCCGGCAACAAGTGGATCGTAGTAGCCACTGACTATTTCATGAAGTACGCCGAAATAAAGGCACTACAACGCGCTACAGCTTACGACGTCGCCCAATTTTTTATGAACCAGATCATTCTTCGACATGGTGCCCCGTCGTTCGTATTCACTGACAAAGGAACACCATTCACGGCCCATTTCATTCATGACGTATTCAAGCTCAGCTACACGAGCCATCGCAAGACTATGGCTTATCATCCGCAGAGCAACGGCTTGACAGAGCGACTCAACAAGACCATCGCTGACATGTTATCCATGTACCTAGATGTCCAGCATAATACCTGGGACCAGGTGCTACTGTACGTCACATTGGCGTACAATACTGCCATCCAGGAAACTACGCGATTAACGCCTTTCCATTTTGTCTATGGACGTGATGTCCAGACCATGCTGGATGCGGTGCTTCCACACAATTGCGACAATTTGATCACTCCTGACGCTGTGCAGCTCACCCAGTACGCCGAAGAATCACGCCAGTTAGCACGCCTGCACATTACGCACCAGTAGAGTACATACGCATGCCGCTACAACGTTCGCCATCGACAAGTTGAATACCATCCTGGCGATCACGTTAAGGTGTGGACTCCAGTCCGACGCCAGGGATTGTCAGAAAAACTGCTCAGTCGCTATTTCGGATCAAATTTGTCAAAGTGCTGCGACGAGTGAGTGATGTGTACTACGAGGTACTCCCTGACGGCGCCTTCTCGCCATGGCAGCGAAGGCACTCCTCGGATATTGTGCACGTAGTGCGACTGAAGCCATACTTCACACTGTAGGGCGACTGCGCATGAGCCTTATTACTGTTTTTTTGTATGCATGTACATTCTGTTGGTTCGCCCCGATATTACCTTTCTACTTTCTGAGCATCAGTCTGATGCCCCCCTTTTTTCACAGGGCAAATAATGTCATTTGGCCGCTAGGTACGGCGAGCGCAAGCCATGGCTCCCCGCTAGAATGGAAGACGGTGTTCTGAGGCAGCGCGCTCTCTGGTTAGTTGTTGATTATTGAAGCAGCCATCTTGCCAGTTTTCGGTGCGTCTCCCCGCCGGCTCAGTTCTTCCGAGTTGAAGACCTTTGTAGCACGTGACAATATTATATTGTGAATCTAGGATTGCTAATCCGTTATTTTTTTCACAGCCGCTGATACATCTCTCGTACGATTATGAAATGCTCGAGAACACCTAATGTTACGCTAGAAATTCTATGCATTCAGGCCGTTTTGAAGTTTCACAAAGACTTCATGGTTTCAGACTTCCGAGCTTTCATTAATTGGAGTCCGTCTACTTAACCAATCGTCACTCTTTTTAATCTTTTGCATTTTGGCACTGAAGGCTGCAGTAAATGAAGAATAAATGCACTTCCCATGAGTTAATCGTTTGGTGAATTATTACTTCTTTTTAGAAGCAGAGCCAGATTTTACCTAACTCGCTGCATAAGTGCGCAAACTATATATATATATATATATATATATATATATATATATATATATGTGTGTGTGTGTGTGTGTGTGTGTGTGTGTGTGTGTGTGTGTGTGTGTGTGTGTATGTATAACTCATCCCCTGATGAAGGGAGGACCCCTCCCGAAACTGTTGGGAAATAAATATATTTATCCTTGTTGACAACGCTCCCGTTGTGCCATATTCCATACCTTCACGAAGACTAACTGGCTCATTGAATTATTACTCCCAATATATATATATATATATATATATATATATATATATATATATATATATATATATATATACATCGGCATAGGAGCAAATGCTTCTAACTTGCGCCATATAGGGTAATCTGACGATACATTAACCACCACGACTTAGCTCATGTTTTTGTTTTTGTTCACCTAATTACTTCAGCAAAGAACAGCAACCGTCGCACATTTCACGTTTTTTATGTATCATATTATACAGCAAACCGAATTCCAACTGCCTGTTGGAAGCTATAGCGGCCGCGTACAATAAGGCAACTCTGTGTGGTAAATATTTATTGTTTATTTCTATGTTTCAAATCGGTAGGGTAAATCGACCTTAAGACTACCTGCTCATCAGAAATGGTCAAGGTGCTACGTTTTCGACCTTTAATCAGTTCCTATATAACATTACTGCAACGCCAGTGTTTATTTTACTACAATCTGCCGCCATCACTTTAACGTATTAAATGATCTGACTGACTGAGCTTGATTTGAAGTAGCACTTTACATTTGCATTATTTTTCACTGGTTCAGGCAGCGTTTGTGCATTTCAAGATGAACATAAGCTGAGGAGAACGATGCTCAATCCTTCAGTGCTATGATCAAGACACAACAACAAACTTCAGACAATGGAATATCCCTGTTAAAGCACATACCTTATGTCCGAAAACAACGCGCATTTGTCCCCTAGAACCATACAAGCAGTAAAAAAGTGCAGAACAAGATAGATACGTGGTTCGCGACGAGGAGAAACGGGAGGCCTGGCTCGCAGCATCCGGAAGCTTGCTGATCCATGGCGTCCCTTGAAGATACTTTAAACCTCACCGCAGAGCCTAGGCGCCCGCTGGAGAAAGCCGGCGAGATACGTCTTAAGCGGGTGCCACCCGTGACAGACGACCGAACGGTGATTACATGCCGTGGCTTCTAATTCCGCGGTGACCTGGTGATGCAGCGTAGTGGGCCCTGGCTCTATATGCCCCTCTCATTCAATTTCTTGACCCGTCACGGTCGTCTCAATTTTTCGAACGGATTTTTTGTGTGTGTGATTCGTCCATTACGCCGCCTTATTTTGCTTCGTTAACGCTTCACGGGCCTGAAAAAGCATTAGATCAATTACAGTAAAAACTGCAGGAATTATTATACAATGGTCATTGTTTCTCCCCACTTTGCGCCACCATTTACTACCGCCATTTACAGGCTAATAACTAAGAGAATGCCGTGTAAAGGCTTTTTTCCTGACAATCCAGGCCCTTTTGATTATGTAGGTCGATTTCTCTGTACACTTCTCTGTACATTTAGTTTGTGAAAGCTTAGTCTCGAAGACGGGCAGACATCGTGATCTCAGTTTTATTCGTGCATTCGACTTTTAGGCACGAAACTCCTTATAGCGGCACCCGTTCATCCCCCGTAGTATGTATCGAATACAACATTTTGACCTCCAAGGTGGTGCCGGTGAGAGACTTCATCTGTGCGTTGTTGAACAATAAAAAATAGTGCTCAACGTACATGTCAATGGCTGCTAATGGGAAATAAGAGACAGGAGCATTCGGCTTTTAGTTAACGCGCAGGCTGCGATCACCATTAGCAGCCATTGGCATGTACATTGAGCACTATCTGACAAAAAAGGGTTACTACGTTATACTCGCTGTGTGTAACCTCCTTAGCTTTAGAAAGGTTTAGCGAGCGTTGAGGCGCAGTGCCATGAATACAATGAACTTGCATATACCATGATTGAACTCGAGGTGGTTAAACATGGGAAGTAGATACGAAGCGCAAGCCATAAGAAAGTAAAAGCCGAATTCTCCGCCTCTCATTTCCCATTAGCAGCCATCGGCATGTACATCGAGCACTATCTGACTGATAAAGTTTGCTACGTCATACTCGCTGGGCGTAACCTCTTTGGTTTTCGAAAGGTTTGGCGCGCATTCGGCCGCAGTGCCATGAATACAGTGAACTAGTATATACCATGAACTCGAGGTGGTTAAAGATGGGAAGTGGACCCGAAGCGCAAGCCGTAAAAAAGTGTGCGTGTGCCACCTCTCGTTTAGTCCTTGGAATGTCCGCTGGATGGCGGTGCTTCTATGTGGGGAATATATGATGAAAAGATGTGAGGTGGTGGTACTTGGAGTGCTGAATAGATGGACGAACGGACACATAGACAGATGCATGGATGGACGCATGAACGGACGCAGGGGCGGCTGCATGGACGAACGCAGGGATGGACGCACGAACAGACGCACGCACGGATGGGCTGATGGACGCATTGACGGTCACACTGACGGACGCATGGACGGACGGAAGCAAGAACGAATGGACGGACGAATTCTTCGCCCCACTCTCCATCATTCACTCCGTGGATATGCTGCCATTTTTTTAGTGCGCCAGAAAATGCTGGTTTCCATAGGCCACATATATTTTAGGCCCCTATTTAACTAAGGTCATTAATTGCAGCGTCATGACCACAGCGCTAGAAGAGTCTGTGAAAATATGAAAACCGATGTCGAAGTACGATGCTGCACAAGATACGAGGCTCAGCTGCACTCACCCCAGTGAAATGCATGCGTTCATCAATGCCTAGTGAGGCTCTATCAGTATCGAGCAGAGGCGAGCTTTTTCGAGGATATATATCGTCGTTGGTCGTGATCAGGTGGGTTTTGCCTCAACAAGAAGAGAGAGAAAGAGAACCGCAGGATGACACCTTGTTAAACACCAGTAATCTGAGATTCCTTTCTGTAAGAGATAAGCGTTATTAAGCGAAAAGTTAGGAAAAAAAAGAAACCCTAGGGAGATGTGAAGCTTCTGTGCATTGAGTTGATATATTTTTGAACGCCTCCTGTGCTGTCAAGGTAGTTCCAGAAAACGTGAAACGCGAAGAAATGATGTGCAACAATGATCAGTAGGATAGCTGGTGAATTGGGTTATTGTTAAGCTTCAACATCGTGGGTACGCAGTATACACTCAGAGAAAGAACCAAATAGAAGTCGTACGCAGGCATTCCTATGATATATCTAGCGCTGTATTACCCTTCACTTTTACCACAGTTCAGCTTTTTCAACGTTGCTCAATAATTTTTCTGTGCTCTGAATATTCGCGGATATTATCCGAAGTCACCTCAATGTTTGACGCGACGCAAGCGATGCGAACAATTCATCGTGGTATATTAAGGGAGACGCAAAAAGACGGCGTTCATTGACCGGACTTGTGGCGTAGGGAATCGGCATTACAGACCGTTACGTGACAGTTCTGATCGAGAAAATGTAGACAATATTTCATAATAACAGGTAGTGCTTACGTTGCAACGTCCCAATTGTACTATGATGATTGCTGTTGTGGTGTTCGCCTGTAAATTAAATACACTTTATGCTTACAGTACCTTAATTATCAACATGCAACTATTCCCGCTCTCACTCACCGTTGACATCGATCTAACTGCACCTCGGGCACAAAGAAACGCGCTTACTACGGCATCAGGGCTGGAATTTAAGATATTATGATGACTTGGAAGGTGAAATTTTGGGCGCCTTCCTGTAATATATTCGAAGCAGCTTATGGTGGAGTTAAATCCAGTGTGAGCGTGACCACCTTTACTGTGCGTGCGCGTCCCCTCGCTCTCTTTCTCTCCTTTTCTACACTCTCCCTTCTTCCTTCCGAGTCACCAGCGAAGGCAAAAAAATTGCCCGCAGCATCCCTCGGGGGAACACTGAGGAGGATGCGGAGCATATAATTGGTTAAAGGGGTGTTAAAGTGCGACTTACTTGAGTCGATGGCTAAATTGGTTAACGTGGTTGTGAAATGGGGTGGTGTTAAATTGCGACTTACTTGGGTCGATGGCTAAATTGGTTAACGTGGTTGTAGGGGGGGTGTTAAATGAGTGAACACGTACACACGTATGCGAAAGGGCGGCGCTGGTCGAAGGGACGTCGATCATTGTGTTTGTGGATTCGTTGGAATTCATTTCACCGTGACCTTGGACGTCGACGCGCCGTACAAACCAACCGACGAGCGGCAACTGAGCGAGCGAGCGCCGACCTTGAGTATGTATACAGCGCGACGACGCATGCACTGTCAGCTGTTGAATGTTCTCGAAGCGCGACGGCGCATGCGCGTCCACTGGAGAATGAGGAGAATTGTAGAATGTTCTCGAAGGGGAGAAGCGCGCGCGGCACAGATGGTGGGTGACGGTGCATGCGCGCGTCAGCTGTCGAATGTTCGAGAAGGGGGAGAAGCGCAACGGCGCATGCGCGCGCGTCAGCTGCCGATGTTCTCGAAGCGCGACGGCGCATGCGCGCGCGTCAGCTGCCGATGTTCTCGAAGCGTGACGGCGCATGCGCGCTACATTATACAGCTAGCGAATGTTCGTGAAGAGGAGAAGCGCACGCAGTGTGTAGAGGAGAAAGGGTGCACAGATGGTGGAGGAGTGAAGCGCGCGCGGTGTGTAGAGGAGGAAGGGATGCACAGATGGTGGAAGAAGGAGGAGGAAGCTTGCGGACGGCACCGCACTACGGTGACGGTGCATGCGCGCGTCAGCTGTCGAATGTTCGAGAAGGGGGAGAAGCGCAACGGCGCATGCGCGTGCGTCAGCTGCCGATGTTCTCGAAGCGCGACGGCGCATGCGCGCGCGTCAGCTGCCGATGTTCTCGAAGCGTGACGGCGCATGCGCGCTACATTATACAGCTAGCGAATGTTCGTGAAGAGGAGAAGCGCACGCGGTATGTAGAGGAGGAAGGGTGCACAGATGGTGGAGGAGTGAAGCGCGCGCGGTGTGTAGAGGAGGAAGGGATGCACAGATGGTGGAAGAAGGAGGAGGAAGCTTGCGGACGGCGCCGCACTACAAGCCTCGAGTTTTAGATGCTCCGCATCTAAAAAATGCTTCCTCAGCAGTGTGACATCCACACTTCCTTTGCGCATACGCATCCTCCTCCCCCATCTCTCTCCTCACCACGCCCTCGCTACTATGCTCCCCGTGAGAACGCGTTACAAGTTTCCGTGAGACTATTGTGAACTAGAATGTAATATACTCTAGTTCACTATACGTGAAACAAAGCACGTCTGCTCTGTTCGAAACCGCTGATCGCTCGTCTTGCGGTGTTCCATGTTTCCGTGTGGCGGAGCGCGTCTGACTTGGTTAGCACGCGATCACGTTCGCTGTTTCAAGGGCGTGCATTGAGAGACCACCTGTTGAGGGACCACCGGCAGCGTTTATGGCAGCAGTTGCCAGCATAAAGCGATGATCCCCTGCAGCGTTATTCGGGTGTTGTAGACGAGCTTCTATGGGTGTCGTTCACCATATCCCTGCGGATTTGCATCCACACATGGTTCTCTCGCTGGTCGCATGGTTCTGTCGCTGGGTTTAACGTCCCAAAACCACCATTTGATTATGAGAGACGCCGTAGAGGAGGGCTTCGGAAATTTTGACCACCTGGGGTTCTTCAACGTGCACCCAAATCTGAGTACACGGGCCTACAACATTGCCGCCTCCATCGGAAATGCAGCCGCCGCAGCCGCGAATCGAACCCGCGACCTGCGGGTCAGCAGCCGAGTACCTTAGCCACTAGACCACCGCGGCGGGGTTGTCATGAATGGCTGGCTTTACACCACAAAGTCGTTATGATAATAACACGTTATGACGTTCGATTGTAAATTGTACTTGTTCCACGCTATATTACTGTGGTATTACATTTTGTACGGCGAAACCCGTACAGAAGACTCGTTTGTTTGTCATGCATAGGCGTTATTTTCACGGCCATTCACAGAAGATCAAGCTTTTTAACTGTATTTACAAGCTGACACGTGGCTGTGGGTTAGAACAACTGCTTGCCACACAAGATGCTTGGGTTAGATTCTCAATCGGAACCACAAGTTTCTATTGTTTATTCCTCTTTCATCTTTTTGATTTTTGGTCACGCACAAGATGATGATTTTTCGCGCAAAACCCGCAATGCCTACACTGGTGCTGACACCAACGCAAGAATTTCTGCAAAACAAGCTCCTTAATAGTATCACGTTAAAACATAATAGCATTTCGATCATCCCTCTTGAAATCTGCCGAGGGCTAGTCCTTTTGTTTATCTGAATGCGGCCGGACTTCAAACAAAAGAGTACCATGCTTCTTTACACGTATCATTTACCACTTGTGCATTAACGCGACACATCTCGTAACGCGAGCGGTGAAGCCTTCTTTCTCTCTATCTGGGTTCCTCCCTTCTGCGACATGACTACGAAACTAGACTGCCACATATATTTATGCGGGGCTTAGTTCACGGTGCCCTCTCTACCACTATTACATCGTACAGAGCATGCTGCTTTCCGATCATTGTCCAATGCACGTGTAAATATTCCATTGCTGAACGGCGGTAAAAAGATTAACGAAGTGTAAATTGCAATGGACGCTCACCAATCTGGCTATACTGGCTTCACACGCCTTGCATCGTACGTGTCTCGGCCCCAACAGGCAAAATGTAACAATGCGTAAACCGACAACGCCTCCGGGTAATGAAGATGGATGACACCTGCCACCTCTCCTGTCCCTGAGCTTACGGAAGTATCGGTGACGTTATTACCATTGATATAACGTCACCCTTCACGTGTCCGCTCTCATAATTCTTCTTTTCTTATAGAGCGACAAAAAGAAGCTGCCAGACACTATCCTCTCCATTGAAGCTGCCTCGTCAATCCTCTATTTTATTCTTTCAAAACAACAAGGTAAATTTTTGCCTCGTCATACACCGGCTTCTTATTTCAGTGTTTTATAAGTGGTCACCGCGTTTCAGAACACCGGTGATTTACCAATATGCGGTTGAAGAAACCACAAGGGTGACCAGCCGTACATACAGCCACCGCGGCTGCTGATGAACCAGCTGATGAGGAGGCAGAGTTGGGGTGCTTCATTCTGTAAACTACATCCTATCGAGGCAGAATATAGAAAGTAACAGCCCCGTTGTGAAGAAATAAACAAGAATAAGCAACATGCACAACTATTTTTCGATGTACTTCAGTCATTGAAGCCATCGCATGAGAGCGCAGGGTAATGTGAAGATGAGAGGACAAAATCCTAAAGAAAAACTAAGCAGTCATAAAACAAAAACGACGAGCGAGTGAATAATGACATTCGTTATTTTGAAGGTGATTTCTTTTCAAATGATTTTTCATTGTTGATTCCTACGTGCTACATTATTCCCTTTTTTATTTTTCTCTGCCTGATTGTTGCTTCTACCTGTGGTGATTGGAAAGAAGCCAGTGTTCCAGATAATTAGTTCCTGCTCGTAAATGGAGCGACGTTATCGATTTGCTTTTAAGGTTTTCACTCGCTGCACCCAATGACAACCAACCCCGCTCGTTCACCGGGTTTTAGAGTTTCGCCTTTACGTTTTATGCCTGTTCCTGTTCTTCTATTTGTCTTCTCATTATTCTTAGGCCTAACACTCCTGCTCTAAACTCAATATCGATCGATCAGGAGGTACTGATAACTCCATTATTTTTATTTGATATCTTTTTACATAGCTGGCTTAAGAAAATTACACGTTTGAAACACCCCTCCTCAGGTCCTAAATACAGAAATTAGCCATGTACCTGTGAGAAGACCATGTGATAAGTAATTTTGATATCCTATTCAGATCAATTACCTAATGTTACACCCTTACCCATAAAGTGGTGGGAATTTAAAACTACATCGACTCGTCTCATCATCACGCACTAAATAGCCACTCATTACAAGTTATCATCCTCAGTTTAGGAGCAGTGGCAGGAACGCTCGTTAACACATCTCTTGAATAGGAACGTGGCATGGTATGACATTGCCTAGCACAGTAATACGCTCATCCGTGAGCATAACAACAGTGGAATAAAATGGCCTTCAAACGGTTGCCGCGGAAACAGCAAATAAACTCAAGTCTCACATAACAATCTCAAGATGTATTTATATGTCTAGTTATAGCTCCTAAATGCGCTAGAGAGAGAAAAAAAGGCTTTTATTTTGCAACCCAAGTCCGGGTCTGAGCTCTAGAGTGAAGCTTTAGTAGCCTCCCCTAAGATGGTACGTACATGGTTAGGGGAAATTGTCCACGATGTGATTGTGTTGCCCAGATTCATCACCCAGGACTCCCATGTAAGTATGTTAGGTCGGAGTGATCGGTGTTGTGGTGTATTGGCTCTAGGACAGAGCCAGTATGTGTGGAATAGCGTCGGTGCTGAACCGCACACTTGGCAATGAGGTGTATTAGGGGACTGTTGAATTTCGTGCAGAGTGAAGTTATTCGGCCGAGATGGTGTTTGTGCTTGCCTCAAGAGCGCGGTTTCGTTTCTAGAAAAATATTCAGGTGGTCTAGGAAGCTGTCTATGGTCTATTCGGAGAGATTTCAAGCAGGCTCTTCGTTCCTTGTGGTGTTCTACGCGATCCACTGTAGACAGGTAAATATCGGGACAACTCCGGGAAGTATGTGTGCATTAGTGTATTGAGGCCTCAGCGTGAGTCCGAGAGTTACCCAAGGAAGAAGAGTGACCTGGCGTCTACTCTAGGTGAACTGATATAGCAGGATTATGATGTCCATAAGTAGTTGGCTCAGCCAGTATGTTTGGAGGGAGTTGGTTCTGGAGAAAAGCCCGTCGGGCTGCCTGCGAGCCCATTGTGACCATAATGCTGACTAATGGCTTGCGTTATGGCAAGTATTTCTGCCATTGCCGTGGAAGGAACGTTGTGGTCGTGTTTTACGACTGCTTGGCCACGTGGGTTCATTGTTGCTGTGACTGCGTTGCCAGCTCGAAAGCTAGCGTCGGCGTGGTATGAGGTCGGATCAGTTTGAAGCTGTCGGCGGCAGCACGATGGGCGTCTTTCAACATCTCTTTCAATGTGCATGCGTTTTGGTATTGGTCTAACGTCGATACAAAGAAGTGCGTCCCGTAGAGGAGCTGGCAGTGGTATAGGGAACAGATTGGTGGTATTGTTTCCAGAAATTCCAGTAAATTTCGGCCTTGGTTGGAAGTTGTCAGGCGATGTGTTTAATTTTCTTCGTGCATAACTAGTCTTTCGTTCAAATTGTTGTATATAGCTGTCGTATCCACGACGGCACTCTGTGAATAGATTGGTACCCAAGGGCTACGCGCGTGATGGCTCGAAGGAGGTTGTTCAGTTTGCGAGGTTGAGTTGCGGTGAGATGCATGTAAGGCACGCCGTACATAATCCTTGTATATGCTAAGGCTTCTGCGATCCGTCAGAGCTCAGCTTCTCTGAGACCATTAGTCTTGTTGGCTATTCGTTTGCGCATATGCTTGATCTGACTGGTTTGTTGATGAGTTCGTTGCATCCATATATCTGATCTACCATCTTGCTGCCAATGAAATCCTAAAATACGCATATATTGCTTCCTTAGCATCGGTTGGCCATTCACATGAAGATCGGTGACTTGTCTTCGTTCTTCTGCTGCTTTTGTATGGTCAACAAAGAGTACTATGTATTCGCATTTATGAGGGGAGCATTGAAGTCCAAGACTGGCGAGGTACCGCATAAGTGTGTTCATTCCTTGTTGTAGTGCGTTTCCTTGCTCGCCAGCGTTACCTGTCGTGCACCAAAGCGTGATATCGTCCGCATAGGTGATATGCATACGCCCAATAATTAAGTTCAATTTGTTCGGAAAACCCTTCAGTGCACCATTATAAAGTGTTGGAGAAAGTATTGCCCCCTGAGGAGTTCCCCGTCTTAGTGGATGCTTCGTTGTTGTCGAATCATTCATAACTATTTCAACGTGCCGGCCACTGAAAAAGCTGCGGATGTAGTCTGCGAAGTGCCGGATTGGTTCAGTATCATACACCTTCTCGAATAAAGCAGCGTGTTTAATGTTGTCGAATGCTTTATGTATATCAAGGCCGACAAAGGTGCGTGTTTGAACTCTGCTGCTCTAGCAGTATACCTGCTGTTTTACAAGCAGCGCCACGTCCTGAGCTGAAACATGGCGATGAAATCCAATAAGTGTTACTGGGAGTAGCTTGTGATTTTCAAGGTGCCACTCATATCTACTAAGAATCATTTTTTTCATGACCTTGCCAACACATAAGGTCAGTGAGATGGACCTCAGATTAGTAGGAGAAGCCGGCCTTTTAGGGGTGAAATAGGGGTGTTTATTGTACACTTAACTTGTACATACACAAACGAAACATCAAAAACAAGAAAAGACAGTGTATACATCTTACAAATGTGCACCAAAATCTAATTGATCACTGAGTATCCAAATGTTACAAGTGAAAGGAAAATCTCCTTATAACGACACCAGTTCGTCCCTCGCAGTGGTAGTCGTAGCCGTAGTGAGTAACCAGTCTTACGCTTTGACCTACAAGGTGGTGCCAGTGGGAGATTTCTCCAGCGCGTTGTTGAACAATAAAAAAACTCGCAGCGTGCGCGTTAAATAAAAGCCGAATTCTTCTGTCTCTCATTCCCCATCAGCAGCCATTGGCATGTTCCAGTAGGAAACGTTAGCAGAAGTAGAAGTGTTGAAAGCCGACTTCTGCTGTCTCTCAATCCCAGTAGCAGCCATTGTTTACCTCCAAGGTAGTGCCTGGTGAGATTTCTCATGTGCGTGATTAAACAATAAAAATTTTTGTTCAAAACGCCGTTGATTGATGGAACAAACCAACGAAAGGCGCCACATGTTTTCTAAAAGCAAAACGAAAAGACGCCCGATGTTTCTAAAGCAAAACAAAAAAATGGCAGCATATCCACGGAGTGAATGATGGATAGTGGGGCGAAGCATACGTCCGTTCATTCGTTCTTGCTTTCGTCCATCTATGAGTGGGTCTTTCTGTCTGGCCGTTCATGTGTCCATCCGCCCGTCCGTGCGTGCGTCTGTCCCTGCTTTCATCCATGAATCGGCTCCTGTGTCCGTCCATGCGTCCGTCCGTCAGTGCAGCCATCCGTGCGTCCGTCCATACATCTGTCTGTGTGTCCGTTCGTCCACCTATTCAGCACTCCAAGTACCACTATCTCGCATCTTTTCATCATATATTTCTCACATAGAAGCACCGAAATCTAGCAGACACTCCAAGAACTTAACAAGAGGAGGCACACGCACACTTTCTTACGACTTGCGCTTCGTGTCTACTTCCCACCTATAACCACCTCGAGTTCATGATATATACTAGTTTACTGTATTCATGGCACTGCGGCCCTACGGTCGCTAAACCTTTCTAGAACCCAGGAAATTACACCCAGCCAGTATAAAGTAGTAACCCTTTCTTGTCTTCTGTACGTTGTTGAACAATAAAAAATTCGCAGCATCCGCTTAACTAAAAGCTGAATTTTCCTGTCTCTCATTCGCCATTAGCAGCCATTGGCATGTACAATGAGCACTATATTTTATTGTTTACCAACGGACAGAGAAATCTCTCACAGACACCACCTTAGAGGTTAAAATGTGATACTTGTTACACACTTCTACTACAGCCACGACGAGGCAGCGTCGGCAAGATCCCGCCTTAGGTGAAGAAGAAGCTGCAGTGCCATGTCAGTGTCGGTAAAATCCTGCTGTACGCGAACAAGAAGCCACATCAACAAGGCAGCGTCGGCAAGATACCGCCGCACGTGAACGAGAAGCCGCAGCGGCACGTTAGTGTGGGCAAGATCCTTCCGTACGGGAACGAGAGGCCGAGGCAGCACGTCAACGTCGCGAAGCAGATCTTAAAAACGTTCAAAAATTGGAAGCGGCGACGAAGCGCGCATATCACCAGGCGAATTAACGGAAGAAAATTTAGCGGTATCACTTCCAGGAGCTTCACCCAATCTCATCATAATTCTCCTCGTGGAACTGCTGTCAAGTTTTTCCCGTTTTGGGAATGATGCATACGCTGGCAATTTTCTGTTCAACAGGTAACATGCCATTACGCCATTTATCACTGAAAAACTCCAAAAGAATTGTTGGTCAGTTGAGAGGTTTTGTAACATGGAATAGGTTATTTTGTCCGCGCCAGGTGTTGTGTTTCTGGACATGGATGTGAGTGCGATGGATAACTCCGCCGTAGTGCAGCCTGAATCAATTCCTGAACTACTCATCCCTGCGTAACTATGCAGCTCCTATATTTGTGTACGCGGATAGAAAATATCAAGTACTGCTTTATCAAGATGCCTCTTGTTCGTGAGGGAGTGTCTTGCTGCAGTGGGGACAGCGAACGAAGATGTTGCGGAAGACAACGGCCCGGTGTCCGAGTTCTTGGCAGCTAGAGCATTGAGCAGCTCTTCGCAGCTCTGAATATATATTTTATACGCAGGAGAAGAGCTGGGCGTGTCTGGGTAGTTCCTCGCCTTTACTATTACCAGTACCGTGTTTCTAGTGCCCAGCCTGCGGACATTGGCAATGATTTTGTCTTGTATTGTGGGCTCACTTCTGAGTCTTCCGTGATCTCTGGGCATATGCCATGAATGATCCTCTTGAGTAAGTGTTGTCGAATAAATTGTAGCACCATATCAGGTATGTTGTGCCGCTGACGAGGATGTTTGTACAGTGGAAAAGACTGTGAGCGATGATTGCACGGAAGGTTTGGTTTTGCACATCCCGTCGTTTCCTTTAGCGGTCTTCTTATTCAGTTGCAGTTGCTTGTACAGCATGAAGTACGCCTCGGCAAACTGCGCTGAAGGTGAGACGAGTTATGTCGACGTAGCCTCGAAGCTTCACGACAATTGGGGTGCATTTCGCTAAGCGTGTTGGTGGCGGTCGAACGCTCATGCACTTCGGTAGATTGGAACGCTGGTTCACCTGTTGACTGCTTGCATGAGCTTCAGACGCAGATGGCGTTTCGGTGGGCGTTTGTGAAAGCACAGGTACCTGTGACGACAGCGGCTGGATGGCATCTGTTGCATACAGAGGTGGTGCGGTGTCCATGTCGAACGCGGATCGCATCAAGGGCACTTGGGCATCGGGGTCACCAGTAGCTGGGATTGCGCCCACACAAGTGTTGGGCAGGCGCGGGTGCTTCGTTAGGCCAATAGTCTTGAACGTACACCAGGCGCATCCTCACTGAGGTTTTTTTTTTCGCTTCTGTGCTTTTCGTCCCGAATATTTGGTCTCAAAGAGTCCTAGCAGCTTTACTGAACTTGCGCACAGGAATCTTGGAGGCAGGAAGAGAATTTTGGGGGCAGTCAGGCGTTTTTGTAGGAGCTGATGCAGCAGTTACTGATGACCACAATGCTCGTAGCGCCCTCTCCCTTAATGCGCTATAGGTTGTGCGTATCTGAAGGGCGCTGCGGGATCTTTGTTCCAATGTTGTTGCCGTCTTACTGCGTGAGTAGCTAACAAGATGCCTATCTCAGAAGTACTCTTTTGCTTCTTCCATTTTCGATGGAAACGCCCGTCCATTCAATAGAAATTTATCGCGGACATACCAAACCTGCCTTACTCTGTTATCCCCTCTTCGAACCTCCCACAGCGCAATCAGTCATTCTGATTGACAGATGAGCGGTGAAGCTCAGGCGAGCATGCATCCTGTCACGCCAGTTTTGACCGCTATGCCACTAAACCAAATACATAAGACACTTAAAACCATAAATGTCGACAACAGTGACACAGTATGATCATTATACCAGCCAAAGAAAAAAGAATAATGTACGAACTGGGGACAGCACTTATCTTTAGATTGTACATTACCGATTAATTTGGACTGCGACGTAACAAGAATAACTAAATAATCTGTGTTTCACTCTCCTCACCCACTCCGATATAAGTGCCCCTTAAAACAGAGAGATAGCAGCCCCGACAACAATGTGTTCGGATATTGACGTTACACGTGGCACAGCTGCGAGTATCGTACCAACGTTCGTACCTCTTCCAGGCCAGCAACGGCATAGGCCCTGGACTGAGCACGGTGGTTGCTTTAAATATCCATGGTACGCATCTTCACCAGACATGCCGCGAAAATGAAAATCATAGTCAAAATGACACCTACAGAGAATGTTTATTGGTTTTCATTTTTTCTATCAATTTTCTATTGGTTTTATGTCAAAATTTCCATCGGTTTTCACATACTCACTTTTGTACGTAACCAATACTGCCTATCCAGTAAAGAAAGATACAAGTGCTCCTCCAAGCAAAGCTTTGCCGTCGACTGCACTTGTCAGGAATAACATTTTTGAATTCAATTACTGCGTACTTTGCTGCTCTAAGACACTTTAGGCACGGATGTTTTCGATTTTAGGGGCGAAGCTCCTTATAGCGGCACCCGTTCGTCTCCCGTAGTATGTAACAAGTATAACATTTTGACCTCCAAGGTGGTGCCGTTGAGAGACTTCTTCTGTGCGTTGTTGAACAATAAAAATAGCGCTCAATGTACATGTCAATGGCTGCTAATGGGGAATGAGAGATAGGAGCATACGGCTTTCAGTTAACGCACAGGGTGCGATCACCATTAGCAGCCATTGGCATGTACATTGATCACTATCTTACAAGAAAGGGTTGCTACGTTATACTCGCTGGGTGTAACCTCCTTAGCTTTAGAAAGGTTTAGCGAGCGTTGAGCCGCAGTGCCATGAATACGATGAACTTGTATATACCATAAATGAACTCGAGGTGGTTAAAAATGGAAAGTAGATACGAAGCGCAAGCTGTAAGAAAGTAAAAGCCGAATTCTCCGCCTCTCATTTCCCATTAGCAGCCATTGGCATGTACATTGAGCACTATCTGACTGCAAAAGTTTGCTACGTCATACTCGCTAGGCGTAACCTCCTTGGTTTTCGAAAGGTTTAGCGAGCATTCGGCCACAGTGCCATGAATACAGTGAACTGGTATATACCATGAACTCGTGTTGGTTAAAGGTGGGAAGTGGATCCGAAGCACAAGCCGTAAAAAAGTGTGCGTGTGCCACCTCTCGTTTAGTCCTTGGAATGTCCGCTGGATGGCGGTGCTTCTATATGGGGAATATATGATGAAAAGATAAGAGATGGTGGTACTTGGAGTGTTGAATAGATGGACGAACGGACACATAGATAGATGCATGGATGGACGCATGAACGGACGCAGGGGCGGCTGCATGGACGAACGCAGGGACGGACGCACGAACAGACGCACGCACGGATGGGCTCATGGACGCATGGACGGTCACACTTGCGGACGCATGGACGAACGGAAACAAGAACGAATGGACGAACGAATTCTGCGCCCCAATCTCCATCATTGACTCCGTGGATATGCTGCCATTTTTTTTATTAGAAAACACTTTGAGTATGAATAACCTACTCATCTGCAACTTTCTAGTTTACCAGTTGGTCTCCCATAGAACGAAAAAAAACAAAGCTCACTTTAAGCAAGAAAACCAAGCTAACTACAATAAAAATAGCAATAAGTCAACAAAGAGAAGTTTATTGACTTCCAACCAAGGATAAAGTACATGACAAAAACATCGAGCTTCATGACTACAAAGGGTGCCTGTACAATCAGGAAAGCACCACTACCGAGGTACAATGTATGTGGGGGAGTGTACCCCTCTATTTACTGTACAGCGCGTGGTGCTCTAGCAGGCTTAATCATGCGCGGCGGTAGGTCTTCTCAACACGCGGTGGGAACAAGAAGTGACTTAGCGCTGTACAACTGTAGGTATTATTTCTTTTAGGGGCGAAGCTCCTTAGGGCGTGGGCTGTGCGTCCCCTGTATGTAGCCACCTCTAGTTTAGTTCTTGCAGTGTTCACTAGATGGCGGTACCGTCCCCTGTATGTAGCCACCTCTAGTTTAGTTCTTGCAGTGTTCACTAGATGGCGGTACCGTCTCCTGTATGTAGCCACCTCTCGTTTAGTTCTTGTAGTGTTTACTAGATGGCGGTACTTGTAGCTGATGATGAAAAGATGCAAGATGTTATAAACTAGAAAGCGGTACTTGTAGTTGATGAAAGACGCGAGATCTTATAAAATAGGAATGATGTCACATATGGCGCGTGTCATTGGTTGAAGGCAATCGTTCGATTTAGTGCGGCGACGTACGCTAGGGGGAGCGATGTAATAAAATCGAGTGGGCAAAATGTACAGAGGATTCATGGTTTACCAGGTTTACCTCCGGAGCTTCGCCCACTCATCATCATTCACTTCGTGGATATGGCGGAATTTTTTGTCGCCTGAAACAATGCTGCTTTCGTACAGAGTAAGTGCATGTCCGGAGGTATAAAAGAGGCCTTGAGGCTGGGTGGGGGGCGGGGGGGGGGTACAAAGGAGTGGGGGGGGGCTCTTGTCTCCCCCCAAATAAGTCAACGATGCTCATAAGAACAGCCAGTTACGAGAGGAACAATGCCAGGCAATGCTTCCACTCCATAAATGGAGCCGACCCTTTCGCAGTACCACAGTGCCCTACGTCTAGCACCGTCGCCTTATATTTACTGTTGCTTCGTGCTGGCAGCCGACTGAACGTCAATTTAAGAGGTGCTTCTTTTGTTGCTGAAGACTCATGTATACACCCCGATACACTCGTACAGCATCCTCCTAGAGTTGTCAAATGATTTCCTTGTTCCTGTACAGCAGTGTCAGAGCGCATCAACTAGTGCTACCGGAACCAGATCGTGCACCAAGGTAATAACGTCGGTTTGAATGCGGGGTTTCTGGCGATGCGTATATACGCATCAACTGAAACAGCAACGGACGCCGATCGAACGTCTAAAAATTGGCAGCGTATCCACGGGGTGAATGATGGAGGGGGGCGAAGCATCCCTCCGTCCATTCGTTCTTGCTTCTGGCCGTCCGTGCGTCCGTCTGTGTGACTGTGTGACCGTCCATGCGTCCATCCACCCGTCCATGCCTGCGTTCTGTTCGTGCGTCCGCACATCTGTCCGTGCATCCATCCCTGCGTTCATCCATGCATCCGCCCCTGCATTCGTCCATGCGTTCATCCGTCCGTGCAGCCATCCATGCGTCCATCCATGCATCTGTCTGTGTGTCCGTTCGTCCATCCAGTCAACACTCCAAGTACTACCATCTCGCATTTCTTCATCATATATTCCGCATATAGAAGCACCGTCATCCAGCGGACATTCCAAGGACTAAATGAAAGGTGGCACACGCACACTTTCCTACGGCTTGCGCTTCGTGTCTACTTCCCATCTTTAAGACCCTCGAGTTCGTGGTACATACTAGGTAACTGTATTCATGCCACTGTGACCCAACGCTTGCTAAACCTTTCTCTGTCTATTCGTTCTTGCTTCTGTCCGTACATGCGTCCATTTGTGTGACCGTCCATGCGTTCATCCGCTGGTCCGTGCGTGCCTCTGTTCGTGCTTCTGCACGTCCATCCGTGCGTTCATCCCTGCGTTCATTCATGCATCCTCTCCTGCATCCGTCCATGCGTCCATCCGTCCGTGCAGCCATCCGTGCGTTCGTCCGTGCATCTGTCTGTGAGTTCGTTCTTACATCTAGTCAACACTCCAAATGCCACCACCTCGCACTTTTCATATATTCCGCATATAGAAGCATCGCCATCCAGCGGACATTCGAAGGTTTACACGAGAGGTGGCACACGCACACTTTCATACGGCTTGCGCTTCGTGTCTAATTTCCAACCACCTCGAGGTCATGGTGTATTCTAGTTCACTGCATTCCTGGCACTGCGGCCCAACGCCGCTGAACCATTTTAAAACCAAGGATGTTACGCCCAGCGAGTATAGCGTAGCAACCCTTTCTTGTCAGATAGTGCTCAGAGTACATGCCAATGGCTGATAATGGGGAATGAGAGACAGGAGAATTCAGCTTTTAGTCAACGTGCCCGCTGCGATTTTTTTATTGTTCAATAACACACAGGAGAAATCTCCCACCGGCACCACCTTGCAGGTTAAAGCATTAGACATGTTACGCACTAATACGAGGGACGAATGGGTGCTGCTTTAAGGAGCTTCGCCCCTAAAATCCTGCATTGCCCTTTAGGGATGAAGCTGTTTAGGGTCGAGCCTCGTTCCCCCTTCGGCGTGACATAGTACACAGGGCACCTGCTAAAGGCGCTGCAGCGTTTCCCTGTTCGACGCGTGCGATCACTCTCTTTGACTGCGAAGAGAATGAAGCACTCGCTCCCGGCTCGTGCTTCGCGTTTAGCTTGAGCCAACCAAACGCGCTGCAGTGTCGCTGACACTTGGCGTAGAATCTCACCTCGGTGGCGAAGACAATAAAGAGAAGGTGGCAAAACTGCCATTTATTAAAGTAATCAAATAAAATCCAAGCTTAAAGCGGAGTTGAGGGCTCGCTGAGCGGCTGCAGCACGGCAACGCATACAAGCGGATCCAGAGTTGTGGATCCGCTTGTGTGCCCTTGTGGCTCGCGAAACTGCAGAAAGACGCCAGTGCCGGCAAGCTGACCCGGAGTTGAGGGGTTACGAAGGTCCCAAGGCATGTTTTTGGTGTTGGCAAGTGGACCCAGGAGCAGCGAAAGTGCGGCAAGTGGCTGCAAAATGCCGAAAGTGGTCGCTACCCGAGGTTAGTGACGCGGATGTGCGATTCAAGCGCAATTTTCTCAACTGAAGTTTCGGGAAAAGCTGTCACGTTAGCGATCGCTTGTAGTTCGGCAATAATCTCATAAAGATTGCAAATGTCCAAAACTAATTATCCCGTGCCAATACTGTTGCAGTACTCCAGCGGAAATTTTCCGCCCATGATTCACGGTTATCCAAATAATTTCCGGAGTCATCATTCACAAGTTCGTTAAAATATGGTGATGCTTTTTAGGGGCGAAACTTCTTATTTCGTGAGTTGTATGTCCCATGTTATCGCAGTCGTCGTAGCCAGTTGTATTGCATTGCATGTAAAAAAAACGATGTCGCACCATATTCATGAAGTGAATGATGATGAGTGGGACGAAGTGACCGTCATTCCGTCCTTTCGTGCGTCCTTTTTTGCGTCCGTGTATTTGTCCCTCCGGACGTCTGTGCATCCTTCCGTCCGCGCGTCAGCTTCGTCCCACTTGTCATCATTCACCTCTTGGATATGCTGTGAGGTTTTAGGGGTGAAGCTGCTTAAGCCTTGTGTAGTTTGTCCGCGATGTATGTAGCAGTGGTAGTAGTCGTCTTCGTCGTAGTAGAAGTAGTAGTAGTAGTAGGCAGCCATCGTCACTGCGCCTTCTACGGCACGCGCGCACTCTTTTGAATTGAGTAGGAAACCCGCGCACGTCAATCATAAATAAAATGGTAAATGTTTATGATGAAATACTCCCCAGAGACGAGTATAGGTGATTTAATCTCCAATGACACTTGCCTTGAATGTGATGCTTACTAAAATAACTAGTAACAGAAGGAAGCACTTTAAGCACTATCTGACCAGGAAAGATTGTTAAGATTAACTTGCTGGACGTAACCTACTTGGTTTTGGCAAGGGTGCCTACATCGGCCTGCCGAGACGTGGACAGTGCTGTCAGCATCAAGGATGTGGTCCAAGCTTGCCGGCGGCTCAGTTCCTACCTCCTCAGGACAAGTCTACGGAAGACGGTTTCAGCCTGGGACTGGATAATAGCATCGGACTGTCTAGCCTTGCCGATTTTGACGTCGACATGGGAGCTCCACGTGAAACCAAGTGAAGGCACACTTCTAGCTCTTGCTCCGATGAACGCAGTGATGGCCGCGGTAAATCCCAAACGTAAAAAAAAACCTCGACTCTCTTCTGGAGGGTCGAACGGTGCGTTGTCATTTGGTTGAGGAAGTGTCCTCTGGACACTTTCCATGACACCGTCTAGAACTATGCGTCCAGGTTAGTCTTTACTTTTCATTATGGCTACTACACTGCATATTATTCTATTGAACGTTCAGGGCTTTCGCAGTCCAGCACAGCAGGCTGAAGTGATTAGTGTCACCCGTCCTGCAAATTGTGATGTTTTGTGCCTCCAGAAAACAAATTTCTTCTCGCTATCTGACCTGCTTGCTTTTAAACGAAAGTTAAACCTAGATTGTTATTTCTCTTTCGCTACATCTCATTTTATGGGAGTAGGTATTAATAATTTTAATCAGGCTCTATTACGGCATTATCAGGCTTTTTACGATGGTGTGGACAGGGTTTTGGCTTTAGATTGTAGCTACTTTTTTTTTCAGAATATGGAAACTATCAGTGTATGGGCCATCACAAGCTGGACAGTCTAATGACTTTTTAGAGACCTGGATGTGTTTTTAGGGGCGAAGCTCTTCATAGCGGCACCCGTTCGTCCCTCGAAGCCGTTGTAGTATGTAACAAGTATAACATTTTGACCTCCAAGGTGGTGCCTGCGAGAGCTTTCTTCTGCGCGTTGTTGAACAATAAAAAATAGTGCTCAATGTACATGCCAATGGCTACTAATGGGGAATGAGAGACAGGAGCATTCGGCTTTTAGTTAACGCGCATGCTGCGATCCCCATTAGCAGCCATTGGAATGTAGATTGAGCACTATCTGACAAGAAAGGGTTGCTACCTTATAATCGCTGGGTGTAACTTCCTTGGATTTAGGAAGGCTTAGCGAGCGTTGGGCCGCAGTGCCATGAATACAGTGAACTAGTATATACCATGAACTCGAGGTGAGTAAAGGTTGGAAGTAGACCCGATGCGCAAGCCGTAAGAAAGTGTGCGTGTGCCACCTCTCGTTTAACCCTTGGAATGTCCGCTGGATGGCGGTGCTTATATATAGGGAAATCGTTTAAATGATATCTAAAAAGGTAACAAGGTAGTTATAAAGTGGGAAAAACAGGTATTCAAGCCTGCAGAGGTAAAACGGGGGCTTAGACAGGGGTGTCTTCTGCCACCCTTATTATTCATGATGTACCTACAAGGATTAGAAGCCAAATTGGAGGGAAGTGGACTGGGCTTTAACCTCTCTTTCGTCAAACAAGGAAAACTCATTGAACAGGCACTACCAGCATTGATGCACGCCGATAATATAGTGCTAATGGCCGACAACAAGGAAGATTTGCAGAGATTGATGGACATCTGCGGTATTGAGGGAGATTGGTTAGATTTCAGATTCAGTAAGAAAAATTCAGCACTCATGAATTTTAATGACAATTAAGGTAGTGAGTTTAGAATACAGGAGGTAACGCTAGAGATAACAGATAAATACAAATATCTTGGCGTATGGATAAGCAACTGGGCTGAGTACCCAAGGGAACACGAAATATCCGTAACGACGAAAGGTAACATGAATGCAGCGGTAATGAAAAACAGGGCACTTCGGAGTTACAATCGGTATGATGTTGTGAGAGAATTATGGAAAGGGGTCATGGTTCTTGGACTGACGTTCGGCAATGCAGTCTCGTGTATGAAATCAGACGTTCAAGCAAGATTAAAAATTAAGCAACGTGGAATAGGTAGGCTTGCCCTAGGAGCTCACGGGAACACACCAAATCAGGGAGTACAAGGTGATATGGGATGGACATCATTTGAGGGCAGGAAAGCTAGCAGCAAGATAAAATTTTAGAAGCGATTGAGAGAAATGGGGGAGGAGCGTTGGGCTAGAAAAGTATTCAGCTACTTGTACATGAAGACTGTCGATACAAAATGGAAGAAGCGAACCAGAAAACTGACTGGCAAATACTTAGAAAAAAGCAGGGGGCCAAACCAAAAAAAATATTATTTAAAAGGAAAGTGAAGGAAGCTGAGACTAATATGTGGAGAATTTGCATGATTAAGAAATCCGCACTAGAGATTTATCAAACTTTTAAGCCAAAAATTGCCAAGGGAAGGATCTATGATAATACTCGGGTAGTTCTCTACTTCTTGAGGCCAGGACGGGAGTATTGCTAACCAAGACATATCGGACCAAATACGAAGGGGTAGACACCATATGCAGTGCATGTGGAGAAGAAAAGTTTCGAACACTTGATAATGTTTTGTAAAGGGCTTCACCCTATAATTCAGGATGGTGGCGCGGAGTTTTTCACAGCACAGGGGTTTAGGGACAGGGAGGGCAAAATAGACTTTAAGCGGGTAGAATAACTAGAAGAAGATTATCTGATTGGTGGCTAAAGTCAAGGCACGAGTGAAAATTAAACCCTTCACTGCAAAGTACGAATCCTCAACCTCACTATTTAATGGGAAAAGAAATAAATCTAGATTTTTGGTTCATTAAGTATTACGGCTTGGTGGCGCTAGCCACCGCCCGATCTAAAGGGCACAGCCATATTCCTACATCCATCCATCCAATATATAATGAAAAGATGCGAGATGGTGGTACTTGGAGTATTGAATAGATGGATGAACGGACACACAGACAGATGCATGGATGGACGCATGAAAGGACGCAGGGGCGGATGCATGGACGCACGAACAGACGCACGCAAGCACGGGCGGATGGACGCATGAACGGTCACTCAGGCGGACGCATGGACGGATGGAAGCAAGAATGAATGGAAGGACGAATGCTTCGCCCCACTCTCCATCATTCACTCCGTGGATATGCTGCCAAATTTTTTTCTTGACGGTCGTGATGCCATTCTGATTGGCGAATTTAACTGCGTTTTAAATATGTGAACCGATGTACAAGGTCCTGGCTGGGGCCGGTCTGCTTGGAATTCACGTGAGCTACGACGCCTTGTCCACCACTTTTCATTACTGGACGCGCACAATGTAGTCCACGGAAATACCTTTGTTTGGACATGGCGACGCGGACGATCCACCAGCAGGCTCGACCTGGCTTATATCCTACGTGCGTTAGAGGCGTTTGTCCCCAATTTATGTGTTCAGTCCTTCCCACCTTCTCCTGTGTGCGTTTCTGATCATCGGCCTATTGTCTTGAAGCTTGAAGTTCCATTTTCTTTTTCGGAGAAGCCATGGCGTCTTGATGTTCGCATTCTGCAGGACTTGCGCTCAAGATCAGATTTCTCAAGTGTAATATGTGTGTCACTCACGGCGCCTGGTCCTGCAGATTGGGATGCGCTTAAAACACAGTGGCGCCTGCACTGCGCAGTAGAGGGGCATTCACTTCGTCGACGCGTTTCTGAAGAGCTTCCTGATACTGCGATGAATTTAAGCATTGCTTGGCGCGCCGAAATGCCTTCTCCTCTGATGCGAGCTTGGCAGCGTGAACTGCGTGACCACTTTCAGCGCTTGACTGCTGCTTCGTGCTTGGCGGCAGCAGGATGGCGCTGTAGACACAACCCATGTGCACATCCCGAAGTGCTGCGCTACGCGAGACATTCGTTTTTTGTGCAATCAAAGCCATCTGCCTCTATGACAGCACAAATACCACCTGCGCAGCCGCTTCCTACGTGTGATCGATCTGTTGTCTTGGCGCATTTTGAAGCAATGTCGTGTTCGGCCATGCGCACTAACTGTGATGAAACACCGTGAATGCTCAGAAGTTTCCCCGTATTCCTAAAGAAGCTGCGGATTGCCTGCTCATCCCTCCGTCGGCTGAAGAGGTAAAGGTGGCATGAAATCTATGAAACGTGTAACGGCTTCTGGGCCAGATGATTTCCCTGTTGGGTTTTCTTGATATTTCGCAATGAGATTAAGGCCTTTACCGCGGTTTTCCGGCGATGATACGAGGACGGTGTCCTTCCATCCAGTTTTCGAGATGGACGCATTGTGCTTATTCCAAAAGGTGATGCTTTCTCTTTAACCCTGAATATTGGAGGCCTATCACGCTCCTCAACGTTGACTATAGGATATTTGCCGCGGTAGCCGTTCAACGTTTGAGGGGCCTGTTGAACAACCTGGTAGGTCATCACCAGATTGCATCAGTGCTTGGGCGAGAAATACAGAGCTTTTCATTTACGACACGTGATATCATAGCCTATACTCGGTCACATTCTGCACGTGGTATCCTTAGTCTTTGAACCAGGAAAAGCGTTTGACCGACTACAGCACGCGTATATCTTTAATAAGCTCACAGCCTTCGGCTTTTCTCGTTCGTTTGTGGAAATGATTAGAAATACCTACACCGGACTGAACAGCCTACTAGCTCTGGATGGCTGGGAAAGCGCTGCCTTTTCTATAACACGTGGGGTCCATCAGGGATGTCCATTGTCTCCGGTGCTGTTTCTCCTCAGCCTCGAGCCATATTTGCGTGCTCTTGACGCGGATTCACGTGTCCGGGGTCTTGAGCTTCCTGGTAGCAATGCCCTGAAAGTCACAGCTTTCGCTGATGATATAACCTTGTACCTTTCAGATGAAGATAGCCTTTCACGCAGCCTGCGTGTATTTTCCCAGTATGGCGACATTTCAGGTGCAACATTAAACTTCTCCAAATCCCGGTATTTCTTCATTGGCTCTCCAAACTCCAGGCTTAGTGTCGGTTTTCCTATTCAGCCAGCCGCGCCCCTCGTATTTTGGGTATTTTATACAACCACTACGGCATTTGCGAATCCGTTTGGTTAAACGCTCTCGAAGAAGTAAGACTGAAAATTCAGGATGCAAGAAATTTTGACTTCCCGCTTCTAGAGTGGAAGTACCTTGCGCAGACTGTATTTTGCGGTCGCATTTGGTACCTTTCTCACGTCGTGCAACCATCTTTACGTATTGTGCGATCACTGCAGCCTGCTTTGTGTTCCTTTTTTTGGTCAGGTGGCACTGAGTTGGTCTCTCGTGCAGCACTGGGACAGCAGCGTTATCGGGGAGGCTTTCCTTTCCCTTTAGTGTCCATACGCTCTCGGCTGCTGGCATTGAGCTTCCTTTTGCGCCTAGTGCAAGGGGAAGAATGTCCCGCACGAACACTTGCATATTACTTTCTGGGTAGTCACCTTCGGCATTTTATGCCTAATTTGACCTTAACAGGGGGCCGCAGTCAATAACACTTCCTGCATTTTATGCAACAACTGTTGCATTTTTTCGCCATGTCCAGTCGAGCTGTCCTGGCATAGATATGTTCTCAACTATGTGTTTTGAACAACCACATAGTTGAGACAACTCCTGCTTTGTTGCTTCCTTTGGTCCCCCCAGCCCGCCGTGCTCGCACTAGACGGGTGTCTTGGAGCACGTTAACGGCTTCTTTTCTGCCTGGACAGCTCCGGGACTTCATGTGGCGCCTGGGATGGGGTGTGCTTCCCACTCTCGACCGCCTCGAAAGGTGGCGAATGGTTCAGTCAGCAACATGTCTGAACTGCTCTCTTTGGGAAACAAATCAGCATTTTCTGAGGGATTGTGTCGTTGCTCGCATTTTTTGGAGAGCCGTACATGCCGGATTTCGCTGCCTCAGAGTAAATCGCTTTGTTTCTTTTGGGCGTTGTTCGCGAGGCCGCTTCGCTTGTTTTCTCATTGTTGCTGGCTCTTTCTGCCTTTGGCGCAACCGCTGCGAGGCTGGGTCAGCGGGCAGCCGTCGCCGAGCGCTCTACCCAATCCTAGAGCGATTGTACTCGGTTCTGCTGTTTGTTTTGTCGGAGGAGCTCTTCTTCCTCGGTGAAGAGGAATTTCTTCGGCACTGATCTTGACCGTTTGTGTCGGTCTATGTCGGACGAGTGAAACTTGTCTTGCGGCCGGCCTGGTATTGGTAGGCTGATGTGTCGATGCACCGGCAGAAATGACATGCCAACGTGTAAATACGCAAAATGTACATATTCATGTTTTATTTGTGTCTCTTGTTTACCTTGAAATATTTTTTGTGGTTGTGTTTGTGTGAACCATCGAATGTACATGTTCTTTCAACGTCATCTCACATCCATGTTCATGTAAATGACATCTGTTTTGCCATCATCGTTAGAGTATGTCTAAGAAGGAAATGTTCTGTTGAGTGTTATTGACGTTTGTGACAATAATTTCCTTCTAAACAGGCTACGCAGCCACAAGGAACGGCTTTATGCTCTCCCACAGTAGAGTACCTCGTGCTCTAAATCAGTAAATACCTTTTCTAAACACACAGGTTTAGCGACGGTAGGACCGAAGTACTTTGAACTAGCGGCGGTGCAAGGTGGGAACTAGACACGAAGCACAGGCCGAAAGAGACACAGCACGCGTGCCGCTCCTCTAGTCCAGTCGTGCCACCTCTCGTGTAGTGCTTGAAATAACCGCTGGATAGCGGTACTTCCATATCATGAAAAAAAACAATATGGTGGTTTTTCAAGTGTTCACTAGATAAATGGATGGATGGACAGATGCTCGGATGGGCGGATGGACATACGCACAGATGGACGCACGGACGGATGAAAGCAAGAACAAACGGACGGGCGGAAGCGTGGACTGACAGACGAATGCTTCGCCCAGCTCATTATCATGCTCTCCGTAGATATGCTGTGACCTTTTTTTAAGTGCAAATGCACTTTATAAGCGACCCTGAATCCGCCGTCTTTGGTGCGCCTCCTCCTCTGCCCTAGCAACAGCGCGACGAGCGGAGAGGAGCGTCCGTAGCAACGGCGCAGCGACGTCACAAACCACGTGATTGCACGCGCTCCGCCCTCCGCTCCGTGGCTGCGCAGCCACGACTTGCTCGAGATCGGCAAGTCGTCATAGGTATGAATCCATCACAGGTATTAACCTCGACTGCGATACCTCCAAACACGAGTACAACGCGATCGAATGCGAGCATTTCACGCGTCGTTGAAGATGTCGCGCCGGTTTAAGACAAGGCAGAGCGGCGAAGGGCCCGTGATGCCGAGCGCAAGCGGGAGAAGCGGGTGGTGGACATAAACATTTTTATAGTGCGAATTTACTCTCACATATACGCGTGAACTCACCAATATTTCCCGAGAGGGTCTAATGGTTCCTGGGAATTGCAATGTGATCACACGGGGGAGTTTACATTAACTCACTGACAAATGCCAACGGATTTTAAATTTACTCGCCATCACAGCATCACCCGTGCATTCGCACTTAACCATGTTCATTTTCGGGGAAATGCTTAGGAGTTTTTATCGAGTGGCCGTGGTTGAACACAACGATCACCATTTTTATATGTGTGAGTTGTGATCGCTTCGTAATGAGTAACAGAACTTTTCCCGGTAATGAATTTGGGTTTGCCTGCGGCAAGATAAAAAAACATAAAAGAAGATTCACTAGTTGAATGGAGCGTTGCTTAATTCAACGTTGCGCGAAAACTAATACATTCCATTTAAACGTGATATGACGTAGAGCCTGAGAAATGACGGAGGCTTTTCAGAATGACATTAGTTAGCTGTGTCATTGACCGCTTGGCTTCACGAAGTGTGGGTAGCATGGGCAGATGATGTAATCATCAAAGTACTCGAAATCGTTAAACAATTTTTCTAAACGTAATCATCTCGATGTCACGAATGTCCTGTCTATGTTGTACAATTTTGCATTGTACAACATAGACAGGACACGTTACTGCATATGCAATAAGTTCTTTTCGCTGTATATAACAGCTTGCATTGTACATACACATTGTTCACCATTGTCCTTTTTTATGTGTGCACATAAGCTGTGTATGTTATATCCGGAAAAAAATTCTCTTAAACGATATTGGCCTGTTGGTTAGCAAGAGACGATGTTCTCCTATAGTTGAGTAATTTTGTAAAGCACTTTGTCGAAACAAATGGTGGTAGTTCGCGGAACTCTCATAGTAGAGTAAGTCTGCCACTCTTCATTGCATTCGCTTTGATTTCGAAACGCGGCATCGCAAGCGTCTCTAGCCCAAGCTTTTGCAGAATGAATACGAAAATATTTGAATTCCAGCAGCTTCATGAAGGCATAGTACACAGCAGACCAAGTAGACGGCATGGTCGACATGATTCCCATAAAGCGTAGGATCTACTGAGCTTAACTTTTTAGCGTCATACAAGAGTTTTTTATGTTTTAACGTTATGAATTTCAGTCAACCAAAGTTGTTTTACCCATTTCAATCAATCACTCACTTAATCACACACTCACTCACTCACTCACTACCTCAATCAATCAATCAATCAATCAATCAATCAACCTATCTATCTATCTATCGATCTATATATAGCTATCTATCTATCTATCTGTCTATCTAATTATCTTCGCCTTGGTGCTCTCGTGGTCGTCTCCTTGGCTTGAACCTGAATTGGCATAGCAAAAATGTACGATACATGCTTTGTAGGTGATTACATGAAAAATGTGCCACGTGTGTCATGCATTTTCGCTACCGGCAATGGGCGTCAATTTCATCGACTCCGTGAAACATGGTGTGGAGGAGTACATCACAAGTTATATGCAATATATATTTACCCAGACTTCGTAAACTTTAAAACTACAGCATCAAGACGTCCAAGCCACAAATTATCTTTCAAAAACAAGCATTCCTTGTATGAAGTCATTTTATCAAAAAATTGGCAGATCCCACGCACAGTGGGAATCGATGATATGTGAAGCACGAACGAGAAATGTTGATATGTCACTTTAAAATCAGCACAACGTTATGAGGGAAAGGTAAGTGATACCGTACATGACTTCCATGTCTTGGTTATCATTTTGAATGTCTCATTTACCATCATCATTTATTCAAGTCACGTGATACCAAATTTAATATATGTAGAGCTAGCGAAACAGCCGCGAGCACACTAAGAGCGTGGTATGTTGTCATGTACTTACATGACACGCTTGTCAGGATTATCATGTTTGCACCAGTCATATATTTAGTGATCCATTGACGTCACGTAACACCGAATTGGGTATATGTGGAGGTAGCAAAACGGCCGAGAGCGCATCATGAAGGACTCCAATGTAGCTTTGACTCGCGCGCACGCAAGGCACAGCGACGCCAGGTTAGCAAAACGCGAGCACTATATAGTCTGACGCCAGGCACGACGAGCGTCCGTCGGCGTGGCCAGACGGCGACCGGCGTGAAATGCGACAAGCTGTATTTCGTGCCTATGAGTTACCCAGACAACACAGAGTCTCCCTCTTTTCGTGACGGAGAGACGCCGGACGCGCAGAAACGCTCATGCGTAAAAGCAACGCAGCGTGGCGTGTGTCTGCGAGCATATGGCAGGAACGGCGCCTGGCGTGGCAACGCCGACGAGAAGCGACGAAATGAACACCGGTGAGCACGTGTGATACGTCCCGTCGAAATGTATGGTAATTCTGACTGTGGCACATTGTCATGCTCTCACGTGACACGCATTTCATTATTATCATGTTTGCACCAGTCACAAACCTGCGTCATCCATTGGTGCCACGTAATACCGAATAAGACATATGTGAAGCTAGTGACACAGCCGCGAGCGCATCATCAGTGTGACATGTAGTCATGCTGTTACATGACACACATGTCGTGATTATCATGTTTGGATGTGTCATTTGCCTTTGTCATCCGTTCGCGTCACGTAATATCGAGTTATGTAGATGTGAAGCCAGCGAAACGCCTGCGAGCACATCCTGAGCGTAGCATGTAGTCATGTTGATACATGACGCGCATATCATGTTTATCAAGTTTGCACCATTATCATACGTTTGTCATTAATTCACGTCCCGTAAAACCAAATTTGGTATAACTGAAGCTAGCGAAACGGCCGCTAGCGCATCTTGAGCGTGGCATGTAGTCTTGTTGTTACATGACACGCATCTTATGATTATCATCTTTGCATCAGTCACATACCTTTGTCATTCATTCACGTACCGTAATACCAAATTTGGTATACGTGACGCTAGCGAAACGGCCGCGAGCGCATCATGAGTGTGGTATGAAGTCATTTTGTCACATGACACACATGTCATGACTTTTATGTTAGGGTCGGTTCCTTGTGTTCGGCATGCAATCATGTCATACCATACTAGTTTTGCGACATATGCCTTGTGAACGAAAGCCACCGCAAGTGCTGCAGGACCATGAAACGTAAATCATGACATTCATGACATACATGTCAGGGTTTTCGTGTTAAGACTACTCAAATACGTTCTTTATACAGTCATGTTATGTCATACCAAGTTTGGTATTGATACCATTATCGAAACGTCCATAAGAGCTAAAAGTCGTAGGTGGCTAGATAAATAGATACGCTCAAAGTCGCTGAAGTTCGCTAAGAAATGCTTCGCATTTAGAACATCAAGACAAAATATTTCACAAAGACTTGCTTCCATCAAAATGTATCTGGCTTTCGTAAAGATATTTTACCTATCGACAATGGTTAGAAACAAAGAATGAAATTCCCGCTAGAAGCAAAAATTACAAATCATCATGGCTCGAGCCAAAATCAAGCCCAGCCGTTCTGCATGAGAGTCAAGTTATCCACCGCTGGGCTTCACCGGTTCTTTATATTTTAACGAGAGAGCGTCAACGAGCTTGTTTCACAGAAGTTCATGTGTTGGCGTCAGCTTCGTTGACTGTGAGCAAAAAATCATCATCTTGTGATGACGGAAAAATCGAGAAATATGCATACAAAATAAATGACAGAAAATTCTGGGTCTGGATCAGTATCAAACCCGCAGCTTTCGAGTGGCAATCACGTGTTCTACAACAGAACCAAGCGTCGTCTTTTACTTTTTTCATAGTATTCAATAAATTATTTGCGTATGAAAGACAAAAACACAGCAAACAAAAATACAATCACTTGGCGGCAATAAGTGCTCAGACACTACTGAGAAACACTCAATGGCTAACACAGCGTGCGTTCTTCGGATCGTGTTGTACAATAAATGGGGTGAGGCCGAACAACTCACCAAGATAGAGTACCAGTCTGGTCTAAAGTCTGGGTCGTCTTAAATGTCACTGAGGAGAATAGGCATTTAGACAAAGTGTGTGCTTGAAGGAAGGTTCATTGTGCGTTGCGGCTTCGTATACGAGCCATGATACAGCTTGGCACTTGTTTTGTCAAGCCTGGAGGAAAGGCGGAGCTGGGTGGCCTTTCTTGTTATGGTTAACTTTTCTTGTGCTTTTTCTTCACACTTTCCTTCTCTCACATTACCTGTTTTTTCTGTGTGTTTTTATTTTGCTTCTTTCTGTTTAACGTATGTGGACAAATTATGCAGAGAGACGAAAATACGTGGTGTCCTGGTGGCATTCGAACGCCTATATTTCAGTACGAAATTGATTCGTAAAACGTGGACTTCAACATTTCTTCCTAAGATTGACAGTGATGACTTAGTTCATGATAACTGTTCTGATAAGAATACTTGTATGTCGGAAATTACCTATTATTGTTACGGGGTTGGAGACTTTCATACAGAATGCATTTACAGAAAAAAGACTGAGGCAAGAGTAACAATGGCTGATTAGCGCACTAGCGCGCCTGTCAGCTGCTTGTGTCTTTCCTCTTCCTTTACTTTATCCCCGTAACAGGACTCCCGGGCGATGGAGCGCAGTCTCAGGGCGAGTCCGTAGAAGTGCGACAGAAGTAGGGTTTCATGCGCGAAACGTGAACAATCTCAACAAGTGACCAACTTTGTGACGTATTGGAGTGCAATGGCACTATCTCGTAGTTGACGTCGCTAACTTGACGTAAGACTAGGTAGGGTCCTGCGTATTGTGGCAAAACTTTTTCAGAGAGACCTACACGGTGACACGGTGACCAGAAGAGCACGCGTTCGCCTAGGGCAAACGTTATATTAGGATGCCGGTGGTCGTAGCGGGCTTTTTGCATATTTTGTGACCTCGTGAGACGAGACTGGGCAACTTGACGAGAGCCATGTGAGCCCAATCAATGGCTTCGCAAGCGTACTTGGAAGCAGATGGCTTCAGAGGCAAGGTGGTTTCAAATGGCAATATGGGGTCACAACCATACGAAAGATAAAAAGGTGAGAATCCCGTGGTGTCATGTCGAGAAGAATTATACGCGAAAGTCACACAGGCCAACGTGGTGTCCCAGTCCCCATGATCCACTTAGACGTACATATAAATCATGTCTTGGAGCGTGCGGTTGAGACGTTCAGTTAGGCCATTAGTTTGTGCGTGGTAGGCGGTAGATAGCTTATACGCTGTGGCACACGATCGAAAGAGGTCGTCGACAACTTTGGACAAGAAGAGTGGCCACGGTCCGTAAGAAGTGTCGGGGTGCACCGTGGTGTAAGGTAACGTCACGAAGAAGAAAATCCACGACGTCAATGATGCAACTGGTTGGCACGGCCTTTGTTATTGCGTAACGGGTCGCGTAATCTGTGGCAACAGCGTTCCATTTATTTTCTAGTGTCTTTGTCGGAAAAAGGCCAAGAAGATTCAATGCCACGCGATGGAATGGTTCAGAGGGGACCTCAATTGGGTGAAGATATCTAGCTGGCAGCAAAGAAGGTCTTTTCCGGTGCTGGCAGAGGTTGCAAGTGGTGACATGTCGACGCATGCTGCGGTACAGTCCTGGCCCGAAGAACCGACATAGCACGTGGTCGTACGTGCGAGAACCACCGAGGTGTCCCGCTGTTGGTGTGTCGTGAAGTTGTTCAAGTATGGCAGGCCGTAGATGACGAGGAATGACAAGCAGAAGCTCAGGGCCTTCAGTGATGACGTTCCGGCAGTAGAGAATGCCGTCATGCAGTGCGAACATACGGAATTCAGCGTCATGGCTGTCAGACTGGATGGCGTCGATGATAATGCGCACTGACTAATCCCGTCGATGTTCAATGCGCATATCGCTGATGTCAGTAAACGCCATTACGCTGCTCTCCAGGTTAGGCGCAACGGGATCCGGAAGATTCACCGGATGACGAGAAAGACAGTCTGCGTCCTTGTGCAAACAGCAAGACTTGTAGCTGACGCTAAACAAAAATACCTGGAGCCTCAGAGCCCAGCGACCCAAATGTCCAATCGGGTCCTTCAGAGTTGTCAGCCAGCAGAGGGCGTGGTGGTCCGTAACGACGGAGAACATGTGACCATATAAATATGGCCGGAAGTTGGTGACGGCCCTAACTAAAGCTAAACACTCTCTCCCGGTGATGGAATAATTTCTTTCAGGGGGAGAAAGCAGGCAAGTGGCATAAGCTATCACGCACTGTCTGCCGTGGTGCCGCTGAGCGAGAACTGCGCCAATACCGTAGCCACTGGCGTTGGTGCGAACTTCTGTGGCAGCAGAAGGATTAAAGTGGGCAAGTATGGGGGACGTAGTTGAGTAGCCAATGAGAGCGGTGAACGCTTGAGTCTGCTCAGGACCCCATGAGAATGTGCTATCTTTTTTTCAGCAAATCTGTGAGTGGCCTGGCAACGTCGGCGAAGTTCTTCACAAAAAGATGAAAGTACACACTAGCGCGCCTGTCAGCTGCTTGTGTCCTTTCTCTTCACTTACTTCATCTCCGTAACAATATTTTCTTTTCGTGCCCCTATCAACGAAGGCGTCAAGCCAACTCCGAAGTATAGGTAGACCGAATCTCCCGCATAAGATCACACATAATCTCGCAATGCTTGTGATTATTTCGAAACGTGGAAGTCAGTGCTGTGAATCACCTCAAATGTTACAGAATCGGATTTTGTTCAGAAAAATAAATTTTAAGTGGTTTAGTCGTTTCATTCTGCATTTTCGAGAAACAATTATTTCCTGCCATCTAGATAAAAAGCACCTTAGGATCGAGCTCAATACGGTGTACGGCGTGACTATCCTTACTTCACATGCACGTCCGCTCCCCTCATTCCTCCTATTCTACGCTGCACCCTCTTTCGCCTCGCAACGCCGACGCAAGCAGCGCCTGCTAGAAAGTCTCTTGATGAAAAAAAAGGTGGATCCCACGCGGGAATCGTTGATATGCGCAGCACAATTTGTCACTTTAAAATGAGCACAACGTTACGAGTCGGACGTCAAATAGGCCGTACATGACTTCTATGCCATGATTTTCATGTTTGGATGTGTCATTTACCTTTGTCGACTATTCAAGTCATGTGATCCGAAATTTAGTACATGTGGAGCTAGCAAAATGACCGCGAACACGCTATGAGCGTAGCATGTAGTCAAGTTTTCCGTGACACGCATATCACGATTATCGTGTTTGAACGTGTCATTTACTTTTGTCGTCTGCTCACGTAACTAGATACAAAATTTGGTGTATGTGGAGTTAGCAAAACGACGGCGAGAACGCTATGAGCGCAGCATGCATTGATGTTTCACATGACACGCAGATCATGATTATGGTGTTTAGACGTGTCACTTACTTTCGTCATTCATTCACGTCACGTAATACCTACTTTTCTATATGTGAAGCTACCAAAAGGGCCACAAGCTTATCATGAGCGTGTTATGTTGTCATGTTCTTGCATGACACTCATGTCATGATTACTACGTTTGCACCAGTCATATACCTTCGTCGTCCTTTGACGTCACGTAACACAGAATTTGATATATGTGAAGCGAGCTAAACGGCCGCGAGCGAATCATGAGCACGGCATGTCGCTATGTTGTTACATGACACGACTCTCATGATTATCATGTTTGCACCTGTCATGTACTTTCTTCATCCATTCACGACCCGTAATACCAAAGTTTGTATACGGGAAGCTTGCGAAAGGACCGAGAGTGCACCCTGAGCGTGGCGTGCACTCATGAATAGTCATGACATAAAAATCATAACATGCGTGTCATGATTTCCACGTTAGGGTCTGTCATTTAAGTTTGCCATGCAGGCATGTCATACTATACCAGTTTCGAAAACTTGTGAACGAAACGAACACAAAAGCAACATCACCATAAAATATAAATCATGACATTCATGATATACATGTCATTATTTTCATGTTATGACCAGTCAACTATGCTCGTCAAATGGTGTTGTTTTATCATACTAAGTATGGTATCAATAGCATCATCTAAACGTCCAGGGAGATAAATGTCGTAGGCGGATAGATAGATAGATAGATAGATAGATAGATAGATAGATAGATAGATAGATAGATAGATAGATAGATAGATAGACAGATAGATACGCTCAAAGTCGCTGATGTTCACTAACATTTAAAAGCAACTGCTCATGTTGCACAACAGTTCACGGCCACCCCATATATTATAGGCTCTAGATCTTGACCTCCATGGTATGGCCGGTGGAAGATTAGTCTTCTGTGTTGTTGAACAAGAAAAATTCGCCGCGTACTCGTTAACTAGAGCGCACTGCAGGTCTCTGTTTCCATCAGGATCATCTGTCTCCCATTGTTCATTAGCAGCGATTGGCGTGTTCCAATAGGAAACACTGGACCATCACAGTGTGCTTTGCACCTCCACAGGTGTCTCTGCTGCACAACGCCATGATGAATGCCAGCGTAAACATCGGCGTTAATGTTAGAGTTAGCGCTCACTGCTTCGCACCTACGCATGGTTACCTTTAGCGGGGATGGTTAATTTTTCTTATTCCAGTTGTTTTATATGTTAAAATATTTTGAAAACTTTGATCTGATTTATGATATTTAGAAGCGAGGCGTTGTACCCCTCCAGGTGGCAGTTGCCAGCTTCCTTTCTCCCTCTTTCCTCTGTGTCCTTGTGTATCTGTGTATGCAAATTAAGTAATAATAATAATAATAATAATAATAATAATAATAATAATAATAATAATAATAATAATAATAATAATAATAATAATAATAATAATAATAATAATAATAATAATAACAGTAATATGTATATTAATAATAATTATCTTATTATTAATAATAAAAAATCTTTGTATCACGATAGCAATTATGTGGACAGTCTCAGCTAGATTTTGTCCCTGGCGTCACCGTCACTCAGCGTATATGTATACGTATCTAGATATATGAAAACGCAAGAAAGGAAAAAAAGTCCAGAAAAAGACCCCGGCATGCGGGATTAAACTTGGGAGTTTTGAAACGTGAGTGCAAAACGTTAACCACTGAACCACGGAGAGCCACATCCTTTAAAATTCAAACGGCAAACTATTTATATTTATCACTTTCCGTTGTTGACTGACGTCTCAGGGGAAACTATCATGTTTTCAGCATTACCAGCAAGGTGGCGCAATGAGCGCGCGTCGTCAGATCGTAACGAAGCGGCAGCACGCGTTCTCCTCTCCCACTCGTGGTATGCCTCGCGCGAGGAGGGGGGTAGACGCTCGCTCGCGCACCCTTATCTCGAGGAGGGGAGACTGTATGTACAGCAAAGCATGGTTAAAAAAATAAGGAGGGTGTCCTGATTAAAATACTCTCCAGCTGCTGAAATGTAACTATGCCAGCGTGCTTTCGGACATGCAAAGGTAAATGATAGTTAGGTACAAACGACGATAATAGACATACAGATTAACGTACCGATGGAGAGGTCAAAGCACTCGCGCAGTCCTACGGAAAGCCACCTCGTCACACTTTGCACGATGTTGGCGCCTCAGATTTTGCCTGAGTCTTCGAAGTTATACATCGGATGTTCTTAAATATAAGAAACGCAGATCATATTCTGGAGTGTTTTTCACAAAAGGCGACGGCACTGTGGCGCTTTCAACGTTTTACTGGCGTAGAATGGTTAATTTTTTAATGTTTACTTTTCTCTAAGGTAGCCCTTTCGCTTTACTTTTTCTCTTTCATTCAGCCGAACAGCTCGTGATTTCACTGCGACGCCCTGGGACAGCTGGAATCAATAAAACCATAATTATTCGGTCACTGAACATTCGTTTGTATTTTCTTATTTTATCTGTTGGTCTTGCTGACAAGCGTCATACCAAACGAAAACTTTTTATTTTTTATTTGCTAGAAGTCGCCGCTTTGTTATTGTCTCTTCGCTTGGGTGTTCGCGTGCTCAATTGACTTCCGTCAATATCGCCGCCAGGTTTTCCAGTTTGTGTACGCTGCACTACATCGCCCTCTTCTCTTCGTTTCCCGGCGGTTGAAATGCTGTTCTTGTTTTTTTTTTCAGACCCCTTTTTCAAGCGGTTAGCCTTCCCTTATTGAACTTTCGATTTTCTCTCTTAAATCACTGCCCAGGCGTGCACCGGAAATTGTCGTGCCGCGAGCTCCTTCGCCACACTTTAGCGTGAAGTTACGACAGGACAAGCAGTTGCAACACTTTTGTCCTCTACACGCTTCCATCTACGCTTCCTTCCAACCAACCTTCTAACATTCCCCTTTTCGCTTGTTTATTTTACTGACGTTTCATCTCCGTTTACTGATTGCTTGGAGATGGTTGTAGTTTTTGGTCTTTGTGTTTTTCTAAACGCTCTCCCCAAGGAGCGCACTACTTGAGGTCATCCTGTAGAACTCTCTTTTACTAGCGAATGTCGTTTGTCTATGCTAGAGGAAATAACGACGACTGTAGTTGTGATTTCCTTGATCAAGGGCGTTATTTTGTTTGTTCTCACAGTGCAGTACACTCGACATCAAAGTGAGCCCACTTTTGCGTACATGGACTTCACTCCAGAAAGAGGTGTGTATAACAATTTTACGTGATTTCTGACTTGCCGAGTATATCACTGTCTTCAAAGGGACATGTTACCTTTCGTTTGGGCTTTATGACTATTCGGTGAGGTATATAATAATCTCAGAGAAAGGCTTACCTGTCTTTTTAAAATGAGTGATAGACTTGGTGAGTGTGAAAAAAAAACTGCTCTTGTAGCTCATGAGGTTATAATTAGTAACACTTCGAAACTCAAACGAGGGAACCAGACTGATTTCTAGCATCCTATCTTGCTAACATTCGCAAGCATATTGATCTGATATATATATATATATATATATATATATATATATATATATATATATATATATATATATATATATATATATATATATATATATATATATATATATACAGTTGCGTTTAAAGATTGCGACAATATGATGGTTGAGAGCTTCGTATTCACCGCACCAACATGCTAATCAGGAGGTGCTCGTATGTCGACACTTCGGCAAGAGACATTACCATACTTAAAAAATGTACCTCGAACGTATGGAATGTGCCACAGTGCGCTAATTTTAGCCAGATATTAAAAATAGGCCGACGCCCCCAGCGACGACGTGGCCAAATAAAAGTTGCTAACTCTTGCGCGGTGTAAGTCGCACTATTTATTTGTTCTGCCTAATTGCTTAATACGGTGTGTCCGACTGTCCTTTTAAGCAGCAAGGCCAGGCGAAATTCGTACGACAATTTGCAAAATATTCGATAAGGCAGTTTCTTACTTATTATCTACCAAGATTTTGTGTCATTTTGCTTCAAGGCGACCGGACTTCACGAGCGTCAATGAACTGCTAGCGGAAGCTTGTATTGCGTGTGTTCTAACTCTTACTTTTGTTTTTCTTTCCTTTTTCCAGTTTTTTCTTCTATTATTCTTCTTATCCCCACGCCACGTCCAGGGTAGTCAACAAAGCAGAGCAAGTTTGCCCTGCCCGTCTTTCTTTTTCATTTCCCTCTAACTGAAGTTACAACAGATGCCAACAATATTTTTAAAATACCACGTGACGTACCCGTTTGGGCGCTTCTGCGTGCCGTGATCGCAGGATCGCAGTGACGTTTCACGTCGAAACGAGCACAGAATTTACCTGGGTGTGCTACTACAAAAGGACAGCGAAAACATGGCAGCATATCCACGGGTTGAATGATGGAGAGTAGGGCGAAGCATCCATCCGTTCATTCGTTCTTGCTTCCCTCCGTCCATGCGTCCGTCTCTGTGACCATCCGTGCGTCCACCCGCTCGTCCGTGCGTGCGTCTGTTCGTGCGTCCACACGTCCATCCGTGCGTCTGTCCCTGCGTTCGCCCACGCATCCACCCCTGCGTCCGGCCTTAGGTTCATTCGTCCATGCAACCATCCGTGCGTCCGTCCATGTTTCTGTATGGTTCGTCCATCTAGTCAACACTCCAAGTATCACCATCTCGCATCTTTTCATCATATATTCCGCATATAAAAGCACCGCCATCCAGCGGACATTGCAAGCACTAAACGAAAGGTGGCACACGCACACTTTCTTACTGCTTGCGCTCTCTGTCTACTTCCCACCTTTAACCACCTCGAGCTCTTGGTATATACTAGTTCACTGTATCCATGGCATTGTAGCTCAACGCTCGGTAAGCCTTACTAAAACCAAGGAGTTGACGCCCAGCGAGTATAGCGTAGCAACCCTTTCTTTTCAGATAGTGCTCAATGTACACGCCAATGGCAGCCAATGGGGAATGAGATACAGGAGAATTCGGCTTTTAGTGAACGCGCACGCTGCGAAATTTTTATTGTTCAACAACGCACATGAGAAATCTCCCACCGGCACCACCTTGCAGATCAAAGCGTAAGACATGTTACGCACTACTACGTGGGACTAACGGGGGCAGCTCTAAGGAGCTTTGCCTCAAAAAGGAGGTGGCTGAGTGATGATGCATGTTTCCCAGGAGGTATCACAGGTGATAAAGGCTGCGTCTTCTTATCGTCGTCATCAACCGTCTTGAGAAAAGCAAACCGCCTGAAGGTAAACCTCAAAAAAATTCCGCCATATCCACGAAGTGAATTATGATGAGTGGGCGAAGCTCCGGAGCTTAACCTGGTAAACCATGAATCCTCCGTACAGTTTGCCCACTCGATTTTATTACATCGCTCCCCCTAGCGTACGTCGCCGCACTAAATCGAACGATTGCCTTCAACCAATGACACGCGCCATATGTGACATCATTCCTATTTTATAAGATCTCGCGTCTTTCATCAACTACAAGTACCGCTTTCTAGTTTATAACATCTTGCATCTTTTCATCATCAGCTACAAGTACCACCATCTAGTAAACACTACAAGAACTAAACGAGAGGTGGCTACATACAGGAGACGGTACCGCCATCTAGTGAACACTGCAAGAAGTAAACTAGAGGTGGCTACATACAGGCTACAGGGGACGCACAGCCCACGCCCTAAGGAGCTTCGCCCCTAAAAGCACTGCATTCGCGGCGTCCGTAGGTGTGTAAGCGGTTGTCCCCCGTAGTACTTTTCATATTTTAGTTAGCCAGTTTGTGTACGCAGCGGCAAGTATTGGTCTTGTAAGTGGCAGCAAAAATGGCAGTGAATACGCTTCCTTGATGTATGGATCACTTTAGGAGCCCGCGCTGTCGTATGATGTCGTCTTTTATCGCACGCTGTTGTAGCTTGGAGTAGCCCAGGTAAAGCACGAACAGCATAGCCATTTGTAAGAGGAGAATTATTTCTCTTGATCTTCAATGAAGAGAGAGAAGTTTTATATGAATGAAAAGCTGAGACGTCGGCCTTCATGAATTTTCTGATTCGCCAATCAGCGTTAGGTAAATGAAAGAGGCTGTGAAGAAAGTAGAGAGATGCTGATGTAATGACGGAAGCAATGATGGATCGAAACCTTAAAACCTAAATATATTTTTACAGTGTCTTTTTTAGAGTTGTGGTTCACGCAAAAACATATTCATAGCTTTGAAAACATTGCACTGACGCGATGTGTAGGTCTCCTAAAAATTTTTGCCGATACTTGTTGCTCGAAAGTATGCAATAAAAGCTGGCTATGGATTTTTTTGTGTGCTTTCGATCGCCTTGACGATGAAAATTGCGGCTTGGCAAGCTGTCGTCCCTTGGCGTGAAGAAGCACCACATATAAAAATTAGAAAAAAAGAAGCAAGCAAGAAACAGAAAAAGAAAAACAGAAAAAGAGAACGAAGACAGATAGAAACAGCGAGAGATAAAGGGAATATAAAAATAGAGAAAGAATATTTAGAGCCAGAGAAAGAAAGCGAAAAAAATTATGGACTATCTCCACGAAAGGAACCCCAACGGGAGACAAAGCAGCAGCAGTGCACACGGCGTTGACCCCCTTGAAACGGGTGTCGACGCGGGTACTTGAACAACGGTTTGAAGCTAAACTCGGTGATGGTTTACTCGAGTAAACGTTGATTTGAAACGCAAAGACATGAAAGGCAAGTAGGCTGTCCTGTAAGTTTCACCTCAAAATAACGAAGCGAAAGTGTGTTTCAACTCGACGTGTGGTCGAGCGTTGCGGGTGGGGGGGAGGGTGAAGCGATAGATAAGCGAGTTGGGAGCGGGTGGAGGAGCGGGCTATTGCTGGCGTTGTGGCGAGTGTTCTGCGGGTTAGGGAGAGAGTTACGTCGGCCCACACCTGCGAGATAAGTGTGTGAGGGGAGCGTGACGTCAACGCTCAGCTGTGACTTCACCTACTTGGGACCGCTCCAACGCCTATGACGAGGGGTACTAGTTTTAGTGTGTTCGTACGGACGTACTTACGGCGTTAAATACTCGAACGAAAGAAATGCTTGGCATATTAAACAGAAAAAATGAGAATAAGGAACAGACAGGAGAAAAGAACGAGAAGACCCAAGAGCAACATACAAGGCCTCCAACTCGACCCCTCTTTCAGGCGTGTCAACCGTAATGTGAAGCTGTCGTAAAGATTTTTGGCTATGGTTTAAAAACAATCTACGTGCTCTACATTCACCTTTGACTTGAAGGTGATACGAGCGAAGCAAAGCCGACTGCAGGGCTAGTCATGTGTTACGACACCATTGAACCCCTTTACTAAACCGCTCAGCGCAGTGAAGTCTTTTGACTTTGAATATATATGCGTGAGGCCGGCTTGTAGGACTGTCTCAGACATGGTTTCTAACTCTCGGTCTAGTTCGTCCCTATGACCAATCTGCACTGTCGGGCTCATCGTTGTCGAAGACATGAACCTTATTTGTCTAGCTGAAGGATTAGACGGCAGAAAGATGTAGACGCGGCCGCCTCCGAGAAGGTCATTTCCTTCGGCTGCAGAGCTTCGGGAGATGGCAAGGGGAACTGATGAGTCTAGACCGGAAAACGATGAAGTTAACAAGTTTTCTCACGTAATCAAGACAATTCCCCTGAAAATGACCAGCTCTTGCCTTTATTTCGAAGGATCAGGCTGAATTCGAGCGGAGGAGGGAAGAGGCTTACACGATGGTGAACGAAGTTGTGGGCGCGCAACACAAGCCAGAAAATGCTAAAGAGGGGTACAAGTTATTTTGAAGTAATGTGCCCGATGGAAATGTACGCTTGTACCAGGTATTGAAAATGCAATATTTCATGCAATGAAGCTTGTCGATAGGGCGCGTGTGTTCGTAAACTATGAATATTACTTTCGCTGTATTTCCAAGCAGATGGAGTTATTATCACGGTATCCACAAACATACGCGTGGCTGTGTAGCGCACCCACTTTCCACGCAATCAACCCGTGTTCAATCCCCACTGTGATCGAGAATTTCATCTTTCCAAATTTTTTGTTAACACTGAAGATGATGCTTTTTAGCTCGCAAACAAGGACGCCGATGCTGGAATTTCAGCTAAACGAGCTTTTCAAGGCTATTGCGCTTAGATATAGTACCACCAAAAAGTTAACCATAGTGAATACTCAGTAAAACGTGCTGCAACTGCCAAACACCAATATACATTGTGCAAGGTTTCTTATATCAATGCACAGTAGACATTCAATTACTTTTGTTAGTACAAAATTTACTGTTGTGTTATATCAATTTCTATGACAGCAGCTTTATCATTTTTTCCCATTGTACAAACACGCTTTTCAGAAAAATGTGAAACAGAACATCCCTGCGTCTCTCACGAATTCATGTGATATTGTAATATCATAACTGCATTAAAATAGCTTTTGTTGTTAAACTTTAACAAACAGCGAAAAAACATATCTGCTATACATACGTTTTATATGGTAGCGTAAGACAACAACTCAGAACACCAAATCTGCACGAAAGAATGCTTTTCTTTGTTACTTCTTTAGGAACACGAGAGTGCAGTATCATTCTTGAATTTTATTCTTTCATTGTACAAATACATATATATATATATATATATATATATATATATATATATAAAATACATATATATATATATATATATATATATATATATACCAAACTCGCTAAGCGTGACATAGTTGAACCTACTTCTAGTGGAATCTGGATGAAAGTATGATGATGAATTTAATGAATTTTATATTCTCACTCGTGTAAATCAGGATCAGTGTACATTGATGATGTCATTTTTCTGAAAACAGGAACAGCCAGTTTCAATATAAGACTGCGAGGCACACAGTGCTAGAGGAAAACGTAAAGATTTTTCACCACTTAAAATTTCTCGAAAGCCATTACAGCTGATTGCTAATGACATTAAGCGCAAACAGACTAGACAAGAGACAAACGATAGGAGGAAGACGCGGCATTCTCACAAGTAAGATTTATTCGAAATGAGCACACATATTTATAGAGACCAAAGAATCACGCATCTTTTTTGTGTGTGGTGATTTGCTTTATATATATCGTTGTGATTATTTGAAATAAATTTTAGTTGGAAGAATGCATGTGTCTACTTCTGCTGTATCTCTAGCTGGCCTTTTCTTGAAATACCAGTATGAATCACATGCTCCTAATTGCCCAACAAGCAATGTTGCTTGCTTCATGAAACTCTAGAGACATTTTTTTTCAGGTAAAACTCACGAAAATGCGGGTGTCCTTGCCATTGTATGAGAGCGTGAGCTGTAGCTTCCCAGCTAAAATTCATAAAACTCGTAAGCCACCATTCGCGTCAAGAATAATCGTCCGAATTGTGTGGAAACCTAACTGGCATTGGGTATGTAATTCTAACGTACCCTCTTAGTTTAGTTTCCTAATATTCAACAACCAGTTTTGCTTACCTATGAACTAACAAGGAAAGTCTAGTACCTATTTGTATTGTGCTTATAAAAAGAGGCACATCTCACGTGTATTTCAGCTCCCCAATATAACAAATGACAGCAGCGTAGCTTTTATTCCCTGTATGTAAAAAAAAAACAAGTGCCGAAAGTACTACGACACGCTGTGCCCTCCCAATCTCCGCTTCTCTTTCTGTTTTGCACAAAACGAACACACAATCTTAAGAAGCGTGAGGAGGTATCGACCGAACCTATTCAGCTCTGCTGCCATTCCCGAGGTTTCTGTCGGGCACGAGCACTCACCAAGCCTCAGACGCATCGATCTCCGGGCAGAGCTGCTTCTTGGATTACGAGTCACTGCTTGTCGACCACACTGTCCGTAGCCCAGGCATGAATACTGTGCTGCGAGTTGCTGCCTCCTTTAGTGCTCTCCTCATCCTTGACCAAGCTCTTGACGTGTGTGTTTCACGATGCGTCACATCTCCAGACAGACGTAGGCTCCGTTTTCGTAGCTCTTTATCTGAGGGTGTGCATCGATCCAGCGAACACTTTGTCTTTTTTCGCTGTGGCACAATTTCCGGAAGTGTGAACATGCCATTTTTTTTCCTTTATACGCCGCGTATTTTTTTCAGCTCTATATTGTGTTCTATTCAATACAGCCATACGGACGCAGCCTCTCATTGCGAATGGCTGACAGGCAGCGTCCGTATGGCTGCTGCAGACGCACAGCTAAATCTGTCTAATAATGAAAGTTTACGTCACTGCTTTTCTTAGGGTAAAGTTAGTTGCGAGTGACGCTCTTCTTCTATGCTTTCTTGATTGTTCACGTCTTTTTGTATTTCACTTAGCAACTGCGAACTTTGATGAAAAAGACGTGGTAGCCAACGCTCGCCTGCGTGCGATCTCCATAGACATGAATGGGTGGCTCGAGTACCCTTCAGTGGTCTCCTATCCTACCAGTATGCTGAGATAATGACACAAAACGAAAACTTCTTCTCTAGCACCAGGCATTTTCTTATCACACTAGTGTTTTCTGGGCATAGGAGAACAAATCGAAAAGTGTTACCTGCTGCGCTTACTTCGAACCACATTACATTTGCGAGTAATAAACACTTCTTTCTCCGCTCTTGCGGCCAAACTGCGATCTTTAGGTACTTTTTTTTTCTTATTCTTGGGTTGGGGGAATCATGAAGACAAAGGCAAAAAAAATTTCTTTTCTGAAAGCTTGGTCTCATGAAGGGGGCGTGGAACCACAAAGATAAAAGAAACAACAATGATAGTGGCATGATGCAATCAGAGAGAAGGGCTCGACTCTAATTGCGGCATGCTCAGCAAACTACTGCACTCCTGTGAGTCGTCGAGAAAGGATTGCGTGCGCTCGTCGCCCTGTCTAGTGTGAAGACGTGAGCTCCCTTACTAACAGTGCTCAACCACGAGTTTGTAATCCGGCTCAGACCAGGCTTCCTCCTTAATGACTCGTATTAAGCTGACGCAAGTGATGAAGCTTTCACCCTCTGTCTACACTTCTCTGAAAAGCTTATCCTGCTGTTTTGTTTCTTTCTTGTCACTGCTGTCTCAGCGCGGAGTGTTACCAAAAGGTCTAACCTCTTCGAGCATTGTTTTTTTTTCTAATTAAGCACAGATATGCAGCTTCTCGGCTTATAGCCGACATCTTCATGTCCAGCCTCACGTCCTGAAACACGCAGAAAATTTCGCAAAAATGACATGCTGTCACAAAATACAACCAAGAATATGCAGGAGGGGAACGAGCGTAATTGGCTTGTAGAATGCATGGAGTGTCTGATGGTAATACTAAGGAAGATACATATTGGAAATTTTTACAGCAACGCTATGTGGCTGTTATGTGACTGTTAGACAGCATGCAGTGGGTTCTCTCAATTTGTTAACATCGCCGTATATGCACGTATATGTGGTTGTTGAGTACATCGATTCGAAATACCATATCCTAACCGGTTATGCTGATTTCTATATTTATGAGCTGTGAGCTCACTGCGGTGGAGACATGCATATTCCGTGCAATTTGCTATTAGACGCCTTTTAAGCGATAAGGAGTAGCCGGTCGTCCTATTGGCGTGCCAACATCTTCACACATCACATCGACAAAAAGACGCTAGTTTTGGTTATATTCTGAACGAATTCGTGCATCAAAGTTTTAAGTATGAAGACAAACTGTGCATTACATCGTCAGCTGTTGGTTCCACTTCAAACGAGTAAGCCTTCTGAAAATAAAAAAAGTAAACTCGGCGGCGTAAGTTGCTGGTATCCATGAGGCACTCACTGGTGTTCTGTGCAAACACGATG